>CM046452.1:9842586-10305086 GCA_025506515.1 Flaveria trinervia | reverse complement strand
AAAATTGTTGGTGAGTTCGCAGGTTTAAAGTAAATAAGTAATTGATGCTGTATAAAGTTGTTGCAGAATACCGTGCATACAGTTATAAGTAAGCAAAATCACATGACAAGAGCTTTATAACCAAACCTAATGGCGTACACAAAGAATCTTGTCGGAATATATTCACCCAAGGCCCGTTCTTGGCTTTTGTTGGTACTAACTAGTATACCAACACGAGGGTGGGGGTGTCAACCCAGTAGTACTACCAATACCTAACCGTCGGTTCCACACTGGATTAATTGGTTGTAAGAAAGAATCACAAAGCAGACTCAAGCATGTATCAGATAAGTACCCACAAAACAGTAGCACGTTGATTCTAAGTATGTAAATTGTATGTATGTTGTACAGCATAGAAAACGGGCGAGCATACTTTTTCCCCATGTTTGTAAATGTTTGCAATGTAGTATAAGCACGAAAAGGGGCCACGAAACTCACATGTTAAGTGGCAAGTATGAATGATTCGGGATTCCCAACAGTTGTACGCAGAGAACAGTCAAACACCTATTGACAGTTATTGTTAAGCATTAATGACGTGTATAAAGCGTATAGTACTGTTTGGTCGGTTCGGATTGTATCGGTTCGGTCGTGGGTAGCACACACACACAAGCGGACACACGTATCAGATCTTATGTAGATCCAAGTACTACGAGTAGTTGTCATTGCTTATGACATCCGTGAAATGATCTCGTGGTTATGAAAGATAGCACTTGTTAAGTATTTGGAGTTCCAATTGGATTGTTGATAATTGTAAAATGTTAGGTTGTTTTCAATTGAAATAGTATGTGCATGTTGATAGCGTTGACTTTAATCTTTGTGGTCAAGCAATGACACTTTTACTGATGTTACCTTATCATCATCAGACGTTCAAGGGGAATTTCACACTCGACATCATCAGTCACACAACAGGACCAGACGCTCGACTCAACGCTCCATCCGTACGAATCAACCTTCAATCGTACGAATCAACTTCATTCGTACGATTGAGTCTTCATTCGCATGACTGGCATTCAGTTGTACCACACAACACACATTCGCACGACCCAACCTCCATGCTCACGAATCAACCCTCAATCGTGCGAATCAGCTACTTTTGTGCGATTGAACCCTCATTCGTGAGATTGGACTCCAGTCGTGCGAAACACGCACAATCGCATATCTTCAGTCGGTCACCTGACTCAATCGCACACACACTCATCCGCATTGACTCAATCGCACACACATTCATTCGATCGCACAACTCAGTCGCATGACATCCCTAGTCGCACGATTCAGTCGCACGATTCAGTCGCCCGAAAGACACAATCGCATGACTCAGCCGCACGACTCACCCAGTCGCACGACTCAGTCGCATAACAGACCCAGTCGCCTGAACTGCAGGTTCGCGACTGCAGAAGTGCAGAGCAGCCTTCGGCTGCTCCGAGCACGGTTTTACACAACAAGGACTTCCAGAAACACTCTATAAACATACACAACATGAAACACAAGCAGAAAGACCTCACACGCACCCACACGACCTCATGTGTTCGAGTTGAACCCGAACACCGGAAACCCTAGTTTGGACAGCCGTGAATAAGCAAGAAAATGGGCAACCAAGGTTGTCTACCTGCTAGAATAGAGTAGACTAGGCTGTAGATGGAGTCTAGACGACAAGAACAAGACCACGCGGGTTGAATTTGATGCTAGAATGAAGAAGATATGAAGAAGAAGGTGAAGAAGGTGAAGAGGATGAAGAAGATGAAGATGAAATGAGATTAAGGGCTGGAGTATGGGCTTATATACCCAGCCCAAGTTTGCAAAATGGCGAGTTTAGTCCCTGCACTTAACCCTCGAGTTCCCCAAAATTTGTTTCGGTTGATTACGATCTTAAAATGTTCGTTATATTAAGGTTAAAAGCGTGTTTAATGGTATTTGATAGTCTAACATGGTTTTATTAATGACAATGGTTGAAATTAAAAATGATATATTTGGTGGTAATGGTGATGAAATTTATAAAAGGTTTATGCTTAGCACACGTTCTCGGAGAAAGTACAGGCACAATGGAAAATAAACAAGACATGATTCCTTAAAGCAGGAGTTCATGAAGAAAAGGAAGAATAATTAAAATAATTCTAAGCTTATTTATGTCGTTCGACGGACCTTAAGGTGACGGATGTCACATGTATGTATGCATGTATGTATGCATGTATGTATGCATGTATGTATGCATGGATGTATGAATGTATGTATGCATGGATGTATGCATGGATGTATGCATGTATGTATGCATGTATGTATGCATGTATGTATGCATGTATGTATGCATGTATGTATGCATGTTGTATGCATGTATGTATGCATGTATGTATGCATGTATGTATGCATGTATGTATGCATGTATGTATGCATGTATGTATGCATGTATGTATGCATGTATGTATGCATGTATGTATGCATGTATTTATGCATGTATGTATGCATGTATGTATGCATGTATGTATGCATGTATGTATGCATGTATGTATGCATGTATGTATGCATGTATGTATGCATGTATGTATGCATATATTATCCCTCTACTTTATACATATATACATGTATATATATATATGTATATATATATATGTGTGTGTATATACATATATACATATATATACATCGACTATTTAAGTTTATCTCTTCATTGTAGAAAAATAAAATTAACAAAATCACACTAAAGGCACATCAATTATATAATTATCGGTGTTTAGTAGCTAAAAAATTAAAATTAGTAATAAAAACTTGGTTAATTACAAGTACCCAAATTAAAAATAAAAATAAATTAACTATATTAAGGGTTTGTTTATCGGTTCATCTGTTGTATATATGGTTGCGGTTGTTGTTATGTAATGTTGATGCTTTGGTTTGTCGGCTGTTGTGTAATCTTTCTTTAAAGATGTTTGTTTTGGGTTTCCGTTTTGAAATTAATTTTCTAAACTGTCGATATGTTATTGCCCTATCACATGGTTGTATATAGTTTCCAGTTCTATTAATCGAAGAGTTGATCTTCACAACGGGTATTGTTAGTTCCTTAGGATTAGGGTTTATCTTCGCATACATCAATATCTTTATCATTGAATCTGGGCATAATATCCTAATAGTTGATGGTTTATATGGGATGTCATATTGTCTTTTGTTTGTTATTAATTTTAGATGTTCCTTAATCCTTGTGAATAGGGTTGTTGCATTGATGTTGAAGTCCCCTAGTATGTATTTAATTAACCATGGGCACGATGTTCCATTTAAGCTTTTAAAATTGTTACCATAGTAATGAATTTCGCATCTGCAGGTGACGAGAATAGTGTATTATGCCTGAATATTATCTTCACTCATTTGTTATCTAGTACGATGAAGCGTATGGTCCCAAAGAAGTTTATAGTATTTTGGGGTATGTACGATCACATCTGTATATTGTCATAGAATTTCTGCTGAATTTGGTAGACATCATAGATAACAGACTTGGAAATTTAAGATTATTCAATGTATAGGATGAGATTGCTCGTATCTCTGTAGTCTTCATTCTTAAGGAAGTCGTGTTTTGAATATCCTAATAATCCATATTAGGTAAAATCAGTGATGGTTAGATGAATCACCATTATTGTGCTTATCAAGATCTATATGATGTAGATGATAGAGATTTGACTCATGCAAAAGTATAATCTTCGGGTCTTGAAACCCTATCTTAAAGGCTATGTAGTAGGACACATTTACGAAAACGCTCTTGTCCCCAATTAAGGTCCTCTTCAAACTCTTCAAATGAATTGGGACAAGGGTCCCTTTTTATATGTATGGGGTAACCGTAGTATTTCATTAACTTATCTAATGACTAGTGGTAAAGTTTAAACATTCGATATTCATTTTTAGTAAATAAAAACTTTATATGAAGTGTTGCAAATTTCTCCCAGTATTTTTTAAGAATAAGTATAATCTACTTGAATAGAATGATGACTATAAACAAGAACAATATTTAGAGTTAACTAGGTCAAATTCTCATTTGATTCCTATCAAAATGTTTAAATATTAGTGGGGTGATGATATGGCATTATGATAATGTTACAATGGATTATCTTGGAGTGAAAATAAATAACATAGGGCATAGCCTTATGAAGTGATGATGATAAATTATCATAAACGGATGAATTTGAGAAATGTTAATATTTTGTTCGATCAAACTCTTTCGTTTCATTATAAAGGTTGCTTTTTTATTAAGATCAAAATGATACTAAACCTAAATGTTTTGGAGGTAATACTTACACAAAGTGAGATCTTATAAATGAATTTTGTGTTCATCCAAACATTTCTAAATATCTATGTCATTTTCAAATATTCATATTTTTTTCTATATTTTCATTAACGTAACGCCAGTTTAGGTTTTAATCCGAACATTATTAAATATCTATGTCACTTCAACAATTCTTATTATTTTCAAAAATTTCTTTCAAAGAAACACAAACTTCATGTCGAATGAATCTTTTACTATATTTTCATACATTTTTTATCTTGTTTGTGTTTACCAATTTTATTATATCATTTCTTGTATATTTCTACTATGTTTATATATTTATCCATATATACATATCATTGTATACAAAAGTATAGATTATTGGGAAAAGTTTCAAACAAAAACTCTGTCTCGTTGCAAGAACTTGCAAAAACCCGTCAACATAAATCAAAATCATAATTTGTTTTGTTGAAATAATCTTATAAAAGATTATGTTACTTTATGTATGTTTGTAAATTTAAAAGTGTAAAAAAATTAACACTGATGTAAGTTTTACTTAAGCATTCAAATATATGTTTTTTTTATAAAACTTATAATAGTGTTAACTTTTTACACTTGTTGATTTACTCATATACATAAAGGCCCATAATCTTCTAAATTTGTAATTAATAATGTTATTCGAAGAAATAAATAATGTTTATTTATCTTGACAAGTTTTTGCATATACTCGCAATAACACAAGGTTCTCTTTTGAACGTTACCATCGATCATTGTATATAAAAATAGCATTGTGTACATAAATATCATTACAATTATATAAGATATAATTATAGAATTTTTAATATATATTCGAAAAGCAAGAGCTCGGTTTATGCTCAATCGATCTATATAGTATCTTCAATCTTCATTCTTCTATAAAACTTATACACGATAATTTATACTAAAAGATCTTTGGACTCGCAGTACATAAATGATTGAAAAAGATGTTCATGACCCGTAAGTTTCGAGTTCAAAGTGTACAAGTCCACCGTTGGAACAAATTTAGGAATTGATGATGTCATAAATGACATAAAATTTAAAATTATATGTATAAAATAAAAATTATGATTTCGTGTAAATTTCTAACTCTAAAGACTAACCGAATAAATTTAGGTCTAAGAAATTATTAGTAAATTATATTTTAAACAATAAAATAAAAAAGTTAAAATCCAAACCTAGTTAACCAACTCAACTTTAGACACCAAATTGAAATGAACACTATTCAAAGATGCATGATTTAGCGACGTTTTTTTTGTACAAGCAACTAAACTAGTCGTTTTAGGCTCTTAAATTTGAAGAGCCTCCTGAAAAAAACAAATTTTATTTATATTTTAGGCTGAGCGATACATGTAATCCATCAATCTATGTGATTTTAAGAAATAAGAAGAGATAACAATTTGATTGAAAGTTAACTTATGGGACTTCTGTAATTTCTTTAAAATGAAAGAGAGTGTTGTTGAGAAAGAAGAATGTATTCGGGAAAAAAACATGATTACACATACTGATGGTTGTTTTAGATGGTTTTAATGGTTTTTATACAATATAAAAAAGGAACGATTTGTTATTTTACAAAAAGACCTTTAATTTCATAGTTCACATTATCCCCTAAATTATGTTGAGCCAGCCCTAACATGACCGGTCAAGCGTTGTCGCCCATCGCTAATCCAATCTAGTGTTACTCCCAACATACCTTTTACCTCAAATATATATTCTCAGATACACATAAAGATTGTGTGCCGTATGCCCAATCTAATAACTACGAGGTCGCTTGATGGATCCCTAACATGTTGGAACATGTTTCTATGATCAGTTTCTTATATAGTAAATAAATTATGTCACTAATAATAATATTGTGATCAATTCGCGACATGTCGGAACATGTTCTTATCATCACCTTTCTAATTACTCAATTACAATATTATTAATATAATAAAAAATGATGTAACATACAATGTATGTATTACATGTTGATGACTCCCATAAAGTAATGTAATACATGGAGATGGAGTGACAAGAAGCATGACGACATTGAGATGGAGATATAAAAGGAAACATAATCTCACTATGCTTCTACCAATATATTGTGTTTTTGTTTTATGTATGCATGTATGTACTAAGTGCATGCACGGTTAGTGCTAACTACTTTCTTGATGTCTCTGTTTCAGTTATTATTTTATTGTTTTGTATATGTCGGTGCTTTTCATTGCTTTAATGAACAACACGTCATTACATAACTAAAGTTAGAAGCAAGATATATAATTACTTTAATTATGATGTAACTTTTTAACAACCATGTATAATGTATTTCACTTTTTAAAATTAAAACTATATCATTGTTAACAACAAAACTCATATTGACAACTAAGGCTGCAAATTAACCGAACGAACAGGAAAAAGGTTTTGTTCGTGTTTTTTCCTTAACAAATAAACTTGTTCATGAAATGTTCACTAACACTTACCGAATGAGATTACTTGTTTGCATTCCTTCATTAAGAAATAGAACATGTTCATAAACACTTACCGAAAACAAATGAACACAAATAAAAGTAAACGAACACAACAACTGCTCATAAACATAACGGATACAAAAAAGCTAATGAACATAAATGAATACAAATAATATAGATTTATTTTAGAATAAACTTTACATTTTTATTACAAATATTACACAAAATCAATCAAAAATAAATAAATACTTAACATAAATATAAAAAAATACTTGATATAAATATATAATAGTTATAAACATAACGGATACAAATAAAAGTATAAACAAATGAGATTACTTGTTTGCATTCGTTCATTAAGAAATAGAACATGTTCATAAACACTTACCGAAAACAAATGAACACAAATAAAAGTAAACGAACACAAACAACTGCTCATAAACATAACGGATACAAAAAAGCTAATGAACATAAATGAATACAAATAATTATAGATTTATTTTAGAATAAATTTTACATTTTTATTACAAATATTACACAAAATCAATCAAAAATAAATAAATACTTAACATAAATATAAAAAAATACTTGATATAAATATATAATAGTTATAAAATTAACTGGCACAAAAATTAATAATATAAACGAACACATTAAAGAACACAAACGAACATATTATCGAATGTTCACGAACGAACATTAACAAACATTAATGAACACATTACCGAACGTTCACGAACATAAATGACCAATCGCGGCTTGTGTGCATGTTTGTTCGTTTAATTAAACGAACATAATTCTTTTGTTCGTGTTCGTTCATTTACTAACGAACGAACATAAACGAACTTCCCACCGAATGGCTCACCAATAGTTCGCTGAACATTTATTTCGTTTGCAACCCAATCCCAACCTTATACAAAGATATATAATTGGGAAAATTACTAAAATGACCAATTGACCAACTCAATTTACAAAACTAACATTTGACCATTCAAATTACGAAAATGGACTTTTGACTTTGACCCTCGTCACGAGCAAGGAACATTCATGAATCCTCGCCCACATGGATTAAACTCCCTCGCCTACGTGTCCGTATCTCGCCCACGTACATATTGCGCATTTAAAAAATAAAAATAAAAAAACAAGGCGTCCTTTACCCGAGACGAGGGATTTGACCATGTAAGGCCCCGATCCTGGGACGCTCACAGTTGGACAATCATTGCACATAAAACATAAAATATATATTACATCTATGAAAAACATCGCAACGGAATAACTTAAAACCATTTCATATATTAATGACTGCTTTTGCAAAATACATCACTGTTAGCAGTTACAAAATATTATCGTTTGCATTACATCACAAAAACATCATAGTTATACAAATGGATTGCCACACCCCGACCGACGGTGGAATCATCGAAGCGGACGAATGTGAAACGATTGTTCGTAGCTCATGAAATTTAATAAGTTAAAATAATATTAAATACCATTTTTCATTGAATAATACTAGACAATTAAGTCATTAAAACACAACAAAGATTTCAACAACAAATAAAATATTTAATTAAACTAAGTTCAAGTCCTATATGTGCAAGAAAAATTCCTCAAGTAGCAATCCTGAAACATGTTAAAAATAAATGATCAACTTTGAAATTTGGTGAGTTTCCATGGGTTAAGCACACACACACACACACACACACACATATATATATATATATATATATAAGTTTACAAGTAACAATTCATGTCAATGGTTACGAATAGAACAAGTTTATAGATAACATATAGACAATCAAACCTTGACCAAGAATATCAATTACAAGTTTATAACGATTAACTGAGTATACTTGGTTCTCATAATGAACAAGCATACGTCATCAGGAGGCGGCAATAACCTCGGCTTTAACTCCAAATAGGCTTGTCAGGCCCAAGCTAGCAATAGTTAATGATTGTCAACATATAATATCTATCATATAAGACTCACATTATTTGAAATAACCATGACAAAAAGTAATGATGAATTGCATGTGCATTTACAAGTATCAAGATGTTTACAAGTTTAAGTTTATATGTTAACATGTTTCACCCCAAAAAGGTGTGAAATAAAGTAAAAATGGGCATGAAAAACTCACATTGTATAATAATGGTTGTAGAGTATATAAGAAAACTTGGATGTTCAAGAGTCAAAGGTGATATCCTAAAGGATAAAAAGAAACAATAAATTAAGTCGGAATTCATTACAAGAAGTTAGGCCAATTAGAGAATGCCAAAAAGTGAAAGGTAGATTGAAAAAGGATTATTGCATCAATTTTAGTTTCTGGACAGAATGTTTGGTTCGTGTTTGAATAGGTTTTAAAAATAAAAAACGGTTTCATAAAGTTATAAAATTTATAGTTGACTAGGTCAGAGTCTTCCAGACAACTTTCATTCAGAAACATTTTTATTAAAAGATCTGTAAATAGGTCTAAACAACAGCACAAGACAGAAGGTGCTGAAATGTGCACTTATCTTGTGAAGGTTATTGTTGAGTCGTCCGATTGAGTTTGAAGACATATAATCTGTCGTTGAAAAGGTTATTCGATGAACTTAATATTTGAGTCTGATTTTACTCAAATTTAGTTTGTTATGACCAAGTTATGGTTAGTTTAAATCAGACTATATTCTACCAATTATGTAGTAAGGCACTTATATACACTTTTAAAATTGTTAGAGCATAAAACGGGTTAGAACAAATTTATTATGTCGATATATGATATATTAGACTTTATTGAGTTATATAAAAATATTCCAAGAGTTTCTCATAGCCATCATTTAGAGAAATAATCTTGTGGAATAACCGAATGCGGCGACATAGCCGTCCATATGCAAACGAGATTTTTTGTTTACGTTATTGTGTTGTTAACTTGATTTAGGAATGTCAGTGATTGTTATAAGGTTAGTAAATGTTAAAAGGTTAATGATAAAATGATAATGATTAAAATTAAAAGATATTTAGTAGAAGAAAGAATAAAAGTAAGAACATAAAGTTATAAGATTAATTGGATGTTAGGATGATTAAATAATATATAAATGTATAATATAAAAGCAATATAAGGTTACCTTAGTATTTGAAACTTTTTGAAATTAATTGTAAAAGAACATTCTTGAAATTGATCAAAACCAAGGAATGAAAGAAAGATTTGCTAGTGAGATTTTTAAAGAATAAGCAAATAAAAAGTAAGGCATAAACCTTGCTTTTATAGTTGAGGTTAGAAGGGGGTTATGAATGATGTTAATGGTGAGTTACAAGTCTTTCAAATGGGGTTATGATTAGAATTTAAAACAAATATATAATTAAATAATTTAAATAAATAAAATAATAATTACAATTTAAACTCTAAATTTAATTGAACAACTTGTTTTTTTATTAAATCTTTATAGACTTTATACATCTCACAAGAACTTGTGATTTGATTATTTATTTTAGTTGAATATTTAAAATCTTATAAATATTAATAACCTTTTAATATTTATAAAATTTATTTTATAAATTATAGAATTTAAGTTAAATTGATTAATTGACACATTTATTGTTTTTTGAGCATATAAATAAATAAAATGACTAAATAATGAATTTGATTTAAAAATTGATTCAAATGGGTTTGGGTTTATACTTGAAAAATAGGTGGATGTTACATGGATGTCATCCCAAATATGACAAGTAGCTGTCCCGTGGCATCCTCAGCAACAGTCACCTGCCAACTGGAAAATATATAAAAGTTAGCATTGTTGAGTGAGTTTAAGTTTTATAAATAAAATACATTTACTTCCATTTAAAATCGTCTTTTACTTTCATACGCGATCATGCATCATACATACAAGTAGATAATTTATTATTATCTTTCATCATCATGCATTAACTTTCATTCATTCATCATTTTACGTCATCGTTATCATTCATTATCTTTCTTACTGTACCTTACATATATTCATCATTTACTTCTTTACATTCGGACCAATGACATGTGCTATACCCAGAACATTATGCACGAAGCTAACTCCAGTACCTAAGGCAAGCGACAAGGGTCCCACAATATGGTCAATCACAAATATTCGACCCGAGAGTGCATCCTTCCGGGGTAGCTAATCTGCACACAGTTGAGCTAACACCCTTCATTGGGTGTGAACCTGCATACATTGCTTGCAAGACTTCCTTACATTCTTTCGTTCATTAATGCAAGAATTCATTCTTTCTTTATGTTCCACTTGTCATTAGCATAAACTTCCTCTTTACGTTACATAATACTTTTCGTTCATTTTATAATCATAATACGTAAGTCACAGAATAATACATAATAGAAACGTAAGGAAACACAACATGAACACACACAACATCACATAAACATCACATACCCCATCACACATGATCATAAACATCATGCATCATCCATTCCTATACACATACACATGCACAATAAGTACAAGTGATCATACAACATAACAGACCCTTCGTGGGACAGTGGGGGTTGGGGGCGGCAGCCCTTGACAGCGGGGTCCTAAGGGCACCAGCCCCTAGTGGGGTCCAAGGGGCAATGCCCCTGGCTGGGGCCAGGCTGTCAGGTCAGTGCGAAGAAATTTTTATTTTTAAACATTTGTATATCACATTTTGTTATAGAAAATCAATCTTCCTGTTAAAACCTCTTAAAATCTTGGTCATTTAAATCGTATATTTCGTATGCATTTACAACCCCAAACAAGTTTAAGACCTTTAAAATAGGAGATCTAAGACTCACCTGGACTCGATCAGTAGCTTCTCAATCAAGCTCTCTAAACAAGAGTCACACTACGTAGCCTGCGGATAAGTTAACACTCAAAGGGGTTAATTTCTGTCTAATTTCACTGCAAGCTCAGTAGTTTCGCTGCTAGTTTCGCTAGCAGTTTCGTTGCTAGTTTCACCAGCAATTTTGTTGGCATCTTCACTGCTAGTTTCGCCTAACTTTCGTCGAATATCCATGTCTGCGAAACTATAGTTTCGCAGAAATTCTTCATAGTTTCGTTGGATGACTATATAATTTCGTTGGATGAACCCACTGTTTCGCAAAACGGGCTGAAATTATGAACCAACCCATTTTTGACCTAAAACTTCAATCTTTTACACCCAAATCCTTGGTTTATCACCCAAGAAGCTATATATAAGCTTCTCACATGTTTTCTTACACAAATTTGAGTTTTGGGTGATTCTTTGCCACTTTCAAAAACCCAAACCCAAGAATCTGAATTTACTCTTAAAGAAACGATAAAACGATGTTTTTTACTTGGCTTCTTGGACTTTTCTTGTTGTTTGGATGCCCACAAACACCGATCTCCAATCTCTTGATCAACCGAGCCTTGGATCACCACTTTCTCTCTCTCAAAGTTGGGTGTTAAGTTGCAAATGAGAGTGGCTTAAGCTGATCCGTTTATATATATACCGGGCATTCCCGGGACCTTAAACTCATCGAACACATAACCCGCAAGGTTTACTTGGTCCATAATCCATTTTCCTCTTATTTTCATTAAACAATTCCGGCTAAGCCCATTTTTATTAATTGGCTCATTTCGACTTTATCCCGAATGTTACAAACCCATCCATCACCCATGTCAGCGAGCCTAGCGAGTGATTTGAAAACCTAGGCAAGGGATTCGACCTCTTCCTCCCCTACGTCAGCGAGGTTCCAAAAACCTAGGCGAGGGGCGTGAAAACTAAGGCAATGGATTTAAACAAAAAAAGTTTAAAAGCGAAAATATGTGTTCTTTTAATAATTTTTTTAGTTTTAAAAGGAAACATATATTATAAAAGTGAAACAAAATAAGTCGAATTTGGATTTTGATATGCACATTAATGTTCTAATGATTATATTAAAACTTGTTATAAAACAAGCCATTCATGTTTATTTAAAAATTTAAAGAATCAGTCATAAAAAAATTGAAATGAGTCGTTTTATTAATTGATGATTATGTATTCATTTCATCCATACAACGCTTAAATTACACGAAACAATTACTTGTTATTTATAAAACTAAACAATCAATTTCATAAAAATTTTGAACGGCTTCTTTTATTAAATGATAGATTTTATATTCATTTCTTAACATACCGAATTTATTTTAGATATCTATGTACTTATAATACATAATTATTTCAATAATAAAACTATAAAAAGTTCTTTAAAAATCTCACTCATCTAAAATTCTTATTATGAATAAGTAAAATTTTTAATATTATAATATTTATATTGTTATATATAAAAAAAACCTACCAATTTTTTGCTTAACACATTTTAATTATTTTTAATTATGTATGAGTGGTGGCAATTTGTAATTAATTTTAAACATATTTTAATTATTTTTAATTATAATTAACTAATATTTTCCATATTGCGTAGTTATACTAATTATAATTAACTTATATTTTCCATATCTCGAAATTATATTTATTAAAATTATATTTATTAAAATTAAATTATATTCTTCATTTCGCGTAGTTATACTTATTATAATTAACTAATGATTTACATGCCTCAAAAATAAGTTTTGTTACATGTGTTACTGAGATTAAGATTATTACAAGTGAATTTTAAGAAGAAAGTTGAGAAGAATGTAAGATTTGTTGGGGGTAAATATGGTATTATATACGCAAAATAAAATTAAATTAAACTATTAAGTATTTAAAATTCAATAAATAATTAAAAAATCTTAGATTTTTTGATAAATTAATTTTATAAATTTTGGGCAAGAGGGTATTTTTCTAATTATGGGTGAGGGATTCTCATAATTCTCGCTAACTCAGCAATAGATCAAAGACACATCAGCGAGGGTTCCATCTGGGCAAGGGATTATGCCATATCTTGGCCGGACACACTTTTCGGGGCGAGGGAATCTCATAATCTCTCACAACGTAAGCGAGGGATGACACTTGGCGGTCTCCGATTGGTTGTTTATTTTTTCAAAACTTCAGATTTGACTGGTTATTTTGGTAATTTTCCCAATGTGATTTCACACCACTATATATCACTAGGTCGATTAAAAATCCTCTCGTGTAACAATGTATTATGTTAACTTTTTAAAGAATATTCTTAAATAACTCTTCTAAAAACCAATATTATTATTTGGTAACCTATTATCATACTAGATGAAAAAATGAAATTTGTTATTTGGTAATCTTATCGTTTTTTACTTCAGTTCTTGTTGTTCTAATGAGAACTTGTATTACTATCTGGTTAAAAATAATGTTATATAATATTAAATAATAACTAGTATGCTCCATCTGCGCCTTGTCACACCCCAACCTTTAAGGCGGAAACAATGAGATATAAGGGCTAAGATTGTTCAAAGCCACACAACGCTACCTCCAAGTGTAAATATGATTAAACATCAATTATTATGGTAACATTACAACCATATAAATCACAAACAAACATTCAACACATAAAATCAAGTTTAAACATCCCAATTTAATAGTAAAGTCTTTATTACTTCTAGGTCCAATCCTAGATGTGTCCAATCTTCAAAATCAACAATTAAGCTTGGGCATTCTCTGAAACATGTTAAAAATACAGTCAACAAATGATGTTGAGTTTCAATGAGTTTGCACATACATATAAATAATTTCAAAATGGCAATTCAAGTCATAGGTTAAGATATAATACAAGAATATAGATAGCATAATGATATAATCAAAACTTGACAAAGATTGGTCACAATAAGATATACAATTAGCTAAGTGTACTTGATCCACATGATGAACAAGAATACGTCATCAGGAGCCGGCAATAACTTCGGCTTTAGCACCAAATAGGCTTATCAAGCTCATAGATCTATGATGTCGCTAGGCTAGAAATAGTTAATGATTGTTTTTACAAGATGAACATCATATAATGCTCGCCATTATCTTAAATAACCATTAAAAAAATTTATAAGATGAAGTGCACATACATTACAAGTATTAATATATTTTACAAGTATGCATTTATGTAAGGCCCCGATCCCGGGACGCTCACAGCCGGTGATTCATCGCACGTAAAACATATACTTTACATTTATTCATCAAAACATTGCAGCGGAAAACATAAAACAAATGGCATTTCATTTCATCCTAAAAACTTTTGCAAAATAATGCATCGTTTGTTGGTTACAAAATTACATTGTTGTATTATATCACAAAAGCCTTAACTATATGGATGCCATCCAAAAGAGCTGAGTAGCTGCCTCGTGCCATCCTCAGCAACGTTTACCTGCCAACTGAAAACGTAAAAAATTCAGCGTCTGTCCCACCCTCAAAATCCACGTGTGGAGTTTTACCGCGAGGCGTGTGAACAAACCAGGATCACAGTCAATAGTTACAAGAACGACTCTATATGCCATAATTAAAATAAAATCAACCAAAGTATAAACTTTAAATGTGCGGAAGCGTTTTGTAAAACAACCCAAAAATAAAAATATATACTATGGCAAAACATGTGCCAACCCAAAAGAGTAAACATTAATCATTAAAACAATAAGATGTCTTGAAAACCGAGTCTTAGAATGCAAGTGAAACCATGTAGTGCTCCTAATGGCAAGCAAGCTAATGACCTGAGAATAGCATACTAAAATGTCAACACAATGGTTGGTGAGTTCAAGAGTGATATTCAAATATAAGCAGTTTAATAGTAGAGATATAAAGTAGTGCATTGTAATAGATACTAGTCCATTAACAATAAATATTAACTCATAGTGATTTCGCAATTGAGGCTGACTGTGTTACGTTGTTGCTCCTGTCACGACTTAACAGGTCGTGACAATGTTCAATAGGACAAATTGCACCGGTTGACCTCGAGTCACACAGGTGGGCTCGTCAGACCCAGTAGTACCACCCAAATTTCCCCGCTATTCAATATTAACAATTCGAAAGTACGAGGACTTTTCCATGATATCAACACTATATTAATATTATACACAACTTGATATATAAAGCGTTTGTAGTTTACCAGTATGCTATCTCCCCCAAAAAAGATTAAGTAAAGAGTGAGACATGAACTCACCTGATATGCGTGATAGACACTTAGAGTTTTACTTGACAGACAGAATGGACAGACAACCTTCAGAGGTTACCTAGATCATATAAATACGTGAGTACGTGCAAACAGAGAACATGTGAAACCCTAAGTACACTACAACCAAGGACTCAAGGTTTCAGAAAAACAGACACGTTTGACCCAGTTGACCCGTTTGACCCGTTGGTGACTTTATGTGTTGTAAACCATTCAAGCAATCATACACATATATCATTCATGGTTAACATTCAAATAGATCATATGTATGCTATATTATCCAGGTGTATCACTTAGATCATCATATAACCAAGTATCATACAAGTCATGCGAATCTAGAACATTAACATGTCTACTAGTTATAACACAACTAACATGCCACACAAAGATCATATCACGCACCACATGCCATGTGAAGCCACTCATGACTTCACTTCCTAAACCCTGCTAATCCTACTAAGTAGGGGCCTCAGATTCGCACGCGTGTATGATGATCACATTCACATTCATTAACCATGTTCATTGCATTCAACATACACCACAACAATCAGTTCCAGTCCCCAAACATGATGTCTTAGCTACTAACCAACATCAACATCATATATGCTCATCAAAGTCCAAACATCACCCACGATTATCCAAGCATCCTATACAACTAATTTAACATGTTCTATCTTTCATATTAGAATTCATCCATGAACATACTAACATGCTCCTAACATCCCAAACATGTTGAAGCTATCATCCTTCAAATGTTATTCAAATAAAGCTTCCTTTATTCTTGCCAACATCAATTTCATATTAGAATTCAAATGTTGAAGCTATCAACCCAACTAACATACTAACATCATCAAACAACATCAATTTCGACCCCATGATGATACAAAATCGAATTAGGGTTCGGCCCTAACAAGAAAAACATAAAAACACCAAAACTAACCTTTATTCTTGCCAAGGAACACGATTTTGATGTTGGTAACTTGTTGTATGGCTTGAAATCGAACCAAAATCGCAGCCAATTTCTTGATTTTGATTGAATTCGCAAAGGGAGGGGGTGTAAGGTGAAATCGCGGCCGAGGTGGTGTGGGGGCTAGGTTTTTGTTTTATTTAATTTAATTTGCATAATTACCATTTAACCCTTGTTTTTTGATATTTTATAAAAACTAGACTTTAAACTCTTTGTAAAGTGCTTTTAGCTTAATAATATAAAGATATAAACTAATGAAATCATTATATATTTTATCTTTATAAAAACACAAGGCATACGAATAAATAGACATGTTTCCGCGTTACGCGATTAATTTCCTAATTAACATTTAAAACATGTAAACACATAAACATAATACAATAATCACATAATCAATTAGATTATCATTAATTTAACATTATTAATTATTATTAGGTCACCAACATTAAACGACAACTAGTGTGTGTTTACGACATGTGCATGCAAGACTTAACGGAACTAACAGAGTTTGATAATGGAAATTTAACCGATGTCACATTATCCCCATGTTAAAAGAATTTTCGTCCCGAAAATTGCGTTACATGGCGAAAGTGTTCAATCACCAGTCTACTGCATTGGCACACAGAAATGGAAATCGAATGAGTTTTGGATTAGTTATCACATCATCCCCATGTTGAAAGAAATTTCGTCCCGAAATTTAAATCAATACCTTCGTCTGCTGGCATCGTCCTTTCGAATAGTTGAGGGTACTTAAGCTTCATTTGATCTTCTCGTTCCCATGTGAATTCCGGTCACGTAGCGAATTCCAACGGATTTTGACAATAGGTATCTTGCTTTGCTTAAGTGATTTCACCCCACGGTCCATCACCTCGACTAGTTCTTCAATAAAACGCAATTGTTCATCCACTTGAACTTCTTCTAGTGGTCCGATCATGTTTCATCGTTTATGCACTTCTTTAGGTTTGACACGTGAAATACATCATGGATTCCACTTAGCGAATGAGGTAGGGCTAGTCGATAGGCCATTGGACCTATTCTTTCCACTATTTCAAATGGTCCAACGTACCTTGGATTTAGTTTCCCCTGCTTACCAAACCGACTACGCCTTTCCATGGTGAGACTTTCAACAACCTTGTCACCAATCTAAACTCTAAAGGTTTCCATCTCTTATCAGCATAACTCTTTTGTCTGTCTCGCGCTGCAGCCATACGGTTTCCGTATCTGCCAATCTTCTCGATTGTCTCGTGATTAACTCGGGACCTGTTAGCTGACTATCACCAATTTCTGCCCAGCAAAGTGATCTACATTTTCTCCCATACAGTGCCTCGAAAGGTGCTGCCTGTATGCTATGATAACTGTTGTCACACAAGAACTCCACCCATGGAAGGTGAATTTCCTAGTTATTCCCGAAGTCAATCACACAAGCACGTAGCATATCCTCCAACGTCTGTATGGTACGCTCACTCTCTGGCCATCCGTCTGTGGGTGTATGCAGTACTCATATCCAATGGTGTACCCAAAAATTTCTGCAATGATTGCCAGAAATGTGACATGAAATGAGCGTCGCGGTCGGAAATAATTGAGATCGATACACCGTGTCTCGAAACGATCTCTTTAAGGTACAATCGAGTTAATTTCTCTATCTTATCCGTTTCCTTAATTGTAAGAAAGTGAGCAGATTTTGTCAATCGATCCACAATAACCCATATCGTGTCACAACCAGTATTAGTTCGGGGTAACTTAGTAATAAAATCCATGGAGATCTGTTCCCATTTCCACATTGGTATCTCAGGTTGTTGTAACAGTCCAGATGGTTTTTGATATTCTACTTTTACTTTTGAGAAGGTCAAACACTTGCTCACATACGTAGCTACATCTGCTTTCATGTTAGGCCACCAGTAGTGTGCCTTTAGGTCATGATACATCTTGTCGGATCCAGGATGTATAGAATATTTAGATTTGCGTGCCTCGCTCATAACTAAATCTCTCAGATTTCCATAAACAGGCACCCAAATCATCCATGAAATACCAAATTCCATCCTCTTTCACCACCAGCTGTTTATCCATTCCCCTTAACACTCCAAACCAACATTTTCTACTTTTAAAGCTTCTATCTGCGCCTCCTTAACTTGTTCGGGCAGTTGAGGTACTGATAGTAAGCTGTAAGCTCGCACCCGTCGGGGTTTAGCTATTTCCTTCCTGCTTAGGGCATCGGCAACTACGTTCGCCTTTCCCGGATGTTACTTAATAGCGCAATCATAATCGTTTAGTAGTTCCACCAACGTCGTTTTTCCCATATCAACTCTTTTTGCTCGAAGATATGTTGAAGACTCTTGTGATCAGTCTATAGTGCACTTGGTACCGTACAAGTAATGTCTCCATATCTTTAAGCAAAAAACCACTGCACCCAATCCTAAGTCATGGGTGGTATAGTTCTTCTCATGAACCTTTAGTTGTCTCGAGGCGTAGGCTATCACTTATCTCGTTGCATCAAGACAACAACCAATCCTTGAATGGATGCATCGCAATACACCACAAAGTCATCGGTTCCCTCTCTGGTAGTGCTAATATCGGGGCAGTATTGAGGTTTTGTTTTAACAATTGAAAAGCTGATTCTTGACTTCTCACTCCATTTGTATGTCGTTCCTTTGTGAGTCAAGCTCGTGAGAGGTTATGCGATCTTAGAAAATCCTTCTATGAATCGTCAGTAATATCTGCTAATCCTAGATATTGTCTTATCTTGCTCGGCATTTTGGGTGTAGTCCAATTCTTTATCGCCTTAATTTTGGCAGGATCAACATGTATCCCTTTCTCATTAACAATATGACTTAGGAATTGCACTTCTCTTATCCAAAAGTCACACTTAAAGAATTTGGCATACAGCTGCTCATTTTTCAATAGTTCTAAGATCATTCGTAAGTGCTCTTCATGATCCTCCTTGGTCCTAGAATATATTAGTATATCATCGATAACACAATGACAAACTGATCAAGATAGGGTTTTGCACACGCGGTTCATGAGGTCCATGAACACAGCAGGTGCATTAGTCAACCCAAAAGGCATGACCAAGAACTCATAATGACCATAACCAGTACGAACGCAGTCTTGGGATGTCTTCTTCTTCTCGAACTCTAAGTTGATGATAACCAGATCTTAAGTCAGTTTTCGAATAATAGCTCGATCCCTGAAGCTGATCGAACAAGTCGTCGATACGAGGTAAAGGGTATCGGTTCTTGACTATTCTTTGTTTAAATCTCTATAATCGATGCACATCCGGAATGTGCCATCCTTCTTTTTAACAAAAAGAACAGGAGCTCCCAAGGTGATGTGCTAGGTAGAATAAAGCCCTTATCTAAAAGCTCCTGAAGTTGTGATGACAACTCTTGTAGCTCGTTTGGTGCTAATCGATAAGGTGCCCTAGCAATCGGAGCTGCGCCAGGAGTCAACTCGATTTGGAATTCCACTTGGCGATGAGGTGGTAATCCAGAAAGATCCTCTGGAAACACCTCTGGAAAGTCGCGCACTATGGGAATATCCTCCATTCTCCTTTCTTCCGCTTGCTTATCGGTTACGAGTGCTAGAATAGCCACACGACCCTTTCGTAATAACTTTTGAGATTTCATATATGAGATGATGCCTATCACAGCAGCACTCCTATCACCTCTGATGGTAAGGATTTTGTCACCAACAGGGATTTGTATGAACTTCTCATGACATATGACTTCCGCTTGCTTGCTAGGGAGCCAATCCATGCCTATCACCACATCAAAACTCCCCAGCGTAACAGGCATAAGATCTATAGCGAAAGTATGACCAGCAAGTTCTATCTTACAGTCTTTAAGGATATGCGTTACATTGATCTGTTTACCATTGGCTAATTCCACGGTGTGTATTTAGATTCTAAAGCAGAGGGTATATCACTTAAAAGACTACAGAACTTTAAGGACACGAAACTCCTATCGGCTCCAGTATCGAATAGTACCGTAGCAAAACAACCATTAACAGAGAACCTACCAGTAACTTGTGGGATCATTTACAGCCTCACCTGAGCCAATGACGAGGCTCTCTCCCTTGGCTTCGTCTTTATTGCCGCCATTACCAGTACCATTTCCACCGTTGTTGTTATTACCGTTGTTGTTGTTGTTGTTGTTGTTGTTGCCATTACCATTTCTCCTTAGTTGTGGGCAGTTTTGCCTGTAACGCCCTTCTTTCCCACATTCAAAACAACATTTGGGAGTTTCTTGAGGTTGTTGTGGCCTCCTTACCAGTTCACCACGACAATCCTTAGCAGGGTGCCCAATTTTTCCACAGCGTTGACACTTGAAGTTATCACACCTTCCCACATGATGGTAATTACACCAAGTGCACTTCAGATGTCTACCACCATAACCACTGGGTCCTTGATTATTTGCAGCCGTTTGGTTGAAGTTACGATTATTGTCGAACCTCCGTTGCTGCTGAACTGGTTGTTGTTGCTGTTGAGGTTGAGTTTGACCGCTAGAAGATGATGATGCTTTGGTGTTGTTGGCATTATCCACTTTCTTTTGTTGTCGGGCACGCTTGCCACAGCGCCCCGCTTGGGTAGACGTCCTTGCTCCACGGCTTGGTCAGTTAGCTTATGAGCTAGCTGGATGGCTTGCTGAATTGTGGTTTGGTTGGAAGTAGTTACCATACTTTGGATTTCGGGTACCAATCCCCGTATGTAATGCTCCACCCTCTTATGCACCTTATTCACCATTCCCGGCACAAAGTTGCTAGTTCATGGGTTCTAGTGGTGTAGGCCTTGATTTCCGAGCCCTACATCTTCAGTTGCCAGAACTCCATCTCTAGCTTCTGCACTTCATTGCGAGGACAGTACTCCTCAGTCATCATTGTTTTGAACTCATCCCATGGAAGTCCATTCACTATCGTTTGTCCTAGCATCTGGACTTGCGCGTTCCACCAAGACAGGAGCAGCACCCTCAAAGTCCCGGTGGCGTACTTCACTTGATCAGCAGGTGGATAGTTACATTTGAGAAGACAGACTCAGTCTTCTCAACCATCGTACAAGCCCTACATCACCCTCTGTACCGCTGTTAGTGTGTGGTTTACAGTCTATAAAGGACTTGTAGGTGCACACCGGTGGTCCTGTTTTAACACAACACACATTCATCAGACATCCCATACAGTTATGAAGGATATCAGATTTATATTTATATCATTGTTTACCTGCTGGCTGACCCGCGTGGGCAGCAGCCACTGCCGCCTGAACATGCTCATTAATTAGAGCAGCTAATTCTGCGGGGGTCATGTTAATAGCACCACCGCCCTGTTATCCGGTGCCACGTCCACGTCCGCGTCCACGACCACGTCCACGTCCATGTCCACGGGCGTCCATTCTTTTCACTTTACATTCACAAATACAATAATGAGTAACATCAAACACATTTATCTCATTGAAGCACAGTAAACAGTAAATCAAAGAAATAATGAATCATCACAACCACAACATTCATAACAAAAATAATAACCAAAGTAAATAAATTGTAAATGAGTCACAATGTATTTATCAATGTCAAAATTTAAGTTTGTCGTTCGTGTGGGGAAACACCCTTCCCACATAGGTTTCAAAAAGAAAACACTACGTAGTCTAAGTCATAAAAGAAATCAATCGACAACATCTGACCCATCACTGTCATCCTCCATCTCCACCGGTTCCTCCTCCTCGGGTCCCTCCTCAAGATCGTCATCCTCAGGGTCTGCTGCAAGAGCAGGAGCTATAGCAATCTGAAGTGCCGCTATTTGAGCTTCTAAAATAGCAATCCTATTATCGGCTACAGCGTCCCGCTGTTCATGAGCAGTCACGCGCCCTCGGAGTGCTATGAGACCATCTTGCATATGGTGACACCTGTTTAGGTATTCCCGTGTTGCTCCTCGAGTTCATCCAGTTGATGTATCAGTTGGTACACCTCATGTTGCGGTGTACAGACATCACCCGTGAGCCGCCTGACTCGATGCTGCTCAGTGTCTAGTGCAGCCACCAGTGCAGCAATCAGTTGCTCGTTGGACTACACCGTCCGTGGGAGTGAAGGCATTGGTTGGTCGGCATTGTTCCTAGTCTGGGCCTCGGGGCAGGTACGCGCTCCCTAAACATAATATGATCAATGAATCTAGGATAGAAACTCCAGTCTCGTGGAGGGTCACGCTTCATCAATGCAAAAGGTTGATCCTAGTCAATCTCCTCTCGAGGATAAGCTAGTCGGGGCCAATCGAATCCATTGTCAGGTACAGGTGCGGGAGGTGGGGATTCAGATCGTGAAGGTGATTTAGGCTGTTTACCCGGAGCTCCCGATGACGATGCCATACTGAGAGTGTGACGTGTATGCCAATGAATATACAGTAGATGAGAATAAGGCACAGGTAACTAACTAACTGTGTGCGGTTATAGTCTAGTGTGTATGCAACCTAGTTCCCTATAACCAATGGCTCTGATACCAATCTGTCACACCCTCAAAATCCACGTGCGGAGTTTTTTACCACGAGGCGTGTGAACAAACCAGGATCACAGTCAATAGTTACACAGAACGACTGTATATGCCATAATTAAATAAAATCAACCAAAGTATAAACTTTAAACTATGGGGAAGCATTTTGTAAAACAACCCAAAAAATAAAATATATACTATGGCAAAACATGTGCCAACCTAAAAGAGTAATCAATAACTATTAAATGGTAAAATTGTCTTGAGACCGTGTCATAGAATGCAGTGGACCATGCAGTGCTCCTATGGCAAGCAAGCTAATGACCTGAGAATAGCATACTAAAATGTCAACATAATGGTTGGTGAGTTCAAGAGTGATATTCAAACATAAAGTTTAATGTAGAGAGATAAAAGTAGTGCATTGTAATAGATAGCTAGTCCATTAACAATAAATATTAACTCATAGTGATTTCGCAATTGAGGCTGACTGTGTTACGTGTTGCCTCCTGTCACGACTTAACAGGTCGTGACAATGTTCAATAGGCACAATTGCACCCGGTTGACCTCGAGTCACACAGGTGGGGCTCGTCAGACCCAGTAGTACTACCCAAATTCCCGCTATTCAATATTAACAATTCGAAAGTATGAGGACTTTTCCATGATATCAACACTATATTAATATTATACACAACTTGAATATATAAAGCGTTTGTAGTTTACCAGTATGCTATCTCCCCAAAAAAGATTAAGTAAAGAGTGGGCATGAACTCACCTGATATGCGTGATAGACACTTAGAGTTTTACTTGACAGACAGAATGGACAGACAACCTTCAGAGGTACCTAGATCATATAAATACGTGAGTACGTGCAACAGAGAACATGTGAAACCCTAAGTACACTACAACCAAGGACTCAAGGTTTTAGAAAAAGACACACGTTTGACCCAGTTGACCCGTTTGACCCGTTGGTGACTTTATGTGTTGTAAACCATTCAAGCAATCATACACATATATCATTCATGGTTAACATTCAAATAGATCATATGTATGCTATATTATCCAGGTGTATCACTTAGATCATCATATAACCAAGTATCATACAAGTCATGCGAATCTAGAACATTAACATGTCTACTAGTTATAACACAACTAACATGCCACACAAAGATCATATCACGCACCACATGCCATGTAAGCCACTCACGACTTCACATCCTAACCCTGCCAATCCTACTAAGTAGGGCCTCAGATTCACACGTGTTTGATGATCACATTCACATTCATTAACCATGTTCATTGCATTCAACATACACCACAACATCAGTTCCAGTCCTCAAACATATGTTTTAGCTACTAGCCAACATCAACATCATATATGCTCATCAAAGTCCAAACATCACCCATGATTATCCAAGCATCCCATACAACTAATTTAACTTGTCTATCATAATATAATTCATCCATGAACATACTAACATGCTCCTAACATCCAAACATGTTCAAGCTATCATCCTTCAAACGTTGTGCCAATAAAGTTTCCCTTTTAGGAAAGTACATTCCAACATCTATCAACACTCATGTATTCATGAATTCATTACAATTATACTATCTCAAGCTCATAACACATCTAGACATGATCAACAATGCCTAATCATCATAATCTAACAATCAGCATGAACAAAAGTTTCCACTTTTGGCAAGATATGAACAACAACATTCATTCTAAGATTTCTAGCATTCATATCAACAATCTAGCATCTAATATCATCATGAATACATCAACAACATCAATCTATCATTAGATCATCATGTCATGAAAATAAAGTTACTATTATTAGTAACCTATGAACACCAACTTCAATTCATTAATTTCTTGCAAGATCAATGTATCCAAACATTCATACAACCTACTAATCACATACATTCATCAAACAATCATCCATCATGCATAATCTCACCATTTCGAATTACGGTTTGCTTAAAATCAAAGTTCATGATCAATCCACTAAAACATACAATTTATACAGAATCAACGTTAACAACATGTATTCAACCCAACTAACATACTAACATCATTAAACATCATTTCGACCCCATTGATACAAAATCGAATTAGGGTTCGGCCCTAACAAGAAAACATAAAACACCAAAACTAACCTTTATTCTTGCCAAGGAACACGATTTTGATGTTGGTAACTTGTTGTATGGCTTGAAATCGAACCAAAATCGAAGCCAATTTCTTGATCTTGATTGAATTCGCAAAGGGAGGGGGTGTAAGGGTGAAATCGCGGCCGAAGGTGGGTGTGGGTGCTAGGTTTTTGTTTTATTTAATTTAATTTGCATAATACCATTTAAACCCTTGTTTTTTGATATTTTATAAAACTAACTTTAAACTCTTTGTAAAGTGCTTTTAGCTTAATAATATAAAGATATAAACTAATGAAAATCATTATATATTTTATCTTTATAAAACACAAGGCATACGAATAAATAGACACTTTTCGCGTTACGCGATTATTTCCTAATTAACATTTAAACATGCAAACCACATAATATAACACAATAATCACATAATCAATTAGATTATCATTAATTTAACATTGTAATTATTATTAGGTCACCAATGTTAAACGACAACTAGTGTGTGTTTACGACACGTGCATGCAAGACTTAACGGAACTAATGGAGTTTGATAACGGAAATTTACCGGATGTCACAACGTCGCTGAGTGAGTTCTAGTTTTATAAATAAACATACATAAATCGTTATTTATTCTTTACAGAGTCCATACTATACGTTTCATACGTTCGTGGTCATACAACATACGTACATACAGATAATATCATTATTATCTTCCATACGTTCATTAATCTTCGTTCATTCGTTACATCTTGTGACATGTACAATACCCCGAACATTGTGCACGAAGCTGGTTACTGGGCCTGAGGTCTATCATAGACCCCGAACATTGTGCACGAAGCTGACTCCAGTACCTGGGCAAGTACATTCACCATTCATCTTTTCTTTTCATTCTGGATAAATGTCATATGCTATACCCCCAACATTGTGCACGAAGCTGGTTACTGGGCCTGAGGTCTATCATAGACCCCAAACATTGTGCACGAAGCTGACTCCAGTACCTGTGGGGCAAGCGGCAAGGATCCCATACAAGCAGCAAGGATCCCGTACATATGGTCAATCACAAGTATTGGACCCCAGTGTGCATTCTTTTGGGGTAGCTAACCCGCACACAGTTGAGCTAACACCCTTCATTGGGTGTGGACCTCCATACATTTGCTTGCAAGACTTTTTACATTCATTCATTCATTAATGCATGCATTCATTCGTCATGTTCCTCTTTCATTATCTTTCACTTTACGTTACATAATGCTTTCTGTTCATTCATTAACATAACACGTAAAGCCATGGAAAGATAAATATTCATCATTATAGGAACATACTTAACATATCATTCATACATCATCATACAAGGCATCATTCGTACATAACATGCATCATGCATGCATAACCATGCAACATCATCATCATCATAAGCATCAATCACAATACATAACATGCACCTCATACCATCTATGACCCCGAAAGTCACTTATATTTAGTTCCCCCGGAATTTTCCAATTCAAGCCTACTTTACATATTCTCCCCAAAAATCAAAAAATATTCTAAGTCCTAGGCGCATGGGCACTATTCAGGCGCATGGACACTATTCAGGCGCATGGGAACACTTAGGCGCATGGGCCACTTTCAGGCGCATGGATACTGTTCAGCGCATGGGGACTTCTGGACGTCTGAACACTTAGTAAATTCCAGCCCAATCTAGCGCATGGTTACTATTCAGACGCATGTGGCATCTAAACATGAATAACCTATAATCATCCAAGACCATCATCAAACCATTGGTTCAAGCATAATGTGGCTATTCTAAACATTAATAACCTATAATCATCCAGACCATCATCCAACATACACAAAAAACATACGGTATTCACATATGAACTTTGTAAAATCATTTTAATACGTTTTCAGCCTCTAAAGATAGTTGAAAACATGTAAACCAGGGTCTAGAACTCACCTGGTGCAACTTGGGTGTTCTTCCTGTCACACCCTCAAAATCCACTTGCGGAGTTTTACCGCGAGGCGTGTGAACAAACCAGGATCACAGTCAATAGTTACTCAGAACGACTCTATATGCCATAATTTAAATGAAATCATCCAAAGTAAATAAATTAAAGAGTGCGGAAGCGTTTTGAAAATAACCCAAAGTAATAAAAGTATATTTGTGGCAAAACACGTGCCAATCCCAAAAGAGTAATCAATAACTATTAAAATGGTAAAATTGTCTTGAAGACCGTGTCATAGAATGCAGTGGACCATGCAGTGCTCCTATGGCAAGCAAGCTAATGACCTGAGAATAGCATACTAAAAATGTCAACACAATGGTTGGTGAGTTCAAGAGATATTCAAATATAAACAGTTTAATAATAGAGATGTACAAGTAGCGTATTGTAACAGATAGCTAGTCCATTAACAATAAATATTATTTCATAGTGATTTCGCAATTGAAGCTGACTGTGTTACGTTGTTGCCTCCTGCCACGACTTAACAGGTCGTGACAATGTTCATTAGGACAACTTGCACCCGGTTGACCTCGAGTCACACAGGTGGGGCTCGTCAGACCCAGTAGTACTACCCAAATTTCCCCCTAATCAATATTAACAATTCGAAAGTGTGAGGACTTTTCCATGATATCAACACTATATAATATTGTACACAACTTAATACATAAAGCGTTCGTGATTTACCAGTATGCTATCTCCCCCAAAGAGAGTAAATAAAAGTGGGGCATGAACTCACCTGATATGCGTTTAGATACCAGGGTTTGACTTGTCAAACAAATAGACAGACACCTTCAGAGGTTACCTAGATCATATAAGTGCATGAGTATAATCAAAGAACATGTGAACCCTAAGTACACTACAACCAAGGACTCAAGATTTCAAACAAAACAGACAATGTTTGACCTAGTTGACCCGTTTGACCCGTTGGTGACTTTATGTGTTGTAACCATTCAAGTAATCATACACATCTGTTATGCATTGTTAACATTCAAATAGATCATATGTATGCTATATCATCCAGGTGTAACACTTAGATCATCATTCAACCAAGTATCATACAAGTCATGCGAATCTAGAACATTAACATAACACTAGTTATACACAACTAACATGTCACACAGAGATCAAACCACTCACTACATGCCATGTGAAGCCACTCACGACTTCACATCCTAAACCCTGCCAATCCTACTAAGTAGGGGCCTCAGATTCGCACGCGTGTATGATGATCATAACCATATTCATTATCCATATGCATTGCATTCAACAACATTCCAACAATCAATTACCAGTCCCAAACATGATGTCCTACTACTAACAACATCCAAATCATACATGATCATAAATGTCCAAATATCATTCATGATTACCCCGCATTACATACAACCAATTACCATGTTCTACCACATTAGAATCTATCCATGATCATACTAACATGTTCCTAACATCCCAAACATGTTCAAGCTATCATTTTTCAGACTTTAGGCAAATAAAGTTTCCCTTTTGGAAAGTACATCCCAACAACTATCAACCATCCAATGTATTCATGAATTCATCATAATTATACCATTTCAAGCTCCATACAATATCTAGACATGATCAACAACACCTAAACACCATAATCTAACAATCTTCATAAACAAAGTTTCTACTTTGGCAAGCTATGAACAACAACATCAAATTAAAGATTTCTAGCATTCATAACAACAATCTAGCATCTAATCATCATCATGAATTCATCCATAACATCATACCATCCATAATTCAACATTACATGCAAAATAAAGTTACTATTCTTAGTAACCTATGAACATGCATCAAATCCAACTTTCTTGCATAATCAATGTATTCTAACATTCATACAACCTATTAATCATCAAACATTCATCAAACATTCATCAAACAATCATCCATCATGCATAATCATAGCATTTTCGAATTAGGGTTTGCTTCATATCCAAAGTTCATGATCAATCCACTAAAAACATAAATTCATGCATAATCGACGTTAACTAACATGTATACAATCTAACTAACATACTAACATCACCAAACACATCAAATTCGACTCATGAAGGTCATTTCGCACCAAGGTTCGGCCCCATGACAACACAAAAACTGAAAACCTAACCTTTAAACGTGTAATTGCTTGAAATTGATGCTTCCTATGTGTTGTAATCCTTGAATCGAATCAAATGGTGCTTTCTATTGTTTCTTGATCGAATTCGCAAAGGGAGGGTGTTTGGGGAGTGTTGCGGCCGAAGGGTGGGTGGATTAGGGTTTGGGTTTGTTTTGTTTAGTTTAATTTACACATTTACCCTTTTAACCCTTGTAATTTGTATTTTATAAAAACTAAGCTTTAAACTCTTTGTAAAGTGTTTTTAACTTCATAATATAAAGATATAAACTTATGAAAATCATTATATATCTTATCTTTATAAAAACACAAGCATACGAATAAATAGGCACGTTTCCGCGTTACGCGATTAATTTTCTAATTAACCTTTTAAAAATGTGTAAACACATAACATAACCCAATACTCACATAATCAATTAGATTCACACAAATTAACATTATCCATTATTATTAGGTCACCAACGTTAAACGACAACTAGTGTGTGCTCACGACACGTACAAGACTAACGGAGTTTGGTAACGGAAATTTACCGGATGTCACATTATCCCCATGTTGAAAGAATTTTCGTCCCGAAAATTGCGTTACATGGTGAGAGTGTTCCATCACTGGTCTACTGCATTGGCACACAGAAATCGAAATCGAGTGAGTTTTGGATGAGTTGTCACATCATCCCCATGTTGAAAGAAATTTCGTCCCGAAATTTAAATCAATACCTTCGTCTGCTGGCATCGTCCCTTCGAATAGTTGAGGGTACTTAAGCTTCATTTGATCTTCCCGTTCCCATGTGAATTCCGGTCCACGTCGCGAATTCCAACGGATTTTAACAATAGGTATCTTGCTTTGCTTAAGTGTTTTCACCTCACGGTCCATCACCTCAACTGGTTCTTCAATAAAACGCAATTGTTCATCCACTTGAATTTCTTCTAGTGGTACGACCGTCGTTTCATCAGTTATGCACTTCTTCAGGTTTGACACGTGAAATACATCATGAATTCCACTTAGCGAATCAGGTAGGGCTAATCGATAGGCTACTGGACCTATTCTTTCCACTATCTCAAATGGTCCAACGTACCTCGGATTTAGTTTCCCTCGTTTGCCAAACCGAACTACGCCTTTCCATGGTGAGACTTTCAACAAAACCTTGTCACCACCTGAAACTCTAAAGGTTTCCGTCTCTTGTCAGCATAACTCTTTTGTCTGTCTCGCGCTGCAGCCATACGGTTCCGTATCTGTATAATCTTCTCAGTCGTCTCATGAATTAACTCGGGACCTGTTATCTGACTATCACCAATTTCTGCCCAGCAAACCGGTGATCGACATTTTCTCCCATACAGCGCCTCGAAAGGTGCTGCCTGTATGCTAGTATGATAACTGTTGTTATAAAAACTCCACCAATGGCAGGTGAATTTCCCAGTTATTCCCGAAGTCAATCACACAAGCACGTAGCATATCTTCCAACGTCTGTATAGTACGCTCACTCTGACCATCCGTCTGTGGATGATATGCAGTACTCATATCCAAACGTGTACCCAAAGATTTCTGCAATGATTGCCAGAAATGTGACGTGAAACGAGCGTCACGATCGGAAATAATTGAGATCGGTACTCCATGTCTCGAAACGATCTCTTTAAGGTACAATCGGTTAATTTCTCCATCTTATCGTTTCCTTAATTGCAAGGAAGTGAGCAGACTTTGTCAATCGATCCACAATAACCCATATCGTGTCACAACCAGTACTAGTCCGGGGTAGCTTAGTAATAAAATCCATGGAGATTTGTTCCCATTTCCACATTGGAATCTCGGGTTGTTGTAACAGTCCGGATGGTTTTTGATATTCTACTTTTACCTTCGAGCAGGTCAAACACTTGCTCACATACGTAGCTACATCCGCTTTCATGTTGGGCCACCAATAGTGAGCCTTTAGGTCATGATACATCTTGTCGGATCCAGGATGTATAGAATACTTAGATTTGTGTGCCTCGCTCATAACTAAATCTCTCAGATTTCCATGAACAGGCACCCAAAGTCTATCCATGAAATACCGAATTCCATCCTCTTTCACCACTAGCTGCTTATCCATTCCCCTTAACAACTCAGAACCAATATTTTCCACTTTTAAAGCTTCTATCTGTGCCTCCTTAACTTGTTCGGGCAGTTGGGTACTGATAGTAAGCTGTAAAGCTCGCACCCGTCGGGGTTTAGCTGTTTCCTTTCTGCTTAAAGCATCGGCAACTACGTTCGCCTTTCCCGGATGATACTTAATTGCGCAATCATAATCATTTAGTAGTTCCACCCAACGTCGCTGCCTCATATTCAACTCTTTTTGCTCAAGATATGTTGAAGACTCTTGTGATCGGTGTAGATAGTGCACTTGGTACCGTACAAGTAATGTCTCCAGATCTTTAAGGCAAAAACCACTGCACCCAATTCTAAGTCATGGGTGGTATAGTTCTTCTCATGAACCTTTAGTTGTCTCGAGGCGTAGGCTATCACCTTATCTCGTTGCATCAAGACACACCCAATCCTTGAATGGATGCATCGCAATACACCACAAAGTCATCTGTTCCCTCTGGTAATGCTAATATCGGGGCAGTACAGAGTTTTGTTTTAATAATTGGAAAGCTGATTCTTGACTCTCAGTCCATTTGTATGTCGTTCCTTTGTGAGTCAAGGCTGTGAGAGGTTGTGCGATCTTAGAAAATCCTTCTATGAATCGGCGGTAATATCCTGCTAATCCTAGAAATTGTCTTATCTCGCTGGCGTTTTGGGTGTAGTCCAATTCTTTATCGCCTCAATTTTGGCAGGATCAACGTGTATTCCTTTCTCATTAACAATATGACCTAGGAATTGTACTTCTCTTATCCAAAAGTCACACTTTGAGAATTTAGCATACAGCTGCTCATTTTTCAACAGTTCCAAGATCATTCGTAAGTGCTCTTCATGCTCCTCCTTGGTCCTAGAATATATCAGTATATCATCGATGAACACAATGACAAACTGATCAAGATAAGGTTTGCACACGCGGTTCATGAGGTCCATGAACACAGCAGGTGCATTAGTCAACCCAAAAGGCATGACCAAGAACTCATAATGACCATAACGAGTACGAAACGCAGTCTTGGGAATGTCTTCTTCTCGAACTCTGAGTTGATGATAACCAGATCTCAAGTCAATCTTCGAGTAATAGCTTGATCCTTGAAGCTGATCGAACAAGTCGTCAATACGAGGTAAAGGGTATCGGTTCTTGACTGTTACTTTGTTTAACTCTCGATAATCGATGCACATCCGGAATGTGCCATCCTTCTTCTTAACAAGAGAACAGGAGCTCCCCAAGGTGATGTACTAGGTCGAATAAAGCCCTTATCCAAAAGCTCCTGAAGTTGTGACGACAACTCCTGTAGTTCGTTCGGTGCTAATCGATAAGGTGCCCTAGCAATCGGAGCTGCGCCGGGAGTCAACTCAATCTGGAATTCCACTTGGCGGTGCGGTGGTAATCCAGGAAGATCCTCTGGGAACACCTCCGGAAAGTCGCGTACTACGGGAATATCCTCCATTCTCTTTTCTTCCTTTTGCTTGTCAGTTACAAGTGCTAGATAGCCACACGGCCCTTTCGTAACAACTTTTGGCTTTCATATGAGATGATGCCTATCACAGCACCACTTCTATCACCTCTGACGGTAAGGATTTGATCACCAACCGGATCCGTATGATCTTCTCGTGACATATGACTTCCGCTTGCTTGCTAGAGAGCCAATCCATGCCTATCACAACATCAAAACTCCCCAGCGTAACAGGCATGAGATCTATAGCGAAAGTATGACCAGCAAGTTCTATCTTACAGTCTTTAAGGATATGCGTTACATGGATTTGTTTACCGTCGGCTAATTCCACAGTGTATTTAGATTCTAAAGCAGAGGGTATATCACTTAAAAGACTACAGAACTTTAAGGACACAAAACTCCTATCGGCTCCAGTATCAAATAGTACCGTAGCAAAACAACCATTAACAGGGAATCTACCAGTAACAGTTGTGGGATCATTTAGAGCCTCACCTGAGCCAATGACGAAGGCTCTCCCCTTGGCTCCATCTTTATTGCCGCCATTTCCAGTGCCATTTCCACCATTGTTGTTATTATTACCATTGTTGTTGTTGTTACCGTGGTTGTTGGTATTGTTGTTGTTGTTGTTGCCATTTCCGTTCCTCCTTAGTTGTGGGCAGTTTCGCTTGTAATGCCCTTCTTTCCCACATTCAAAACAACCCTTGGGAGTTTCTTGAGGTTGTTGTGGCCTCTTATCAGTTCACCACGACAATCCTTCGCAGCGTGTCCAATTTTTCCACAACGTTGACACTTGAAGCTATCACACCTTCCCACATGATGGTAATTACACCGAGTACACTTCGGATGTCTCCCACCATAACCACTGGGTCCTTGATTATTTGCAGGCGTCTGGTTGGAGTTACGGTTATTGTCAAACCTCCGTTGCTGCTGAACCGGCTGTTGTTGCTGTTGAGATTGGGGTTGACCACTGGAAGATGATGATGCTTTGGTGTTGTTAGCATTATCCCACTTTCTTTTGTTGTCGGGCACGCTTGCCACAGCGCCCCGTTTGGGTAGACGTCCTTGCTCCACGGCTTGGTCAGTTAGCCTGTGAGCTAGCTGGATGGCTTGCTGAATTGTGGCTGGATTGGAAGCAGTTACCATACTCTGGATTTCAGGTACCAATCCCCGTATGTAATGCTCTATCCTTTTATGCACCTCATTCACCATTCCCGGGCACAAAGTTGCTAATTCATGGGTTCTGGTGGTGTAAGCCTCAATTTCCGAGCCCTGCATTTTCAGTTGCCAGAACTCCATCTCTAATTTCTGTACTTCGCTGCGAGGACAGTACTCCTCGGTCATCATCGCTTTGAACTCATCCCATGGAAGTCCATTCGCCATCGCTTGTCCAAGCATCTGGACTTGCGCGTTCCACCAAGACAGCAGCACCCTCTAAAGTCCCGGTGGCATACTTTACTTGATCCGCTGGTGACAGTTACATTTGGAGAAAACGGACTCAGTCTTCTCGAACCAGCGTACAAGCCCTACAGCACCCTCTGTACCGCTGTAGGTGTGTGGTTTACAGTCCATGAAGGACTTGTATGTACACACTGGTGGTCCTGTTTTAACACAACACACATTAATCAGACATCCCCTACAGTTACAAAGGATATCAGATTTATCTTTCTGTCATTGTTTACCTGCTGGCTGACCCGCGTGGGCAGCAGCCACTGCCGCCTGAACATGCTCATTAATTAGAGCAGCCAATTCTGCGGGAGTCATGTTAATAGCACCACCACCCTATTCTCCGGTGACACGTCCACGTCCGCGTCCGCGTCCACGACCACGTCCACGTCCACGGGCGTCCATTCTTTTCACTTTACATTCACAAATACAATAATGAGTAACATCAAACATATTTAACTCATTGAAGCGTAGTAAACAGTAAACAAAAGAAATAACGTATCATCACAACCACAACATTCATAACAAAAATAATAACCAAAGTAAATAAATTGCAAATGAGTCACAATGTATTTAGCAATGTCAAAATTGAAGTTTGTCGTTCGTGTGGGGAAACAACCCTTCCCACATAGGTTTCAAAAGAAAACACTACGTAGTCTAAGTCATATAAAGAAGTCAATCGACAACATCTGACCCATCACTATCATCCTCCATCTCCTCCGGTTCCTCTTCCTCGGGTCCCTCCTCGGGATCCTCCTCATCCTCAGGGTCTGCTGCAGGAGCAGGAGCTATGGCAATCTGAAGTGCCGCTAGTTGAGCTTCTAAAATGGCAATCCTATTATCGGCTACGGCGTCCCGCTGTTCACGAGCAGTCACGCGCCTTGGAGTGCCATAAGACCATCTTGCATATGGTGACAACCATTTAGGGTCTTCCCGTGTTCTTCCCCGAGTTCATCCAATTGATGTCTCAGGTTGTACACCTCTTGTTGTAGTGTACAGACATCACCTGTGAGTCGCCTTACTCGATGCTGTTCAGTATCCAGTGCAGCCATTAGTGCAGCAATCAGTTGCTCGTTGGACTGCGCCGTTCGTGGGAGTGAAGGCATGGGTTGATTGGCATTGTTCCTAGTCCTTGGCTTTGGGACAGGTACGCTCCCTAAACATGATATGGTCAACAAACCTAGGATAGGAACGCCAGTCTCGCGGAGGGTCACGCTTCATCAATGCAAATGGTTGATCCCAGTCAATCTCCTCTCGAGGATAAGCCAGTCGGGGCCAATCGAATCCATCATCAGGTACAGGTGCGGGAGGTGGGGATTCAGATCGTGTAGGTGATTCGGTCGTTTACCCGGAGCTCTCGAAGACGATGCCATGCTGCAGAGAGTGTGACGTGTATGCCAATGAGTATACAGTAGATGAGAATAAGGCACAGGTAACTAATTAACTGTGTGCGGTTATAGTCTAGTGTGTATGCAACCTAGTTCCCTATAACCAATGGCTCTGATACCAATCTGTCACACCCTCAAAATCCACTTGCGGAGTTTTACCGCGAGGCGTGTGAACAAACCAGGATCACAGTCAATAGTTACTCAGAACGACTCTATATGCCATAATTTAAATGAAATTAATCCAAAGTAAATAAATTAAAGAGTGCGGAAGCGTTTTGAAAATAACCCAAAGTAATAAAAGTATTTTGTGGCAAAACACGTGCCAATCCCAAAAGAGTAATCAATAACTATTAAAATGGTAAAATTGTCTTGAAGACCGTGTCATAGAATGCAGTGGACCATGCAGTGCTCCTATGGCAAGCAAGCTAATGACCTGAGAATAGCATACTAAAAATGTCAACACAATGGTTGGTGAGTTCAAGAGATATTCAAATATAAACAGTTTAATAATAGAGATGTACAAGTAGCGTATTGTAACAGATAGCTAGTCCATTAACAATAAATATTATTTCATAGTGATTTCGCAATTGAAGCTGACTGTGTTACGTTGTTGCCTCCTGCCACGACTTAACAGGTCGTGACAATGTTCATTAGGACAACTTGCACCCGGTTGACCTCGAGTCACACAGGTGGGGCTCGTCAGACCCAGTAGTACTACCCAAATTTCCCCGCTAATCAATATTAACAATTCGAAAGTGTGAGGACTTTTCCATGATATCAACACTATATAATATTGTACACAACTTAAATACATAAAGCGTTCGTGATTTACCAGTATGCTATCTCCCCCAAAGAGAGTAATAAAAGTGGGGCATGAACTCACCTGATATGCGTTTAGATACACAGGTTTGACTTGTCAAACAGAATAGACAGACAACCTTCAGAGGTTACCTAGATCATATAAGTGCATGAGTACGTGTAATCAAAGAACATGTGAAACCCTAAGTACACTACAACCAAGGACTCAAGATTTCAAACAAAACAGACAATGTTTGACCTAGTTGACCCGTTTGACCCGTTGGTGACTTTATGTGTTGTAAACCATTCAAGTAATCATACACATCTGTTATGCTATTGTTAACATTCAAATAGATCATATGTATGCTATATCATCCAGGTGTAACACTTAGATCATCATTCAACCAAGTATCATACAAGTCATGCGAATCTAGAACATTAACATAACCACTAGTTTACACACAACTAACATGTCACACATAGATCAAACCACTCACTACATGCCATGTGAAGCCACTCACGACTTCACATCCTAAACCCTGCCAATCCTACTAAGTAGGGGCCTCAGATTCGCACGCGTGTATGATGATCATAACCATATTCATTATCCATATGCATTGCATTCAACAACATTCCAACAATCAATTACCAGTCCCAAACATGATGTCCTACTACTAAACACATCCAAATCATACATGATCATAAATGTCCAAATATCATTCATGATTACCCCGGCATTACATACAACCAAATTACCATGTTCTACCACATTAGAATCTATCCATGATCATACTAACATGCTCCTAACATCCCAAACATGTTCAAGCTATCATTTTTCAGACTTTAGGCAAATAAAGTTTCCCTTTTGGGAAAGTACATCCCAACAACTATCAACCATCCAATGTATTCATGAATTCATCATAATTATACCATTTCAAGCTCCATACAATATCTAGACATGATCAACAACACCTAAACACCATAATCTAACAATCTTCATAAACAAAAGTTTCTACTTTTGGCAAGCTATGAACAACAACATCAAATTAAAGATTTCTAGCATTCATAACAACAATCTAGCATCTAATCATCATCATGAATTCATCCATAACATCATACCATCCATAATTCAACATTACATGCAAAATAAAGTTACTATTCTTAGTAACCTATGAACAATGCATCAAAATCCCAACTTTCTTGCATAATCAATGTATTCTAACATTCATACAACCTATTAATCATCAAACATTCATCAAACAATCATCCATCATGCATAATCATAGCATTTTCGAATTAGGGTTTGCTTCATATCCAAAGTTCATGATCAATCCACTAAAAACATAAAATTCATGCATAATCGACGTTAACTAACATATATACAATCTAACTAACATACTAACATCACCAAACAACATCAAATTCGACCTCATGAAGGTCAATTTCGCAACCAGATTCGGCCACCATGAACAACTCACTAAAACTTGAAAAACCTAACCTTTAAACGTGTATTGCTTGAAATTGATGCTTCCTATGTGTTGTAATCCTTGAAATCGAATCAAATTGGTGCTTTCTAACTTGTTCTTGATCCATTCGCAAGGGAGGGTGTTTGGGGATGTTTTGCGGCCGAAGGTGGGTGGATTAGGGTTTGGGTTTGTTTTGTTTAGTTTAATTTACCATTTACCCTTTTAACCCTTGTAATTTGTATTTTATAAAAACTAAGCTTTAAACTCTTTGTAAAGTGTTTTTAACTTCATAATATAAAGATATAAACTGATGAAAATCATTATATATCTTATCTTTATAAAAACCAGGCATACAAATAAATAGGCACGTTTCCGCGTTATGCGATTAATTTTCTAATTAACCTTTTAAAAATGTGTAAACACATAGACATAACCCAATACTCACATAATCACTTAGATTCACACCATTAACATTATTATCCATTATTATTAGGTCACCAACGTTAAACGACAACTAGTGTGTGCTCACGACACGTAACGGAACTAACGGAATTTGGTAACGGAAATTTACCGGATGTCACACTTCCTTTTAACCCGCTTGCAAAGAGTTCAAACACCTAGAAATAACATCCAAACACATACACACGAGCACAAACACAACACATAAGCACATAACATATAACCGGGACTCAAACACCGACATAAAATCATAAAAACCTAAATTCTTACCTTGAATTCACTTTTTCTTCTTCCCCTTCTTCTTCAATCCGAGAGTATTCTCTGCTCTCTCTCTCTCTTTAAAACAAGACAAATGGTAAAGTAAGGTGAGGGTGGGCGGCCATACTCACTTTACACCACTTTTGAAAGTTTTATCCTTTTGGACCTTTAGTTAGTCCCTCCCTAGGACTTTATTGCCCTTCATGCTTTTATTCTTATTTCTGACTTTTAAAAAAAGATCTAGGTGTTACAAGTCCTCCCCCCTATATAGGTTTCATCCCTGAAACCTGTTATTCCTCGAACATATGAGGAAAATGCTGCCTCATCTCCTTTTCGGTCTCCCATGTAGACTCGGATCCCTTCCTGTGCTTCCATTGTACACGCACAAGAGGAACCACTTTATTTCTCAGTCTCTTCTATTTACAATCGATGATTGCCACTGGATGCTCCACATAATTGAGCCTTTCATCAACTTTAATGTCCTCCAGTGAACAATCATGTCTTCATCAGCTATACACTTTCTCAAATGAGATTTATGGAATGTCGGGTGAATTCCACTTAACTCATCAGGCAAATCCAATCTATAGGCCACCTCTCCCACTCGAGCAATGATTCGGAAAGGGCCTACATACCTTGGGCTCAACTTGCCCCGCTTCCCAAATCGGATAATACCCTTCCAAGGTGAGACCTTCAACATGACCCGGTCACCCACCTGGAACTCAATTGGTCTACGTCGTTTATCGGCATACGACTTATGTCTATCTTTAGCTGCCTTCATGAAGGCTTTGATCCTCTCAAGCTTCTCAGTCGTAGCCTCGATTACCTCGACGCTTCCCAACTCTTTCTGACCAATACCACCCAACAACAGTGTTCTGCATCTCCTACCGTATAGCATCTCATATGGTGGCATACCAATGCTGGCATGATAGCTGTTGTTATAGGAGAATTCGGCTAACGTAAGTGGTTCCCCAACTTCCACCAAAATCGATTACACATGCCCGAAGCATATCCTCCAATGTCTGAATGGTCCTCTCTGACTGACCATCATTTGGGGATGATAAGCCGTGCTAATATGTACCTCGTCCCCATGGCGTCTTGGAATTTCTTCCAGAATTTAAACGTAAACCGGGTGTCACGATCAAACACATGGACACCGGTACACCATGACGAGTTACAATATCCTTGATAAACAGGTCAGCCAACCTCTCAGATGAATATGTCTCGCGAATCGGTAGGAAGTCAGCACTCTTTGTCAAGTGGTCAACAATCACCCATATGGCATCGTATCCTTTTGGAGTACGTGGTGTTGGACCAAAAGAACCAATGAGCCAAGATCAGAAAACCTCTGAGTCCCACATGATATCACAACAACTGCCGAAGGCTTCATCAGCAGTTCGACAAGTGCTGAAGACTTCAACAGCTGAAGATCAAGTACTGAAGACACATACATAAAAGAATTACTAGTGTAAACACGAGTCCTGTAATTATACTAGTGTAAACTTTGTTACGCTTACGATTTTACACATATACATAAAAGAATATACTTTTGTATATGTTGAATCATTTTATTCCAACAAAAAATAATGATTATGATTGACTTTGAAAGTTAATACGGTTATCATAATATAAGACTTAACATTTGATCATTGCCATATTATATATATATATATATATATATATATATATATATATATATATATAATATATATATATATATATATATATATAATATATATATATATATATATATATATATATATATATTGTTGGACCAAAAGAACCAATGAGCCGGATCAGAAAAATCTTAAGTCCCACAAACGTCACAACAACTGCTGAAGTCCACAACAGCTGAAGACAAGTGCTGAAGACAAAGTCTGAAGACAAGTGCTGAAGACAAAGTCTGAACACAAGTGCTGAAGACAAAGTCTGAAGACACAAGTGTTGAAGACCAAGTGCTGAAGACAAAGTCTGAAGACACAAGTGCTGAAGACAAAGTCTGAAGACACAAGTGCTGAAGACAAAGTTTGAAGACACAAGTGCTGAAGACAAAGTCTGAAGACACAAGTGCTGAAGACAAAGTCTGAAAACACAAGTGCTGAAGACAAAGTCTGAAGACACAAGTGCTGAAGACAGTCTGAAGACACAAGTGCTGAAGGACAACAGCTGAAGAATACAAGTGCTGAAGCTAAAGACCAAGTACTGAAGTTCAACAGCTGAAGAGTCCATAAGTGCTGAAGATCAACAACTAATGTATAAAGTCTGAAGACAAAGACTAAAGACATCAGCTGATGACATCTACTGAAGTCATCAGCTGAAGTTTCAGTAGTTTGTCACAACAGCTGAAGAGTACTTCTTCAGTAGTTGTGTTTATCAGTAGTTTTATATTTTCTCTTTTCAGTAGTTTTGTAAAACGACTGAAGAGCTTGTTCTTCAGTCGTTGTAGTTTCAGTAGTTTAGCATCTGTAGTTTTATATTTTATGCTTAGCACTCTCTGATATGTTCTCAGTAGTTGTGAACATTTCAGTAGTTTGCTAAGTGTTAGTTATTTTTGTCATAAATCTGCCAGATGTCACTATCCCGTGATATCAGCAGTGATTACACTCTATATAAGGAGTGTCAACCTAATTGTAATCGGTGAATGATTGAGCAGAAACATTTGATATAATTGAAACATTCCTTTTCACAGAAATATATTCTCTCGTTACACCGTATTTGTTCTTAATGCATACGAATATCAAATTCTTGCTATAATTTGTCTAATTCTTGATCTTATTCTGCTGCGTTACACTCTAATCCCTTGAGATCACTGATCCTGTCACGTGGCAGCTTCGTAATGAAATCCATGGTGATGTGCTCCCACTTCCATTCCGGTATATCCAAAGGTTGGATCTTCCCATACGGCTTTTGATGTTCAGTCTTCACTTGCAAACAAGTAAGGCACTTGCTCACATACTCTACCACGTCACGCTTCATACCCGGCCACCAATAATCCTTCTTCATGTCTTGGTACATCTTTGTGGCACCGGGATGGATAGAGTATCGGGTCTTGTGAGCTTCACACGTAGATTCTCAAAACAAGGAATCCGCACCCGTCCAAATCGAGTTTTAACACCAAGTGTGTTCTCACTCAATTCCCTAACCAGACCTCTCATTCTTTCAGAGTTTAGATGATCTTCTTTTAATGCCTCATCCTAAAACTCCTTACTTGCTTCATTACATCAGAGGTCATGATTAGTTGGTATGCTTTCACCCGAATTGGCTCGGGCCTCTCCTTCCGGCTAAGAGCATCAGCCACCACGTTAGCTTTGCCCGGATGGTAATGGATCTCACAATCATAATCTTTTATGAGCTCCAACCATCGTCTCTGCCTCATATTCAGGTCCTTCTGCTCAAAGAAGTACCTTAAGCTCTTGTGGTTGGTGAAGATGGTCCACTTCGTTCCATACAGATAGTGCCTCCAAATCTTTAGTGCAAAGACCACGGCCGTTAGTTCCAAGTCATGAGTAGGGTAGTTGATCTCATGAACCTTCAACTGTCAGGATGCGTAGGCTATAACTTTTCCTCTTTGCATTAACACACACCCCAACCCCGAGTAAGAAGCGTCTGAATACACCACCAAATCTTCGCTTCTATCGGGTAACGACAAGACAGGAGCTTGAGTCAACCTCGCCTTCAACTCCTCGAATGCCTTCTCCTGAGCCTGACCCCATACATACTTTACATCCTTCCGGGTCAACTTAGTCAGTGGAGAAGCAATCTTAGAGAAGTCTTGGATAAATCTCCTATAGTAGCCCGCCAAACCCAAGAAACTACGAATCTCGAATGGCGTCTTTGGAGACTTCCATTGCGTCACTGCCTCTACCTTAGCCGGGTCCAACGTAATCCCATCGGGATTCACCACATGACCCAAGAACTGAACTTCTCGTAACCAAAACGCACACTTGGAGAATTTTGCATACAACTTCTCCCTTCTTAACGTCTCCAGAACCTCCTGAATGTGACCGGCATGCTCAATCTCACTCTTCAAATAAATCAGGATATCATCAATAAACACAATCACTGAGCATTACCGACACACTCGATTCATCAGATCCATAAAAGCAGCTGGCGCATTGGTCAATCCAAACGACATAACGAGGAACTCATAGTGACCGTAGCGCGTGCGAAAAGCTGTTTTAGGAATGTCCAGCTTCTTTACTTTTACCTGATGGTAACCAGATCGAAGATCTATCCTCGAAAACCAATTGGCACCTTGGAGCTCATCAAACAGATCGTCTATTCTTGGTAGGGGGTATCGGTTTTTCACTGTCAACTTGTTCAGCTCTCGGTAGTCAATACACATCCTCTACTACCGTCTTTCTTCTTCACAAATAATACCGGAGCACTCCATGGAGAGATACTCGGCCTAACGAACCCCTTATCTAGCAGTTCTTGCAACTGCTCCATTAACTCTTTCATCTCAGTCGAAGCCAACCGGTACGGTGCCTTGGCAACGGGCTGAGCACCGCGTATCAAGTCAATTTGGAACTCAACCTCGCGATCTGGTGGCACACCGGGTAAGTCTTCCGGGAATACGTCCGGAAAGTCGCGCACCACTGGTACTTCGGATAATTGCGGTACCGACGCATCCACATCTTTTATGTATGCCAAGTAGGCACCACATCCGCGTCTCATGCACTTTCCCGCCACCGCCATCAAAATCACCCTTGCGATTGTCGTGACGCGATCACCATAAACCGTCACCTCATTGCTGTCAGGCGTTGTCAATCGGATCATCTTCTTACAACACACGATGTTTGCCTCATAGGTTGCTAACCAGTCCATCCCTAGTACTACATCAAATCCACCCAGGGGTATCACATGTAACCTAGCAGCAAACCTATGGCCTTCTAGTTCTGTGGCACAGTCCTCTATCACCTCAGTAATTCTAGTGGACTTACCAATAGCAGTTTTTACATCGAATGGCTCACCAATACATCTACTCTTATTGGGAAACTTAGCACCAAAGGCAGCAGAAATGAAACTCCTACTAGCACTAGAATCAAACAACACAGATACAAGAGTTTGGTTTACTAGAAACATACCTGACACCACGTCAGGATCTGTCCTAGCCTCCTCCCGAGTCATTATGAAAGCTCGGGCGCTTGCCTTCGGCCCTTCTCCTCTGGCCTTCTTCACCCCGGAACTCTCGGCCCTTGGCTTCTTACACTCCCTACTCATGTGATCACTTCCCCCACAGTTGAAACACTTCACTCCTCCACAGTCTCTAGCCATATGACCAGGCTTCCCACACTTGAAACAGATATTCGACCCCCATCTGCACTCGCCACCGTGCTCCTTCCCGCACTTGCCACACTTCTCCAACCCAGCACCAGTTGTGACCACACGTCGGTCACCTACCCTTGCCACCTTATTGTTTGGAGCGGCTCTACCACGTCCAAACCGTTTCCCATTCCAGTTTCTCCCATCCCTACTCGTCTTCTTCTCCTCAGCCACTACCACCTCACGCTCATCATATAGTCTACCAGCTAAATCAACCACCGACCTAAAAGTGCTCGGCCGAGCGGCGATCATATGCCTACGGATATCCGCCGGCAGTCCCTGGATATATCTCTTAATCTTTCGTGACAGTGGCGTCACCTGATCGGGCACCAGTCGTGCCATTTCATTGAACTTTGTGGTGTACTCTTGGTGCGTCATAGTTCCCGCCTCTAGTTACAGAAACTCTCTCTCGACCTTGTCCATTTCCCGGTGAGGACAAAACTCCTTGATCACCAACTTCTTCAACTCCGACTATCTCATTCTCCTGATCGCCCGACTACCCTCGGCTTGGACGATATTGTCCCACCAGCACAGAGTCGAGTCTACGAATGAGTGGGTAGCAAACTTAACCTTCTGGTTTTCTCGGCACTCGCTGATATCAAGTACCGCCTCCATTTCCCTCACCCACCTGTGAGCAGCAGCGGCAGTGCCGTTTCCATCGAAAGTAGGGGGTTTGCATCTCATAAACACCCCGTAGTTGCAGCCTCGGGTCGCCTCTGGCGCAGGCTCTTCTTCCTCGTCCTCATCATCGAACGGAACTATCTCAGTCTCGGGTTGTCTTCTTTCGCCCGTAGGTCCACTCTTTTCCTTTCTCTCTCCCTCTCTAACTTCCTTTATCACTTCAGTCACCACAGACGGTAGGATCGTCTGCATGACTTGGTGCACTTCTTCCACAACCGCCTCCTTCACTGAGGCTCTCAGGTTAGCACTCTCATCTCCGCCCTCCGGATGAGGGGTTTCTGGTTCTTCATGAACCACTTTCTCGACTCTGGGTCCCCCCCCTTTTGGGTCACGGTTCAGCATCGTGACCTCCACCATGAGAGGCCTACAAAGATCTACCACCAGCCATCTACTAACACACTGAAAGATTCAAACACCAACATGGTCATTCAAGGGAACAGATCAGTTCATGTCAAGTATAGTAAGTCCCTAATTACAGTAGCCAGTTGTGATTAGCCACTCACTTTACTCTTCATACCCCGAGCATGTCCTGACTACATTAGTATTTAAATCTACATACAACACATAACCACATACCATGCGCACATAAACCGGTTAACATTACGAAAATACATGATGGCACGCAGCTACTCAGATTGGCATCCCATTCTCAGTTTAAGTTAAGGTTTATTTTGAAAATTTACCCATTTCACTTAAACTTTGGCTATGATACCAACTTGTAAGGCCCCGATCCCGGGACGCTCACAGCTGGTGATTCATCGCACGTAAAACATATACTTTACATTTATTCATCAAAATATTACAGCAGAAAACATAAAACAAATGGCATTTCATTTCATCCTAAAAACTTTTGCAAAATAATGCATCGTTTGTTGGTTACAAAATTACATTGTTGTATTACATCATAAAAGCCTTAATTAAATGGATGCCATCCAAAAGAGCTGAGTAGCCGCCTCGTGCCATCCTCAGCAACGTTTACCTGCCAACTGAAAACGTATAAAAGTTAGCGTGGCTGAGTGAGTTCTAGTTTTATAAATAAACATACATAAATCGTTATTTATTTCTTTACAGAGTCCATACTATACGTTTCATACGTTCGTGGTCATACAACATACGTACATACAGATAATATCATTATTATCTTCCATTACGTTCATTAATCTTCGTTCATTCGTTACATCTTGTGACATGTACAATACCCCGAACATTGTGCACGAAGCTGGTTACTCGGCCTGAGGTCTATCATAGACCCCGAACATTATGCATGAAGCCGACTCCAGTACCTGGGGCAAGTAAATTCACCATTCATCTTTTCTTTTCATTCCGGATCAATGCCATATGCTATACCCCGAACATTGTGCACGAAGCTGGTTACTGGGCCTGAGGTCTATCATAGACCCCGAACATGTGCACGAAGCTGACTCCAGTACCTGGGGCAAGCGGCAAGGATCCCATACATATGGTCAATCACAAGTATTGGACCCCAGTGTGCATTCTTTTGGGGTAGCTAACCCGCACACAGTTGAGCTAACACCCTTCATTGGGTGTGGACCTCCATACATTTGCTTGCAAGACTTTTACGTTCATTCATTCGTTAATGCATGCATTCATTCGTCATGTTCCTCTTTCATTATCTTTCACTTTACGTTACATAATGCTTTCGGTTCATTCATTAACATAACACGTAAAGCCATGGAAAGATAAATATTCATCATTATAGGAACATAACTTAACATATCATTCATACATCATCATACAAGGCATCATTCATACATAACATGCATCATGCATAACCATGCAACATCATCATCATCATAAGCATCAATCACAATACATAACATGCACCTCATACCATCTATGACCCCAAAAGTCAACTTATATAGTTCCCGGGGAATTTCCCAATTCAAAGCCTACTTTACATATTTTCCCCAAAAATCATAAAAATATTCTAAGTCCTAGGCGCATGGGCACTATTTAGGCGCATGGACACTATTCAGGCGCATGGGGAACACTTAGGCGCATGGGCCACTTTCAGGCGCATGGATACTGTTCAGGCGCATGGGGACTTCTGGACGTCTGAACACTTAGTAAATTCCAGCCCAATCTAGGCGCATGGGTACTATTCAGACGCATGAACACTTAGGCGCATGGGCCACTTGGGCGCATGGGCACTATTGGGGTGCATGGCCCTACACTTAGTCATCCGACTAACATTTCTAGACACATGGGCTAAACTTAAACATTTCTAAGGCAAATTTGGGTGCATGAGCTACTGTTTAGGCGCATGACTTACACTTAATTCTTTCTAAGGCACTTCAGACGTATGAACACTTATCTAGGTGTATGAGCATTTTGTAAAACATGTTCCTAGTATATTTTCAATCCTAATCATCAAACCCATTGGTTCTAAGCATAATGTGGCTATTCTAAACATAAATAACCTATAATCATCCAAGAACCATCATCCAACATACACAAAACATACGGGTATTCACATATGAACTTTGTAAAATCATTTTAATACGTTTTCAACCCCAAAGATAGTTTAAAACATGTAAAAACCAGGGTCTAGAACTCACCTGGTGCAACTTGGGTTCTTCCTTTTAACCTGCTTGCAAAGAGTTCAAAACACCTAGAAATAACATCAAACACATACACACGAGCACAAACACAACACATAAGCACATAAGCACATAATCACATAACCGGGCTAAAACCCGACATAAAAACATAAAAACCCTGAGTTCTTACCTTGAATTCACTTTTCTTCTTCCCCTTCTTCTTCAATCCGAGAGTATTATGTGCTTTCTCTCTCTAAAACCGAGATAAATGGTGAAGTGAGGTGAGGGTGGGTGGCCATACTCACCTTTACACCAACTTTTGAAAGTTTTGTCCTTTTTGGACACTTTTAGTCCCTCCTCTAGGACTTTATTGTCCTTCATGCTTTTATTCTTATTTCTTGACTTTTAAAAAAAAGATCCGGGTGTTACATTTATATGGTTAACATGCTTCACCCCAAAAGGTGTGAAATAAAAATGAAAACGAGGTATGAAAAACTCACATGATATAAGATGATCTTTAGATAAATATAAGAACTAGATTGCTCTAACGATTCCTTCACGGATCACCTAATCGTATATTTTCCAAGATTAAATTATAATCGATTAAGTTTAAGAGATAATTCAGTGAAGATCTAGGGTTAATTATAAGAATTTGGGGTTTTTGATAATTGGGTTACTGAAATAATGTAACCAATGGTATTTTTGATTCAAATATGATAAACTAATTTGGTAAAATAATTGGTTGGAAATGGTAATAATTTAGTAAAGAAATTGAATTTCCAACTTATAATAACTAATAAATACAATTGCATATTAAAGTGTGAAAAACCATTAATTTAATAATTAGATAAGTAACGACTTGACCAAGATACCCACTTAAATAATTGATTATTTAAATAGTTATTAAATAACTTATTTGATTTAAAAACTATTTTTATAGGATAAAAAGTAATAAATTTCTAAATAAACTTGTGATTTATATTATAACAATATTTTTAAATAAAATATAAGAATATATTGTTTAAAATTTACAAAAATTTATTTGATAATTTATGGGACAAATTTAATTAACAAAAATAATTTTTATTTAATTTCATAAGAAAATGTTAATTTTTGTAATTATATTTATAAGAAAAAGGCTAAAACAGTGTTGAGGGTGCTCGGGGTCGAACCTGAGACCTCAGCTAGATGAGTGCATGATTTTAACCAGTGGGCTAGAAGCCCAAATCTGTTACAAGCCCATCAGAAATTTTAAAAGCATTAATCAAAGAAAACCCCAATTTCACATGAACCCTATATTCAATTAGATCCAAATTAATCAACGATTAGTGTATGTTAATCGTATTAACATTAGGACTTTTAATCCCTAAGTGAAATCGAGTGTGTGGGTGTGTATAACTTACTCGATTACAAATGGATTGATGTAATTAAGCACGGTATAGCTTCGGTCCGCACGCGATAAAACAAGGGGGGTTTGAAATCGATGTTAGAGTGAACTTTTCGAGCAACTGAAGCTACAGAGAGTTGAAAGGGATCGAATGGAACATTTCCCCTCTGTTATATAGCTTTGATATGATATGATTCCACCTAAATGGTTTTGAGTTGAATACGAATGAAAGGGGGTTCAATTTGATGTTTAATTCGTCGTTTCATCTAAAATTGTAATTATTGATGAATTAGAGACGATTAGTCGAACGTGTAGGTTCAACTAATTGGGCTATTAATAGGTTTTAATTTCCGAATGTATTTCGATTGATGGTAATCGGTTTTTCAACTCCAAACGTCCCTGGAACCGCTTTTAAAATCAAGTTAAAGCACATATAAGAGTTTGAAACGATTCCTCGAAGTGATTAGCAACGATTGGATTCGAAATTGGAGTGTTTTTGAGTGATTTCGACCTTGCCGGGTACTCCCTGATTGGGCCAAGTTGGGCCGCCTAGCTTCGAGTACTCCCTGATTTTGACCGAGGTTGACCAATTCCGAGTTATAGAACCGAGTTGAAGAAAGTCACTTCAGTAAATGGCCAAGTTCCGAGTACTCCCCGAGTTGGCCAAGTTTTACAACGCTCTCGGATGTTAAGTTAAAATTCTCTAGTGGGTTATTGCTAAGCATACCATTTTGGCCCTCACATACTTTTTTTAAACAATATTTTTTACACCATACTTGATATTATCTAACCGGTAAGACGATCCTTAATGTCGTAGCACACTACATCCATCGAATCCTAATTTAGCATCGCATCAACACCTTAGAATTCCACCTTCAACCCATTTAATGTTTCCATCACACCATATCATATCATCTTTACATATTAAATAAGTAAAAAAATATAAACTAATGTGAAAGGACGACCAACGGCGTGTATTAGATGTTGCGATGACAAGAAAAATATTAAACACAACTTTATAAAATAAAATAGCGAACAAAATTTATTAAAAATTAATTTAATGAATTAATAACTTAAAAGTATATAAATAGTACGGTAGATGAGATTAAAACACTAAAATTATATTATTACTTAAAAAGCAAGGTTGGTGGTCAATAGGATTGTATCACACGACTTTTTTATGCTTCTTGCACTCTATGGTCAAATATAAAAGTTTTCATATTTATTTTATATAAGTTTTTAAATTTTATGAATCGACGTTTATCTACCTTTTGATGAAAATTTTGTAAATAAATGAGTCGAGTCAAATATAAAACGTTTTCAGGTCATATATAAAACGTTCTCATTCTACAATATAATCCTAGTTACTATACGTTTCGACGTAATTTAGTTCAGAAACAAGTCGTATCATTTATCACGCTTCATATGACGTCGTTGCACATGCTCTTTTATATATGTTTTGAGTTAATATACGTTTCGAAATAAACTTTATTTGTTAAAAAATAACGTCAAATATAATATTTTTATTCAATGGTATAAACGTAAGTTACTATCTGTTTCAACATAAATTTATTTCGAAAATGATTCGAGTCGATTATAATTTATTATTTATCATGTTGTGTACGAATCCGTACAATGTAATTCTAACGTCCTGAAAATTATAATGGCACCAGTATTAATATAATTTAGTTTATAAAACAGTTAATCTCAGTTTTGGTCCCTGTGTTTTGCGAATTATCTCCGTTTTAGTACCAATGTTTAATTTGTCTTTATTATTGACCTGAGTTTTACAAGTCGTTTTAATATCGTCATTTTCACCAACCCAGACTCCACCGTCACTCACGTCAGTACAGGAGTGAAGGAGTATTCGGCCACCGATGTTGTCGCGGCTAACGGCGAAGGGAAAGATGCAGTTGACGACGACGATGGTGCAGTCACGACCGAAGCCCAATTGTGGTGATTCTCTGTGCGTTGTGTGGGATCCATTGGTAGAGGGATTTGGGTTTTGAGAACAAGTGCAAGGTTTCGACTGCAGTCAGACGACGGCAAAAGTGTCTCCACCGCATCTATACGCCGACACGAAGACGAAGCTGTAGGCGGCGTTGTCGTAGCCATTGAGGCTTCTTTTAATCAAACCGCCGTCAACCACTGCATGTTCCAATTTGGCGGTGGTTGTATGACGGTGGATGGCGGAGGACGGTGGCGAGAGGAGGCACATGGTCGGAAATCTCGAACGGATGAGGCAGATAATTGGAAAACAACGACGAGAGAGGATAGAGAGATAGAGAGAGAGAGAGTATTATGATCTTAAAATTTTATTAAAATCATTTAAGCTCAACGGGCATTGGTCTTTTAAAAAATATATACCAGAAAGCGTGAATTTTATTAGTCAAAAAACGATAATAAAAACGATTTATAAAAAAAATAAAATAAACATTGTTACTTAAACAAAAACAATTCATAAAACCCACGGACCAAAACCAAAATTAACTATAGGAAGAGGTTATGATGAAAGAAAGGGAAAAAAACGTTTAGCGGGTCCTGTGACATGCAAATACAAAAAAAAAAAAGTGGAAGTAAAAGTAAAAGCACCGGGCAGAGTAGCTGGTTAAGAGCGCCGACCTACTTCTGATTCACAACCTATAACCCACGTAACCATTGCATCATCACTGCCCACCTCATGCTGCTGCACTTTGAAACATATACAGCTGCACTTGATCACATCAATTTTCTTTTAGTTTTTCTTTAAAATATTTTAATAACTCATTAATTGTTAGTTGTTATTATCATTAAATTAGTAAAATTCACTTAAACTAAAGTTTAAATCTTCAACCTTTAAAAAAGCTAAAACCTACCACATCCCCTTATCAATGTTTTCAGAACCGGATCAGACGTCAAACCGGACGTCTTACTGGTTTGCTGGTTGGACCGGATTTAACTATATTTTAATTATATTTATATATGTAATTAAATATAAATAATTTATATATATATATTTTATAGTTATATATATAACTTAACTATATTTGTATATCCGACGTACTAATTTATGGTTTAACACCCCGCTTTTACCCATTAAACTATAGAAAAAGGAAAACCATATATATTTTATAGTTATATATAACTTAACTATATTTGTATATGAGCATATTATTATTTTTATAATCGTTCAATTCTTATAATTTTTTAATAATAAAAGTATAAAAATTATTATTTAATTAAAAATAAAAGAAAAAATAATGACTTTAATAGAATTATAAGGATTCAAATAGAAAACTTATGATGTGAATGCTTTAAATGATACAAATTATCTATCCTAATTATTTTTAAAAATTAGTTTGTAGTTGATGGATTTTGACTACCAGTGGTACACTTGATCGATTCTTCTATACTTCTAGTGGGATTGTGAGATAAGAAGGTCTCGACCTCCGATTGAATCCAGAAAAGAGGTCAAGAAGTCGCACTAAAGCGGCGGAAGAAGCCTTTAAAGTTTACGTGATCGGTATTAAAAAGTATAGAATAATAACATTTATGATGAGCTTAAAATTAAAAATGATAAATAAAAATTAGTAGTAGAGTTAAAGATAACATGTGAATTATCCATTCTAAAGAAAATCAAATTAAATTAAACTTATTTTATACACTTTAGAAGGGGAAACCGTATGGGATGTGCCCATGTGGAGATTAATGCAAACTAAAGTCAAAGGTAATTAGGACATTAAGACAGGATCAAGCAAGAATCAAGGACTATGGTTTCCTTGATACCATACGTCTTCATTCACTGAATTTTTCCTATCTCTTTCCCATAACAAATTATTAGAATTTTAAGATCATAATAATAATACAAAATAATAAAATAATATATACATGAATATATATATATATATATATATATATATATATATTATATATATATATATATATATATATATATATATATATATATATGTATATATAGTTTTTACCACAAACACACACTATGTAATCTAAACATACTTAACTCTTATATTACCAAGTATGCATTTGTGATACCCGAACCCGTAACTTTTTGTTTAGGACACATCACTCACCTCAAATATGTCCTCTTGGAGACTAATATACATACATAATATTTTGTAAAACATGTTCATCACAACATATCAAGACTAAGACTATGTGATATGGATTAGTGAGTATGATAAAAAAAATTACAATTGTGTGGTCACACTCACACATACCGAACATGTGTTATGGGTAGTGAATGTGACTTATTTATAAAATGATTGTTGAGCTCGTCTTTAAAGTAGATGAGATCTTTTGGTTTAGCGAATTATAAATTAAAGCGTGGCTTGAATCGTACCATTAAAAACTCATAGTCATCGGATGAGCGTGATAATGACAAAAACGAAGATGAGTCGTTCAAATTTAAAGGAAACAAGTTAAAAATTATAAAAATAAGAGTAAAATATCAAAATATGTGAAACATATCGGGTGATGGATTATTTATAGTGTTAGATTTAAATTTTAAAAAACTTATTTTAGTCAAAGTAGCTGTTGAACGGCAACATCTCTCCCCTTATGTGTTCATCACCCATGACAATGCTCACGCCCATGTCTTCAACTAGCCAATTTGGTTATTCTCATGCACATGTTCCCTTATCATCTTTATGTCCCTTTTGTACATATGACGATGTGTTTACGAATTTCGTTACATGTGTTAAAGCGATAACATAAGTGGTTAAGCACATAAAAGAAACTTATGAAAGTTGTGACTTGTGACGATTTGTTCTTAAGATAGATATAAAGATAGAAAATGATATCATAGTATGTTACGTCTTTAATCTTCTTATTCTAATAAAAGGGTAAATGGATGTGCTACTTGTCACCACCACATTCATTCTCATCAAACTTTTCTTGTTTCTTTCTCTTATTAAATAATCATATTAATTACTAATAATATTATCTATTTATTTTTACATTATAATTATAATTAGCTTTTAATAAAAATAAGAAAAAGAATTTTTTATTAATGCTATTTCTATAGAGATAGTTTTTTTATAAAATATTTTTTTCTAAAAATAAATAAATAAAACTGTTTTTATGTAATATTTCAACATTGGTTTTTTAAAGTAATTTTTATTAAACAAAAATAATTAAAATAAGGAGTTATAGTAAGAAATTTTTTTAAAATGAACTTTTTTTGAAACGTTATTTTAAAACAAAATGTTTAATTTATCTTTGAAAAAAACAAAAAATAAAATAAAATTTTCATATTATTGTTTTATCACTTATAGTTGTTACTCATACATAATTTCAATCATATAATGTCTTAGTCTATTATTTTATGATTAATAATTTTATTTTATTTATATCTTATTTATTTAATCCGTGTAATACACGAGGTTATTAAAACTAGTAATTATATAAAAAGGTATCTCAGAGAAAAGAAAAAAACCCGAAAAAGGGAAAAAAATCCACCACGTCATGATCAAAACTCTTAACCTCAAAGCAGGGAGCCAGATGAAAAGCATAAAAAAACATACAATATGAATTTACATAAAAAATTGATTAAATTCCATTCTAGATTTCCAATTAAAGCTATAGCCTCTAGTCATAGAAAAGTAGTGGTTTTAATCTTCCCTAAAATGTCTATGCTCCGTCTATTTGTTCTTGAAGCATCTCTACAAGTGCCCTCTTTGTTTTTGTAACCTCTCACATTTAAATAGTATTTGAATCCAGACGACAGTAGCCAAGAGTTGCTTCTTTAAAGGAGATCATTCACCTTTATGACCCTTTGGTCTCTAGAGTATCTAGTTCAGATTGTGCTTCAACTTTAATAACAATAAATAATCTACCGTCCAATATCAAGATTTTACATCATAACGTCACCATAACAAATATTAAGCACATACGCCTCTCTTTTAACTCTCCAATTAACATCAAAAAAAGATGCATAAAACAGGCAAAAGATGTTCTTCATCCAAAGCTTCTACAGGTTTACATCATCCTAACAATGGCGCTTTTCACATAAATTACAAGTGCCCTTAATTACAACAACCAGTTAGTTTCTTTCTTCACAAACCAAAAAAAAAAACTATCTAACTTCCTCAACAACATTTCCCGCCAAATCCTGTTTCAAAATACTGCTTCTGTTCTGTTCTGTTCTGTTCTGTTATGTTCTGTTCAGTTCATCAATGGAGATTCGAGGCTGATTGTTCGACGGAGCACTTCCAGATCTCGAAAGGTTGTTGTACGAACTCTTGCAATGAAGAATCGCCCCTTGGATTCCATCCTGTTGCAACGCCGATCATCGCTTTTTCTCGCCGGAGTTTGCAGAATCGCCGACGCCGATCGGCTTTTCCCTAACCGCTTACGAACTTCTCTGAACATCGCACCTCCGCCACCGCCACCGCCACCGCCGGAGGTTTTCTTCTCTTCTTTTCTCGGTGATGAAACTGACATCGCCGGAGACGACGACGGTGTGGTGCATTTCTCCGATAGCCTCGATTTCTCGTTACTCCTCTTCGAAACCTTCGCATTCGAAGGCTTAATCAGATTCAAATACTTGTTCACAACGTCCTTCGAGAACCGCTTCGAAGGCGTCTGATCACTCTCCAGAAGCTTCTCCGTCATCAACTTATGTCTCAAGCTGTTGTCTCTCTTCAACAACGCTCCGATCTTCACCTCCTCGATCTCACCACTCCTCTCCTTCCGATTATTATTGTGACTATTATTAGTGTTCTGAAACCCTAGCATCAGCAACCGCATCGGCGATTGAGGCGAAGAGCAACTCTTCGGTGAATCAAAGCCAAAATCGCACCTGTTCTTCTTCATATAGGCCTCATCCGGTGACGAAAACCTGAAGCTCGAGTTCAAATGATCGACGACATTGGGAGAGGTGGCGTAACCGTGGTCGTTGGTGAGCACGAGATCGAAGAAGGAGTCTTCGTCGTCGACGGAGGGATCGAAGTCGCCGGAGGTCGGTGGATCTCGGGCGCCGGAGATTCTCCAGAACTTTAGCAAGCTGAAGACGTCCATTGTAGGGAAAGCCAGAGTGATTGATTGAAGGAGAAATGGTGTAATGGCAGTGGTGATGGTGATTATGATCTGCAAAGGTGTAGGGCTTTTTGCAGTAGAGAGTGAATGGAGTGAGTTTGTTTGTGGTTTGTTTGATTGGGGGAGGGGGTATATAAATGGAGTCATGAGTGAGAAGCATGTGATCACTCCCCGCGGCTACATGCTATGTATGAACATTTAACACTTTCTACGATTTTTGTTTTTTCGGATATCAATGATCTCACTTAAAATATGTCATAAATGTTTTTAACAGAAACTTGAACACCCTTTACTTGTATACATAATTTTATTCTCAATTTTAGAAATACTAGTAATTATAATGTGTTTCTAATATGCATTAATTTTATTCTCAATTTTAGAAATACTAGTAATTATAATGTGTTTCTAATATGCATGGTGAAGTTACAAATGTTTGATCACGAAATGTTTAGGCTTATTTTTAAATCTTGTGTAAGACGGAAGCTAGGTTAAATGTCAAATATGTTTTTTTATTATAATTTCTATTATGTTAAAGGGGTTGCTAGTTGTTCATGTTACTGAATGTTCTCCTTTGATGATTTGACTTGTGTATGTATGATTTAGGGCTCGCAAAAGAGGTACTTGTTTAGACACGAAAAGACTTGTTTAGTAAAAATATACTATGCATTTTTTTTACTTTTTTAAAATAATTAAAATTAAGAGTCTTGGATTTATCATTTCTTCTTTGATGCCTAAAACATATAACCGTCACACTCAAACCACCAAATCTAAGTGTTAAAGGTGTCGTTTTCATGTTTGATACGTGTGCTAATCGTGACGTCTGTAGCCTGTTAAACACGACAAAACACGATTTGTCAGCGCTATGTGTGAATAAGATATGGTATATGCTCATATATGACTTTGTATTAACGTGTGTATGTTTGTTCGCCCTTGTACGCCTTGTCTTTGGCATTGTTAGCGATCATATAGAATTTGTTATGTAAATTGTTCAAGTTTTGAAAACATGGAATTATTGATCAGACAGAGGATACTATAAAATTATTATTTTAAATTAATTTACATACAAATTTTAAAATGTATGAACATTTTAAGAATGAACTTCATACGCATCTTATTTTTTAGCATGATGAATATAATATATGGGTATGTGAACTTAACCAAACTTTCATATTCTAGATTTGAAAAATCATCAAAAATTAAGTATCATGAAGAATTATATAAAAGAAATATTTACACACGGTGGATTAGAAATAGTAGTTTGTGCTTAATGGTGATTACTAGTCACTGGAGGGCTTATAGCCTAGTTCTATTATTCGTGTAATAAACATGTTTCTTTGCAAATGGTTGAATATAATAGTTTTAGGAGTGCATTTAAAGAATGTGTAAGTTAGCTATTTAAAAAAGAACACTTAATGATGAACACCTGATCAACTTGATATTTATAGATTAAAGTTAATAAAATGTAGGGATCTTAAAAAGAAATTTATAGCTCTATTGTCTAAAAACAACTATACCACTTAGGTAAAGAAATTGTATTAGTTTTAATCCATTATCAACTGTAATGGAAGGAAGTATTGAAAAACTTTAGAATGAAAGAATAAAAAAAGAGAAGAAAAAGTGAGTAGAGGTTCAGGAATAAAGTGCATGAAAAAGTGAAGGGATTTATACATCCTTTTGCTTTCACATACTGTTACCATGCATTCACCCGTCAATGTTATGTTTGAAAAAACAATCCATAAATCACATATAATTTTTTATTTTGTTTAATATTTGTAGTGGTAGTGTTGTAACATACAATCACACATGTCTACATTGCGTGTGTATTTTGTTACTTTTATATATCAAATTTTTTAAGTTAAAAGTTAAAAAGTGACATAACACTTTTAAGTGTTATTGGATTTTAAGAATCTAATTTTTATTTATTAACCAAATTAATTTCAACTCAGTAAATATTACAAAAACTATTACTTTTGAGCTTATTTACTTCAATGATCATTTACTAAATAAGAGTTAATATCGTTAATATCTTGATGACGTGGACTACTTATATGACGAAAACACTAAGCAGAAAGTTGAATTCAAGTTCGCCAATTTAAAACTTCTGCACCCTAAAACTCGTCAATCTTCACCATCTGATCTGAACCACTTGACTCATTAAAGGAAATTTCGAATGATGGTGGTGGCTAGACACCGAACGACAGACCTAATAAAGACTGAGTCGTGACGAAGTTGAAAACTTGTTCAAAGTTAGTCTCATTTCATCAAAAAAAACTAATGTACGTTAACTCTTAGTTACTAAGGGATCGTTAAAGCAAAATAAGCTTAAAGTTAAAAGCGTCTGTAAATATTTTTTGAGTTGGCATCAATCCCCACCGATAAATAAAAGTTGAAATTATTAAAATTCGATAACCCAAAATTTAATAAACATGTCATTAACCATCGATTATGGAAGTCGTAAATTCATTTGTGTAGAAATATGGTTTATGACTATTTACTACATAATGATTCATTTATAGGGTGTAAACAAACCAAGTCGAATCTGAGCTCGACTCGTTTTGGTTTTAGAAAGCTCGAGCTCGGCTCGTTTGTAGTTTTATTTCTGAGCTCGACTCGTTAGAATTTTCAACCTCCAGCTTGGTTCGGGCTCGGCTCATTTATATTTAAATTATAAAATGTGTATGTTTTATAATTACTTTTATATTTATTTATAATCATACTTTTATTATACAACATAATATATATTTAATCATTTTTATCATAACAATATATATAATAATATGATTTATGTATATATATATATATATAATATGTAAGTAAAAAACTATATAAAAGTTCGTTTAGGCTCGTAAGCCAGCTCGAACCAGCTCGAGCTCGATATCTAAGGTTCTGGCTCATTTAATAAACGAGCCATAATGTGAGATCAAGCTTAGGCTCGAGCTCATTTAAGCTCGGCTCGATTCGAGCTTTTTTCAAGCCGATCCCGACTATCTTGTGAGCGGTTTGCCTCGTTTACATCCCTATTCATTTGATTGTTTTATGTTTTTACGAGTATGAATTATTTGCTAATGGTGTGTGTGTTTAAGCAGGCATTTGACAATAAGAATTCAAACTACATAAGAGGGGGGTCGAGTAGTGAGGGGTGTATATATTTTAAATTTTTAGTGAATTAATTGAGATTAGCTCATTAAAAACTTCAATCGAATTGTATTTAACAAGTTTGGGTCCAAATTTAAGCTTTAAAAACCAACCTTGAACACGGTTAAGTAAAATGAGTCAAATTTGGTTTGACACTCGGCTATAACAATTGTAACCTTTTATTGGGCCTAGGAGAAATATAGCCCAACCTATATAGTAGCCCAATTGATCAAGTGAAGCTAGAGGTTGGGAATTGGCATTGGGCCATACCCGAAACTGAGTACAACCTGGGTTGGGTCCAACCGGTTTCTTTGTACCCGGGTATTGGTGTGACCGGGTACAAACCCTAGTCTGCTTCACACTCTGTAATACCCTACCCGATATACCTGGTTAGAATAGGATCGGATCTAAAACCGAGTACAATACAAGGTTTTTTCCATTTCTTGTATGTGTATTATTATTATTATCGTCATTATAATTATCATTAATATTGTTGTTGTTGCTGTTGGTGGTGGTGGTGCCGCCGCCGTCGTCATTGTTGTTCATCATTTATTATTTTTAAATAAACATCAGATTCATCGTTATATATTTCTATAATAATATTAAATAAACATAATCATTTATTTATTTAAAAAAACTTAAAAATACATAAATGAATCAATAAAAATAACATACAATTTTTATTAAAGTTATTGTCTAATATTTATTTTCTATGAGAGGCTTCATCAAATACTTATTTTTCGTCGATATGCCAGAAGATAATCATTCTTCTACCTCTTCATCGTGTATATTTAGCTTCGAGTGCAATTTCATCTTCGATGTTTGTTTGGTCTTGTATACAATCTATCGCATCTAAGAAATCTTTTAAACAAATGCACATCTCCATCGCTTCTGGAGTTAGTCTTGTTATCCGTAATTATACCACCCTACCATTAAGAAAAAGCAGATTCCGAAGCTACCGTTAAACCTTGGACGCTTAGTAAATCACGGGACATAACGGAAATAATTGAAAATTGGGATTTCTTTCCTTAGGAACCAAACCACAATATCAAATGCATGATAATGTTCGGTAGTCATAGTGTAAACAAAATTTGTTCCACTATATCTATCGAGCTTGCTTGTTGGGGTGTTACCCCTTTGTCGTTTAATCGTCACATCCCGAATAACATTCAACATAGTCAAGATCGAGTATTAAACCGAGGTACTAGCACTTGAGGCTGATTCTCTGCATGGTTATATTTACGTTAGGCCCATATCTATCTAAATAAAAATTATAAATTGTTTTCAAACTTTCACTAAAATTATCTTTTGACTCGGTTGAAAATTTAGGGTTTTCATCACGCATATCCAAATTGTCATTTATCTCGTCTATCAAACATTCAACACTAGCAATATTTAAAAACGGATTTAAGCGGGGGCAAAAGTAAAAACAGGTTTGTAACTCCTTAAAATATCTTTTTTATTTTTCTTTCATTGGTTCTATTTTATGTTTAAACATATGATTTTTATTTTGAAAATTAAAATTTAAAGCCATTAAATATAATTCTGAAAGCACCGAATAACTAGTCGGATAATAGACTCCCGATAATTTTGTAGTTGGGTTTTTAAACAACGCCAACAAAAATGGATAGACGTTGAACATTGTTCCAACCCACATTCGGAAATTGATCGGCTTCACCATTATTCGAAAGACTACTATGAAAAGCTTGCAAAGGTTCTTTTTGTTTTATAGCACAATCAAACATGTGACAAGTCAAATTCCATCGAGTAGCTACATCCAAATTAGGACCTTAAAATATAGATTTCGTATCCTTACAAAGTTTTTATTATCTTGGTATCATTTTATACTTTTTATAAGAACGTCATGTAACATAAATAGAAAAGCTTTAATAAATATATCAATAAATTCCACGGCTAGTGGTCTTGCACTACTAAACTAATAATATGTGCAACACAACTGATTTGGAAAAAATCACCATTGGCAATCGGAAAATATTTTAATTTTAATTTGAAGTTTTCAATCATAATTTATTGGAGGCGTTATCAAATACAATTGAAAAAAATTTATTTTGTAAATTAAAAATAGTTATTACATTATTCAAAAAGTAAAACAAAAATTATCCGGTGTGTAGATATGGAAAAAGATCAAATGCAATCGTGCGTTTCATCATTTGTCATGAATTGGGATATACCCAATGAGCGGTAACGCAAAGGTACGATTCGAGTTAATCGTGTGGAGCCAACCAAACGTCAATTGTTAAGTTTACTCCGATATTTGATTTTTTAAATAATATGATTAAATCATTTTTGATTGTTTCCATAATTGTAATACAACTTACGTGTGTGTAACAAAGTTGAAGTGTCTCTCGAATCAAGTTGGTCAACCGAGGATGTCGAAGTGATTTGAAGGCAAAATTTCTTGAATTACGAACTTCGTCATTCAATCTCAAACCGTATTAACGTCGTAATTAAATATTCCACCGTCTCCACCCAATTGTGTTTGTTACGAATCCGGATTACTTTTCAACGATTTAAAAAACTTTTTGCTAATGTGTTTGTTTAAAATTGTGTTTAAATCGTTAGCAAGCAAAGCTCCACAAAACTTGTGACGAGCCTTTACAGATCCGTCACTCAACTCAACCATATCTCGATTTCACCAAACATCAATGTTACGATTGTGTGCAAGAACATGAACAACGGTTGAAGCGTTGGACGAACCTTGACCAACGAAAGATTATGAGCGAGCCATATCAAGATTCAAGAGAGTGAAAGTGTAAAATGAGAGAGTGAAAGTGTAAAACAAGAGTAAACGAGAGTACTTTTTACGGTTTTTTTCATATGTTTTTGCGTTTGGGACTTGGATACTTAACCATATCAACCCATCTCTATTTATACTAACTTACGTGACTAAAATACAAAACAAAATGGTCAAAAAATAAATCAAAAGACTATATAGCCGTAAGTAAACATCATTTTTTTGAAAAAAATCCAAAAAATTGTAATAAACGGGTTCAACTCGGGTCAGGTTCGGGAAAATTCCCTATATCTAAACCCGGTTCCAACCCTATGAATTTTTTCGGGTACAAATTGGGTGTACACACCACCAAGTCCCACTCGTACCTGGGTCCAAGACGGGTTTAAACCTGGTTTTTTTGTCCATCTCTAAGTAAAGTCGGGTGTAAAACATAAATAAAACTACAGTATCCACTTAGATCAAATAATGCTTTATTTAGATTCTTTATTTTGAAAATATTGTGATCCTATCCCAAGTCCAATCTTCAAATTGGGGATAATTCTATCCGTTCCGCATCCATAATTCGGATAAATTCAAACAATCTAAATTAATCCGAATAGTTGGTTCCTTTTTTTTGGTTTTGCAAAATTTTGTTCTTAACATTTTGCTAGCGTAGAATCCTAATAAAAATATAAAACCAGAAAATACAAATTAGTATTGAACAAAAATTCAAAGTCAAACATAAAAGATATTGTTTAGAACTTGAAGAATAAACTTTCTAATTTAGAATAGCAATTATTCTTGTGTAGTTGTTTAGAACCAGATGACTTTAAAATCAAGACTCTTGGGTATTAGGCTAAAATATAACGTGCACTTAGATAATGCCTACTAGATTAGACATATAGTCGCTTTTTATTCGGCTTAATCAAATATCCACATCACCTGAATTTAAAAATTTTGATATCCGAAATTTAAATAAAAAATTCAAATTTAAATTAGATTCGATCTATATATCCACATAAGGATTCGAATCATTTTCTTGGATTCGGATAACATTTTTTTAGAATTTTAGTTTTTTTCAAAACCCTAATTAAGCTAAACCTTTAGGAAAAAAGATTTATTATAATTGGGCAGTATAACCTAACGAAAAATAATTAAAAAATCGAATATTACCAATTGTATTTCCAATAAAGCGAGTTTTTTTTTTAATATCTAAAAAGCGAAAAATAATTAGAAAGTAAACATTGAAAAGCAAATGAAAAATATTTGATAGTTGAGAAGTAGAAGTGTGGGAAAGAAGACGACTTTGCTCAGCAGTCAGCAGTGGATATACAAATATAGCCCTTGTCTATTTTGGCCCCCCTAATCTTTAATATAGTTATTGACTTTATTGGACTGTTCAGGTGAAAGTAAAAAACGGTTAACCGACCTGGCTCGCTTTTCTAACCGAAACAAAAAACGGTTAATTAAAGTAACCGGTTTCTAATCGATTCTAGCCATTGGTTTGTACTTTGTTTGGGGTTTCAAGGAACACAACCGGCTAAAAAATGGACATATTAATCGGGTATTTAGTCGTTATCCGATTGTTATGGTACAAAAAATAGCCATTTTATAACGATTTTATCACCATTCTTGCTGTTTAGATTTTAAAATTACTATTCTGTACCTCTAAAAACAACAAACAAAACAAAAAAAAGCTCAAATATAAATATTTTGCACACAGCCTTGAATATCTTTTGAGTGCTTAATCATTCACCATATGCAAACCATCAATCAAACACAAACAACACATTATTTTTGGATCCTTCCAAGTTCATAATCACTCAAACTGGGGTTTTTTTCTTATTCGTACTCTTCATCAAATCCATTTGACTTCTCATATATTGTTTAACTTTATTGATAATTTTTATAGGAATTGTATTATTCCTATGAAAATTGTCAAAATAGTTGAATAAAAGATGAAAAGCTAGATGGATTTGAAGAAAAGTATAGACAAGAAAAAAACTCGGTTTGTGTGATTGGGAACAATTTTGAGGGTTTGAGAATAAGCAGTCTTTGCATATTTATAGTTTATGTATTTAGGGTTGTTCATTATTTGAACCATACTCGAAAGATTTGAAATTCAAACCGGAAAAAAATTCGAATAACAAATTCAAATTGCCAATAATCAAATCGGTTTTCGAACAAACTGAATAATTGAATTCGGTTTTCAAGTCTTATTCGAATTTAAAAATCTCCAACCGAACTAATTCTAATGAAATGACTTAAGATAACATATATATGTATGATAGCCTAATATTTTATGATATTTCTTTTATTTTTCATATAAATGCATGATATACTTGTCTAAAAATGACCAGCCATACCTATATAAATAAACCAAATTAACATAATATATGTACTCAAGATTTAATCGCCTCTTAATAAAACCGGTTCGATTACCAACAGCAACCTAGATTACTTGAGATGTCAAAACCAATTAAAAACTGAACTGATTATTATAGATACTGGTTATTGACCATATTGACTTTAACCGGTTTCGTTAATACAGTAAAACCCAAACCATGAGCTAAAGAGAATATATATGAAATTTGTTTAGTATTTAGTAGGAAGGAGTAAAAAACCGAATTAGCAGAAGTACGAGGGAATTAACTTTTTTTACCCAACAATAACTATTTAGAACACCTAACATGTAGCTAGGTCACCTAAACATGTATAAACTACACTTTAATTGCATTTAGTACCTCCTCTAAGTGCATCCCACCTTCATGATTTGTTTTTAATATGTAAAGAAGAACCGGAGTAAACCAAAATTAGAAGCAAGCACCTATAGCCTTATAGGTTAACCGTTCGAACCGGATAATCGCCAATAACATATTAAACGAAATTGAATTAACCCAAGTTGATAGGTTTTTCAAAATCTTTTAATTGAAATTGTTTACGCTGGCTGGGGGTTAAAACTAAACAAAATAGTCCCGTACACTAACACTACTATTTAATGGTTATTATTTTTCAAGCTCAATTTAGAATAGGAGAAACCATGAAAATAATGATTCACTAAACAATAACCACTTTTGAAATTGGTACATCAAAGTCATCATGAAAGAAAAACATAAGTGTAATCAAGATTTTTATTCAATTAATTTTATACAAAATAAATACTTTATAGAAAAATCCATAACAATAAAAAAAATTAAGACTTTGATGGTTTTACTAGAAATAAACATAAGTGATTTTATTAGTACTTGGTCATTATTTCATAACATTATAAGTTTATAACAATCTATATAATAGTATTGATGGTTTTATTTATTAGTACCATTTGATAAAGTGTTATTTATACTAACTAGAACTTTGAACCCCGCACGTTGTTACAAAATTCTTTTGTAACCGACTTATGTTAATGATGTTATGCATTAGATATTAATATAGGAATGCTTGAAGTTGTTGAAGATTCAGTAAACTGCAAAGAGCAAATGGCTAAAATAAAATGAAATGGAACTATTCTAGAAAATCATGGCAAACATAATTAACAACTAAGGTAAAACCACAAATGATACATAAACAAAATTAGTGAGCAAATCCTTTAACAGTGAAGTTGTTGAGGATTTAATAAACTGTAAAGATCAAATGGTAGTAAAATAAATTGCATTAAAACTGTTTCAAATCAAGCATATCCATAAAAGATTATTGAACCTGAATCGAACTGGTTCATTACTTATACGTTGAAACTGGTATAAACCGTAGTTTCATAACCTTAGTATTTACACAACAAGAACTGAACTAGTATAAAACTGGCCAAAAACCGCTCAAATCATGAAAGAAAAAGATTCAGAAATCAAACAAAAACCAATCAAAAACCCGAATCATATGTATTTTTATTATGAAAAATCATAAACATATTTCTATGTAAGAGTTTGTTCTTGGAAAACCTTTCATGCTTTAAAAAGTATCGCCAAACTTATGTTAACGATTTAAGAAGAGTTATATGTTAAACACCAAATTTAATTAATCATTTTTTTCTTCATGCATCATAGTGGGCCTATTTAGAAACAAGGTTCAAAAGGTATATTCTTTTAGAATGTAATTTCATTTTATTATATATGTTTACATAAAAAGGCATATACCAAAGCATAAAGGACTAGATGCGTGTTTGTTCATCAAGCTAGACATACTAACTACTTTAGTTCTTTTTTTTTCTTTCAAAGGGAAATGATTGATGATTGTTTATTCTCCAGGGCTCTTCTCATCATACATGAAATACAACAAAACAAACAGAGCCAAATTCCATTCGTTTACGATGAAAAACTCACGCCTCGAGTGTTCTTTGCGTGATCCAAGTATTTTCATGTGTTCTTCGGCAGTGCTACTTAGATTTATCCGATGGTAAGATATTATTTACTCTTCTTTAATTGGTGTATATATATATATATGCAAACATGTATATATATATATATATATATTCGTATATGCAAAATCTCATGCCATGTCTATATAATAGTGTATATGAATATGATGAAACATATATGAGTGTATGATTGGTGACAAATTTTAAAACGCATTAATACAAGTTGCGATTTAGGAACTTTTTGTATCCATAAATTATGGGTAACTGGAATCTCTTATGAGTTTGTACTAGAGGTGGGCGAATGGTTCGTGAACCCAAACCGACACCGGTTTGGTTCCAAACCACCCAAGCCACAAACCGATCTTTCCAAGTCTATTTAAACAATCTGTTCAAGTTCAATTCTTACTTTCTAGACAAAAAAAATCGATTCAAAACTTGTTTCACAAAATCGGCTCAAGAATTGAATTGAAAAGTACTGGTTTTGCAGTTGGGTAGTAATTTGATCGTTTTCTAATAGCTCCCTACCCATTTTAACTATATTTTTTTTAACTTTTGCAATCATTTTACCCTCTCATGTTAGCATAAATATGTATTCATATCAGTTTGTTCAATCACAACACTTAAAAACGCAAAACACACTTAAAAACATAAAAACTCTATCATATAAATTAAAAAAGACTCTCACACAAATACTATTGCTTTTGAAAATGGACTCATCTGTTGGTGTTTGTGCATCCTCAAGTGATGCTACCGTTGTAAGAATGCTACCAACGACAAGTAACCCTAAAGTTTGATCAAAGTTCGACTTGTGTGAAATGTCAAAGTTCGACTTGTGTGAAATGTCAAACAGTAGCACACAACATCAATTGTTTTCATTATTTTGTTAGTTTTTTTAACTTGATTGATGCTTGTTAGAATAATGACGTATTTCCACACATGGTAGAACGCAAGTTTGGGTGTTTTGATGGATGCATACATGTGTACGAATATGACTACGTGGGCCAAAAACCGGCTAATGGAACTAGAACCACCTACATGAATCGAAACCTTATTGGTTTGGAAGAAATACCTATACGAACTACTTAGGAACCGATATAAACTGTAGGCTTGATATGATGACCCCATGCCGGCTCGTTTATATTAGTTGCTTCAAGATTTTAATCCATGTTTGTTTTAGTTATTTATTTATGCATGTGTTTCTTATTATATTTTTATTTTGTTACATTAATTAGACCATGTTTTAGAGATCATGGGAGTAGTGGGTTGGTTGTTTGTTTTTAGAAGCTATTGTAGTCATTTTCTTTAAAAGCAAAACATAGTGAGTTTTGAGATTGAAGAATTTGTATTGATTTTCTTCAAGTTTGAGTTATATTATTTTTGTTTTTTTCTAGCTTATTTGTAACATATTGAGTGGTGTTTTTGGACACGATTGCTTAATTGGAGTGGTGTATCTGTATCTTCGTTTAACATCGGTGTCCTATCGTTTGTTTCGGTGTTGAATTTGTATCCGAAACAAGCCTTCGATCTATATGCATTTAGATTGTTCCATTTGAACCGCTGTTGTTCGACTTTACTCTTATCAAGGCTTGTAACCGGTTTATATTCCTTCATAGTTACTCAGTTCAAAACTTGAACCAAAGCGGCCAAAAACATTCAAACCAGAAAAAAAACAGTCAACAATCCAAACGAATCAAACCACCTATTTAATCCGATTTTGATTTGAAAACAATACCTACACGGATCAAATTGGAATAAGAGAAAAGAAACAGTTTTGTGTACCTCTAGACTCTAAGAAATTTGAAATCCCAAAAGAATGTTTCACCTCAAATTTCTTTGGTTGTGAGCTTTCAAAATCCTTTCACCTATAGAGGGAATTTAAAATCTCGCAACCAAGAAAGTTTGAGATGAAACATTCCTTTGGGTTTTACATTTCACTACCTACTCAAACATAATTTTACTTAAAAATTATACTAATTTTTTAATTTTATTTCATTCAATTCTATTTCTTTCGATTAAACACGTACTAAGGCTCTAAATACGAGTGAATGACGTTATTACATTAGAAAAGAGATTTGTACTGGCCCGAAATTTATCATGTGGGCTTTAAGCCCATCATAAACACAATCACGACTCAATGATTACCATGGCCCAACTAATGGCAGCCCAGCGTCAACCCTAACGCCGTTAATTCAAACGGAAATCCCGCTCTTTATACGTCACACACCATCTCAACCTCGATTCCCGTGAAAAGACCTCCGAACCTGAGGCTCGGATCCGAACCTGAGGCTCGGTTCCGAACCTCCACCATAAACCTACACATCTTCAAACTTCAATTCTTCATTCATTCACACACACAAATCAAATATTTTCAAACACTCGATCTCCGGCGACAAATCTCCGTCAGATCCGGCAACCGACAATCCCGAAATGGCCGATAAAGTCGCCGGAGAACACGAGCATGAAAAGGAGCATGAGTCGTCGTTTGTTGAGTCTGTGAAGGAGAAGATCTCCGAGACGTTTCATAAGGATGATTCATCGTCATCGGATTCCGATGGTGAAGGTAAGAAGAGCTCGCCGGTGGAGGAAGTGAAGGCCAAGATCTATCGGCTGTTTGGGAGGGAGAAGCCTGTGCATAAGGTGTTGGGAGGTGGAAAAGGTATATGCATTTTCATCATGTTGTTGGTTGATTGGTGAAGTGGATCTTAGTTTCTGTTTGATGATGTTGTTGTTGGTTTTCTTATGTTGTGTATGTGATCTAGATCTGGAGTGATTGTGATCTGATTTTGTGATTGGAGTGTTAGTGAACTCTGTTGTTAGGGTTTCGGTATGTGTGATCGATCTGTTGATTGTTATATGGGGATGTGCAGTTGATGATCTTTTTTTAGAAGGATATAGTTATGGATCATTGATAGTTTATAGTAACTGCAAAATGAAGGCTTTAATGAATCTGGATTGTTTTCACTGTTTTTGCGCACTTTGTTAGATTTAGGATAAGAATTGATAATGTTCAAGGTTGTGTTCAGCTGGTTTTGATGAAACTTCTGGCTGAACCTCTGAACATGGTTTTGGAAAAGGTCTAACCCAATTGGTCTGGTTCATGAGCCGGCCAGCCGGCTAAAAAGGCTTGGTTTTGACGGTTTGAATTGGCTATTTTCAATCAAAATTGGTTGTTTTTAACAATATTTTTTTTAATTGTTTAAAGATGGTATATTTATGTAATACATTTTCATAATTGCATATTCCGAAATGAAAAAGACAATAAGAAAGGTTAATTGTTTCTAAATCGTTGTCTGCATTAAGCCATTAAGCTGATTGTATATGAACATCCCTTTTTATTATGTAGATTAAATTTTAAAAAATTCTTCCGTTTTTTTTGTTTTGGGGCTGATATGGAGCTGGCATATGAGTTTAAACTAGATTACTTTTTTTTACAATAACCGTGATTGTGTTTTGCTATTAAAATATTTTGCTTTTTGGTTTTTCATTACATCTTATATGATTGAAATTTCTTATGACAGCTGCTGATATCTTTCTGTGGAAGGACAAGAAAATTTCTGCTGGTGTTCTTGGTTTTGCCACATTGATATGGGCGCTTTTTGAATTGGTAGAGTATCACTTGCTCACGCTAGTATGCCATACTCTAATTTTAGCGCTGGCAGTTCTTTTCTTGTGGTCTAATGCTGCCAAGTTCATCAACAAGTAATCAGCTACCGTTTCTATTTCTTTCATTTTAAAGTAATTTTGACCCCTCTCGATCTTTGCTTGACCTCTATTTTTTTATCTATTATTATCATCAGGTCGGCTCCTCGATTCCCAGAAGTCTCCCTCCCAGAAGATATTGTTCTCGGGGTCGCTTCTGCTATCAGGATTGAAATCAACCAAGCTCTAGCGATCCTTAGGAACATTGCTTCAGGCAAAGATTTGAAGAAATTTCTTGCTGTATGTACAATTTTTTTTGTATGTATAGAATCAGCAATGGCCGTTGAGTTTTATGCACTAAATAACATGTTTCCTTTCATCAGGTGATTGCTGGCCTTTGGGTTCTATCCGTTTTGGGAAGCTGCTGGAATTTCTTGACCTTGTTATACACATGTAAGAATCTTTTTCACTCTCGTATTATAAATATTTACATTCATTGCCATTCAGACCGTGCATATATATACACAATATTTTTTTTAAAACAAGTTCGACTCTCGATAGGTGTTGTTCTGCTGCATACGGTGCCTTATCTGTATGATCGGTATGAGGACAAGGTTGATGCTTTCGCCGAGAAAGCAGAAGCCGAGATCAAGAAGCAGTATGCAGTATTCAACGTTAAGGTCTTAAGCAAGATTCCTGTAGGGGCATTGAAGCAAAAGTTTGCCTGAAGATGATTCAGCAGCGGCACTAGTCTCAGGTGACTGTGACTGGTTGTGTTTTTCGACTTGTTTGTTATATTTATAAACTAGAAGCTCTCTATTTCATTGATTCGCTAATATGTTTTGGTGAATCCATGATGATTTAAACTTGTTCGGTAATCATGTAATGGAGTATTAGACGTTTAAATCCCCTTTTATACTGCAATCATGGGCAGATGGGTTGGTTATGAATGGAAGGGGATATAATTTTGTATGTTATTGCCTGTCTAGTTTAAGCGAGTTTACTTCTCCATTGCTGCATTGATCTTTTCCAGATAAGTAGACCAAATCATGTTATAAACAGTGTTGTAAAAATCGTGACTAGCCTCCGATTAGTCGCTTCGATTTCCACCAAATCGGAGATGCTAGGCGGTAGTCGGTCAAAATTGGTCAAAATAGGCGGTGTTCCAGTGATGACAACTGCCAGATTTTTCCATTCCGCTGCCAGATTTGCTGATATCAGCAAGGATGTGTGACTCTGGTGACTGGAATGACGGAAGGCTGCGACCGGCAGTGATGGAACAACGGAAGGGAAATGGGCTATTCTATTTTTAGGGTTGGATTATTTAATTAAGGTTTTGAATTCTTACATTTAACCCCCTTAATATTCATTCATTTACAAATTATCTCTCAAACTTGCAAATTATTTCATAAAAAAGTATAAAACTTATTATAAATTTGGAAAATTATATGCAAAAGTTTGTTTCGATTAATCTTTAATCTTTATCTTACTGCCTGACTAGCGCCTAGGGATTTTTACAACAATGGTTATAAAATTAGTATGTGTTGCCCAATATTATGCCTTTGGTCTTGCTTGACATGGTTGTTCTAGGACCTGTTAGAATGTCGGTTGACTTGGTTTTAGGACCAAGACTGCGTACTGGGGTTGAGCTTTGTGGGACCATTGATCGGCCAGTGGCACACCTGATAGTAACAATAGGGTGTTTTAGAGAACTCATTGATTGAATATATGGTTCTTTATATTGATAGTTGAACCCCATGAATTAGAGTGATCAAGCATATGGTGCTCAATACTGATAGTTAAATCTGTGAGCAGAATGTTAAAATTTGAAGTGAATTTTTCTGTCTTCATTTTGTTATGATGGGTGACATTGAAAAAGTATGTAAATAGTGTTTTGAAAATCGAAAGTGACAATTGAACAGGTGGTTAATCGGTTTACTAGTTGGATTAGTGACAATAAATTTTAAGATTTAAAATCATAGAAAACATAACATAAAAATTAATTAAGATATGTTCAACACTAGTGCAAAATGATTCATGTGGTAATAATTATTTTGTATCGTTAGTATAAGAAGATTTCAAGTAACGAAATCTCTAGACGCTTGTGTTTTCAAGATAGACTACTAAATACTTATTTAGAGGCTCTTTATGTAAAGATGTTTTTAAGTTTATCGTAAATAAGTTTTTCTGCCTAATATTCATTTTACAATATATTCAGACAATCGGTCATCCTTGAGCCTGATCCATTCAATGGTAATATTTCTGTAAACATCAATCAAAGCTAACATCTTTTTTCAAAACATTGAATGATGCTGCATTAAATCAATATCATACAAATCATGTTATCTCAACAATGAGAAGGAAGGAAAACGTAAAGTGAATGAAACAATGGACAACGATGAAAATAGGACGAGTGTAGAATGAAGAGGAACTTGGCTAGAATGAAGGAGACCGGAACTCTGGAATTTTGCGGATAAACAAAATGAAGTCTTAATTTAACCTATTTTTCTGTTCTGTGACAAATGAGAAACTAAAAAGAACCAAACTGGTCCTACCAAGAACCTGGTTTCCCGGTTGAATCAAACCTTCTAATAAAAACAACTTGCCCAAATATTAACCCTTCGTACCTGCTAGACTTGTGGCGTTCTAGGTTTCTAACTTGTTTCGTACAGTTATAATAACTTACAAAATTAACTTAAGAATGTGAAAGAAAAATGTTCAATTTATATTCGTAATTTAGAACAAACAGCTAGATAATTGTCAGCTAGTATATTCCAAAACAAGCTAGGTTTCCCTCATACCTGTTTGGTCAGTGGAGAAAATGAAGAAAAAACAGGGAGTACCATATGAAGGGTTGTGATTAGTAAAGAAATTAAAAAAGAAATTAAAAAAAAACTAATTTCGAAACCTTTCAATTCATGCACTGATATAACTTAACGAAGATATAATTTTACAAAAAAAATTATGATTTAACAATTTCCAATCCCCAATTTACATGATAGGATGATGTTTAATCTTTAAAATCACAAACATACCGGTTTTGGCTGTCTAGATGTATTACAAAAGACATAATTATGTTACATTTCACATTTCAATTCCAATAATAATAACAATATTAATAAATTTATAGGAAGTAAGTTAATTGTTCTCTCTTTCTTGAACCTCCTTCACCATACAATTCGTTCCACTGTTTTAGCTCTCCCATTACACATCCCTCTCCAGCAAAACTTGCTGCCACCTGTAACAATTCTCCAAATACATCCCATCACATATCATATTTGACCAATTAAAAGATAAACATTTTTCTAATTATTAAATTTTGACTAAAGATTACCTGATTCTTTGCTTGCCTCATGTCTTCCATGTTTAAAGGTCTCAGTTTGATAACACTTTCGCTATCTTCTTTCTTCTCTTCTTCACTTTTTTTCCTCTCCTTTAAATTTTTTTGAGAATATAAATAAATAAAACCAAGTTTATTTATTTCCCCCTATATAAAATCCAATGAATGGAATTATATTTAAAATATGAACTTACAATATCTTTTTGCTTCTCCTGCTGCATTAGCTCTCTCACAGGTCGATAAGCTGCTGTTACACACAAATTCTGTCTCAGTAGTTAATGCCAGCACTCCTTGTCAATCTAATATTATATATAAAACTACATAATCACTTGTATTTATTGTGATACAGTATGTCTTACGGTTAAAACAATATATACAAGTGTTTATATGATTTTCACAGTTTGCTGGCTTTGTGTTTAACATCACTCTATATATGTATAATTGAAATAAAATAAATAGAACACACCTTAAGATCGCTTCCGCTATATCCTTCTGTCATTACTGCAAGCTCCTTAAAATCCAAGTCTTCTACCTTTTCTTTCGAGAGGAGCGTTTTCAAGATCGTTTCTCTGCTTTCCACCGATGGTAGACCCACCATGATTCTGTACATCAAACGTAACATAATGTTTCTTTTCTCAAAACAATTTGGAAGTAAGAGTGTTTGGCATTGCATTTTCATAGAGGTTTTCAAAATTAATTATTCGACCCAAAACTAATCATAACATCACAATCAGCTTCCCTATACCCAAACACTAGATAATGTCCGAGTAAACAAGCCAACACGCTCCTGACATCTCCAAATCAATTCTCTAAACAAAACTAAGCTCATTTTTTGAACGAGTGCTAAAGATTAATATAACGAACTTGACTAGGCTCACAACTCGTTATTTATATTAATATGATATTCCATTTAATAAAATAAAATAATTATTATATACAAAAGTAACTATATATCATATAGACAAAAGCACTAAATATTTGATAGATAACAAACAGGGTTTATACATAAAGCTTGAAAAAAAAATCAAAGCTTTAAATATACACTCGAAACAAGTTGCGCTTGAGTTTAAACGAAGTTGGGCTATCTCGGCTCGTTTAGTTTGACTCGTAGAAACTTATTATTTGCTTGTAAAACATCTACAAGCAACAAATACAAGTGTGCACGAAGGAACATACCTGCGTTCAAACCGTCTAATGATGGCTTCATCAAGATCAAACGGTCTATTAGTTGCTGCAAGAACAAGAATCCTTTCACCAGGTTTAGTCAACAACCCATCCCAATGCGACATAAACTCGTTTTTAATCTTCCTCATGGCTTCATGCTCTCCAACTCTAGTCCGCTGCCCAAGCATACTGTCAACCTCATCCACAAATATTATCGTCGGAGACACCTTGGCAGCAAGCGAGAACAAAGCTCGCACGTTCTTCTCATCTTCCCCAAACCATTTCGACGTGATTGTGGACATTGAGACGTTTATGAAGCTTGCTCCAGCTTCGTTGGCGATTGCTTTTGCCAGCATGGTTTTGCCTGTGCCTGGAGGCCCGAATAATAATATCCCACGGCAGGGTTTGAGAAGGCCTCCGGTGAAAAGGTCTGGTCTTCTGAGAGGCAGCATTACTAGCTCTTGGAGGGATTCTTTTATTTCGTCTAGTGCTCCGATGTCGGCAAAGGTTACACCGATCTCGTTTGCGGGAATGACCTCGGGTCTTATGCGTTTTTCGAATTCGTTGTCGGGGACCTCCTGTTTCAAGTGGGTTTGATAGGGGTTAGCTTAATAATCCAACCGTACCAAACCAATAAACCATAACAGAAAGAACTGAACCAATTGAGAGAACGTTGCTTTGTTATGATTCTTTTAGAAGCATTTACATATTTCTTCTTTCTAAAGTTATTAGTTACATATCATTTCAATTCGAAAAATCAATTACGTATTTCTTATTTCTAAAACATATATAATACACAGTTACGTATTTTATTGAAATTATTTATTGAATGATTATTTTACTTGTATTTTCACATATTTAACTTTCTAGGAGTTTTAGTTGCATAGTTTCTGAATTTTGAGTCTTCTATATAAATAGAAACAACAAAATTTCATCTTGTTTATAACTTTATTTCAAAACAACAATAGTCGATGATCAAAGTTATTTCTTCAAATATAAAACAGAATTGTCAAAATTTTTAAAAAATATAATAATAAAGCATCAATATGTAACATCACTTAGTAAAAACAAGGTCACATTAGTTATTTAATAGGTTAAGTTTAATGAATATATGTTTTAGGAAGGGGACATATGTAATTAATATTTTAGCCTGAGGAAATATGTAATTTATGTTTAGGAAGGAGAAATGTGTAAAAATTTCTAGTAATAGAATTTCATGGTTTGGTTATGGTTATATGTGTTTAATACATTATTGGACTCAAAAGATGTAATTAGATTTAGTAATCTAAGTCTTGAAATCTACCCACATCTAAAGCAGCCAGTTAACAAATAATTAACCATAACATGTTTTCTGAAATCAAATTAAACGATTTACCTAGCCACCATGCTAACTCCTAGTTTTTTGTTAACATTGTTATTTGAAACTAGAAAGTTGCTTTTGAACTTCTTATTTTTTGTTTTTAAGATAGTAACACAAAGGAAATACCGTCTTTGGAGGAACTGATTTTTCTGTCTCGTTTTTGTTATCGGTTTTTGATGCAGCATTCTCTTCCCCATCTGGTCCCTACATGAATTATATGAGATAAAGTGGTAAAAGATCAGTTCAAAAATAAAAATTTATACTATTATTATGACTTCTAATAATTTGTTTTTTATCATAAAATAATGCATTAATTATTAATTAAAAGTTTCAAAATAATGAATAATTTTGCTAGTGGGTCAAGACATGTCCAATTTTCCAGAAACATCAAACACTAGCTGCAACAGACCCGTTTCCATTTTTCCAGAAACAACAAACACTAATTGCAACAGACCTTTGATGACTCAGCATTTGTTTCCAGCTTTAGAGTGTCTTTTCCACCATAGCCCTCTTGGAAGATGTTCAATCCATGTGACAAACTGCAAAACAGTAGGATCAGTAATTAGACACCATTTTAAAGTTTCTTTATTTATGACAAATTGACAATACCAAAGAGATTGGAAGAATAGTGTTATCATTCATTGTTAGTTAAAAACCTCACTTTATACAGAATATGTAACAAACATATTAAGAATCCCAACATCATTACTATTCTGTAATTTGTATGTACCTGGTAGATGAAATGACCAGCTTTCCATTTCGGTATTCTGGATTTTTGTCACTCATCAAATGATGAGAAAGTGCAGAAACCACTATTTCTTCTATGTAATTACTGATAACCATTGTGTCTGCATGGCAAATTGAACCCAAGTCATCACATTCGAGATCGTTTGCTGCTAACACCTCAGCAATATGATTTTTGTTATCTTGAAATTGGATGTCCTTCATTTGCTCTTCTAATTGTGCCTTCCAGTTTATGAGATGACACTCATCTTCAGGTGGCTTTATTTCAATATTGTAAGGAAATAAGGAAGCAATTTTCCCATTTACTTTTGTAGATTCATCATCTGTGTCCAGCATCCTGGAACCAAGTACTAATGTTGACCCTGATAGTTTATTCAACATTTTCTCAAACAACTGATACGTCCGTGGGGATTGAAGAAACCGCTCTACATCTTTTATATAGAGAATGATGCCATTTGTTTCAGAAAAAGAGACTAAAACCTGCAAGCATGTGAACGGATCCATTTATAGTTTAAACTACACAAAAATGATGATCTATGTAAAGGGAATAAAAACAATTTTAGCATTATATATAAGTAAGATTCTAATGCTAAAATAGACGGGGTTTTCAATGACATGGCGGAGTGTCATGTCACCATTCCACCTTCTTTTGTGCCATTGAAGGCTACTAATACCGGTGAAAAATGAAAGTATGTCACATACAATAAGGTATATTTAGTTGTAATAAACTTAGATGTTAATTTTGCTGAGATGTATCAATATCTAATGGAAACTTACCTTGTATAGGGCCTGCAGAAAATCTCTCTCATCGAAAGGACAGCTGCTCGCACGCTTGAGAGAAGCTAAGAGGAGTAAACATTAATTGGCATATGAGTAAAATAAAAATATATGAACACATTGTTTGATTACTCGTGTCAGCTCATATATATGTTCAGGTTTTATGCATCAAATGACATCCAGTCAACTTATAACAGTTACTAAAGAACAATTACAGCCATTTCTATTAATGAAAGAATGAAATGACAATAGCAACCTAAATTTGAAGAAGGGCTGTGGGAACTGACGGCACCTGCATCAGAAGAAACAGATGCATTCCTATGATGCTTTGGAGGATGACTAATGATTTCTGTATTCCTGCAAGATTTATGATGAATTTCATCTTTATCAACTAAAGTCAATAGGATAGTTATGTGATTAGATGATGCTGACATGGCAACCATACCTGGATTTGGAAGCTGTGCCACTGCTTTGCTTAGTTGAAGCTCCTAAAAATTTCAGACAATCATATAAAGATTAAGGTGCTAAACATCAGGCTAGGTTTTGAGAATAGAAGTAGACAGTTTTACTAAAGTAAGTTTGGTGAAAGCCACCATGATAAGCATGCATGTTCTACAACACAGAACTAGAAGTCATTCCTTTTTTTATTGTTTTTATAAATAATTACGCATACATTTTGTTCATACCTCCACCATCTTCCTTTGCCATAGAGAATGATCCAAGTAAACTAGACATTCGCTCCAGTGCCATGCCAGAGATGGATCGTTTAGAAGACTATACAAGAAATTATAAATCAGACCATATTCATGTTCAAACAAATCATTTAGTCTTTAGCTTCTTAAATCATATTAAGCTCCCTATAATATTTCACTTACAGAGTCTTTTTTAGGACCATACTTGCTTTGCATCTGTGGGTAAATGCCAAACATTAGTACATCACAGTAAATTCTAAGCTTGAAAAAGAGCTAGACTGCAACAGTGGGCAAATACCTTTACAGAAAAGTTTACAATGTCTAACATTAGCAGCTTGGCTTCAAAGTCATGTGACAGAGCCTTCGCAAGCTTTTGATGATAAAATTCTAAACAAGGTAAACATACAGAACACCGTTACTTAAATTTTGGCAATAATTAAGTTATTACATTCAAATGATGGAAGAGATGATCAGATGACTTACCAGCAGGTCCTGAGAGTAATATAGCCCTACTTGCAGGTGAAAGATTTCTGGTATACTTAGAAACATCCATGTGTTTCAAATGAACATAGGCGGCACTTGTTAATAACCACCTTGTTCGTTCACTGTCATAACGAATAAAAAGGAAGGTGGAATTGTTAGTGTGGTGCAAGAAGTACATCACAGTCAAATTCTATATCACTTTAATAGTGATTATATGAAATACAATTAAAAATTAATTTGCTTTTGTTCTCAAGTTTACAACCTAGGCACCTCCATAACCTTCTAATCCCATATTTCAATTGGTGCCAATTTAACATGAGGGGTTTATTTGTAGATAATGAGATTAATCCAAAAGAAAGTCACTATGAAAAGCAAACTGCTGCCTCCCTCATGGATATACAGTTTTGAGACAGTATACACCACATGGCTTGTAGTACACTTGAATTCAATAAATTTTCAACTGTCACCTCAATCTTCCTGGCTTAACGTATAAAATCACACAAGGGCGTAACCAATGTTGACTTAGCTCCCGCTTTATGCAGGACTGGATCTGATGTAGACAACCTTACCCTTAACATTATGCAGAAAGCTGTTTCCCACATCTTGAACCCACAACCTCAAAGTATCAAAACAACCACCTTACTAGTTGCTTCAAGGACCGACTCATATAAAAAATAACACAAGATAATCATTAAAATTTAAAAATATGCATCCTCTGTCCATTAGGCTTACAAATTCAAGATGAATATGATGATAGATAGGCCAGATTCTAAAATACAGACTGTAAAAATGTGACAAGAAGATGAAACTGCAAAAAAAAAAAATTCATTTACGGATCCTCTCATGAATGATGAATCATCACTAACTGATGTAGTAGATAACATCAAACGACCTTATCTACAACTCACAGACAATTACACATTCGTAATTAAAACCGAATCAACACATACTCTTAATCAACCGAATCTAACAACAAACTTTCTGCAACATCGATAACAAATCAACAGCGAGAGCGACAGAATGTTCTCATCAAGTAACGAAAACTAGAAACAACTAAACAAACATCAATCGATAACAGTAAAACGTACAGATTCGAAGCAGGATAAGGTAATTCACCTGAGATAATACGGAAACTCCTTCAGCGTATCCTTCTCATCCTTACCGTCGACGATAAGCCGGAGAAGCTCGTGCTCAATTTGCGCCGCCGTGAGACCGTCGTCTTCTCCTCCGCCGCTGCTCCACTTGTTGACACCGAGGCCTACACCTACGCCTACACCAACGCTCAATGCCGACAACAGAATGTGCTTCTGCTCCATTTCTCCGAATCTCAACTCGATCTACAGCTTCAATCTCACCGATCGATCTCCGTTCAAATCATTCAAATTACGATACGAAGGTGAAAACAATCGAATCTGTTGGTGATCATGCGGAGGATGATTCGTAAACAGATGTGAAAACTGAAAACTTTGATTGTGGGGCAAAGTGTTGCGAATGAGACGTTGGTTGAACAGATTTGAAGAGAGAGAGAGAGAGAGAGAGAGAGAGAGAGAGAGGAGTGATAGAAGTCGATATAGATATAAGCATGTGTACGTATATATAGAGAGAGATAGAATGAGAGATGTGAGTTGTGTGCGTTTTGATTGGTGGAACACATGGTTATTCCACTGTTGACTTTGCGACTTCAACATGCTGACTTCAAATTGGTGGGAACCCGTTTTTCCTGTTATTTCAGGATATCGTAAATTAGGTAAAATATACGGGAATCTAAAATAACCAATCACATATCCGAGAACATCACTTGCGTTGTTAACTACTAAATCAAATATATCTTATATATACAAATTAGTTTTAATAACCCCGTGTATTACACGAGTTAAATAAATAAAATATTAAATAAATAAAAATTATTAATTGTAAAATAATAAACTAAGACATGATATGATAGAAATTTTATATCAGTAACAAATATTAGTAATAAAACAATAATATAAAAATTATTTTTTTTTGTTTTTTTCAAAAATAAATTAAATATTTTGTTTTAAAATAACGTTTTAAAAAGTTTTTATTTTAAATTTTTGCTTACTATAACTCCTTATTTTAATTACTTTTGTTTAATAAAAAATTTACTTTAAAAAACCAATTTTGAAATATTATATAAAAGTAGTTTTATTTTTTTTGGAAAACAATCATTTTATAAAAAACTATCTCTATAAAAATAGCATTAATAAAAAAATTATCTTTCTTATTTTTATTAAAAAGCTAATTATAATGTAAAAATTAATAGATAATATTATTAGTAATTAATATGGTTATTTAATAAGAGAGAGAAACGAAAAATTTTGATAAGAATAAATATGATGGTGACAAGTGACACACTTATTTACTCTTTTATTAGAGTAGTAAGATTTTTTTGAAAGACAAATATATGATAATGGTTCAGTGGATAATTGTTTATTAATCGGGTTTACTTATTTGTTTTTCAGACATGATTATACCTACAATCTTCTTAGGAGAAAATTCATAGCTAGAAAAATTATCAGCCTCAACCCAGAAATTTGCTCCGAGCAAGTCTCGAATCTAAGGATTTTTTATTTTTAATTGTTATAAGTAATTTTTTTTAATTAATTGTGTTAATGATCATTGGTATCAGTTATATATACATAAATTTATATTTATAATCAAGATATCTTTTACTTTATTTTATGATTTCTTAAAAATTAAATTACGATGACCCATGGCTGGAACGCTAAGATTGTTTCCGAAGTTGTAAACCGTCAGACTAAGCCCAACTTCCGGCATTAGACTATATTTTAACATGTGACCCACGGCAATGTCCGAAGAGTGGATTGCTTTTCAGGTAATGCCATCAACCTAGAGCTTCTAGTCAAGCGTGGGCGGTAAACCATGTTCTATTGACAAAAGGCAGGAGTACAATACCAGTATTAAGTCATATCATGCTAGCAACACTATTAGACGTAAGTTTGTCGTTTATGTATGTTTCAAAGTTTATATTTTAGGAGGGGTTATGCTATTGATAAATGCTAATTTGTATATTTCCCTATCTAGAGTTAAACTCTGATGGTTGTGTATATGGTGTTTGAGCTCGTGTTATTGAAGAGTAGTAGTTTCAAAGACGGTTGTAGGGTTTCAAAGTCATAGCTTAAAAGATGGTTGTGTGAACTATATTTTGTGAGCTTGCCCTAGGAAGCACTTGTTCAAAGGTGGTTTATCTGGGAGCCGTTAAAAGAAAGTGCAATTGTGGAGGTTGCCTTTTTAAGTCCCTCTATGTAACATATAAGCTCCAATTAACACTATGCAAGTCGATCATCAACTAACTTCTATATATAAAGGGAAAGTAAGTATTGATGAAATTATGATCATCTTTTGATTATTTTGCTTTTAACCACTCTTTTGTTTGTAGTTGTATATATGAAGCTATTCTTCCCCTCACAAGTCACACCCTTGGCAACAAAGATAAGAAGATTGACATTGACATGGGGCTTTTAGAGCTGAGGTTAGGGAGATGCCAATTCTACAGAAGACCTTCGAGTATGTTACTCTTCTTAGGGATCTTGTGCGAGTAGGATAGAACGGCCGTTGTTTTAGAAAAGAAGAGGAGATTAAATATGTTGTTTCGGAGAGAAAAATTAATTATTTTCGCTTGGAGGAGATGACTGATTTAAAAGGGACGGTTACTCCTAAGCCCACACCTGAAGCTGTATTCTAAGTGCTAAAAGAAATCATTCTATGCATAGTAAAAGGTGAAAGACTTTGGTCAAGTGATGAGTATTGTGTTTAATGAATCTAGGTGTTCTTTTGGTGGTGTTAATCCAAGCACAGTACTAAAGTTAATTCCTTACATTCATATGAATACATACATGATGTCAGGAGGAGTTACTACTCTTATATACTCTGAATTAGGTGAATACCAAGGGATGATTAAAGGTCCCAAAGTTTGCTAGAAAATGTAATCATCATATTGTTCAAGTTTGACAAACTAGAAAACGTACTCTACAAAACACAATAGAATCCTAATTCTTATAAAGAAACTTGATGTTTAGTTTAGTTTTTTTAGTGAAGCACTGTTAACTTAAATACTAGTATTTATTTTTCTGTTCCACGTCTATTCTTATGGAGTCATGGGACAACAGAGCTTGTTTGTTTACAAAGAAAAACTTTGTTTTATTTTTTTTAACCATATTGGATGACAGTGTGACATGCTCTCATAACTATAATATCGTACCTGATTATGAAAGTATTACATTTTGGACAACGGACAAAATTAGTATTTAATTTTAAATATATTGTCACGAAATAGGGACTCGCCATCTAATGATTAATTATATATGTGAAATTAATTACTTGGATGAATTATATATGTACGACACAAAATAAAACATGAGGATTAAATTGTAATTAAGTGTTAATTACAGTATTAGTTATAAAATATATATATAGAGGATGGTTCAAAGATGAGAACTTTATTAACCAATCACAGTCATTTATTTTTTATCATATGCAAATCACATACTATTTCCCCATTTTTTTAAAAACATTCATAATTTTTTTCACGACATCGTTTTTTCAAAAAAAAGTCACCATAAAATTCGTTTTCTTATCTTTTCAATGCCTACCATATTGATATACTTTTAAAAAAAAATCATATATCTATTGTTTACATATGTGTAAATCTAGTTATACACATGTGTAGTACTGGATTTACACATGTGTAAATCTGATATTACATATGTGTAAATCTGATATTACACATGTGTAAATCTGATATTACACATGTGTAAAACGAATTTCGTTAAAAAACATTTTTTTTAATTTTTATATATTTTTTATCTTTTTATGAAAGAGGGAAAGTAGGAAACATTTTTGTATTTTTATTCTTTTTTATTTTTATGTTATTTTATGATTCATAAAATTTTTAAATATGTTTTTGTTAATTACAATTTTGCTACTGAGAACTAGTGGTTGAGATTGGTTCCTAGAGTTCTTACAAAAAAAGCTAGTTCTCATTTGATCCCTCCTATATATATATATATATATAAATATATACATATATATATATATAAATATATACATATATATATATAAATATATACATATATATATATATATATATATATATATATATATATATATATATATAGGGGAGGTTTTAAATAAGAATCATTTTTTTTGTGAGAACTGTTAGAACCAATATCAACCACTCATTTTTTATCACATGCAAATCACATATCATTTTCCCTTTTTTTTAAAACGTTCATAATTTTTTTCACGACATCATTTTTTCAAAAAAAATTCACCATAAAATTTATTATTTTTTAATTTCTAACGCCTAACATATTGATATACTTTTCTAAATAAAGTGTCCATTTATTGTTTACATATGTGTAAATATAGTTATACATATATGTAGTACTGAATTTACACATGTGTAAATATGATATTACACATGTGTAAAACGAATTTTTTAAAAAAAACAGGATTTTTTTATGAAAGAGGGAAAGTAAGGGAACATTTTTGTGTTTTTATTTTTTTTATGTTATATTTCAATTTATAATTTTTTAAATATGTTTTTGTTTATTACAATTTTGTCACTGAAAACTAGTGGTTGAGATTGGTTCATAGAGTTCTTACAAAAAAATGTTTATTCTCATTTGATCCCTCTCATATATATGTATACACACATATATATATACCCATATATACATATATATTATATATAATATTTATATAATTATCTAAAATTTAATATGTATAAGAGTAGGTTGAACAATATTTAACATTTATAAGATTGTAATATATAACTAGTATCAAGGCCAACACGTTGCGGCGGGGGCGTAAACACGTGGTAAGTAGCATCAAAGCTACACCAGGGCTAGCGACCACCAACACGGAAAAGCTCGTAAAACCAAATAAAGAAAAAATATATATAAAACCGAACGAAAAGTAAACGTAAAACGTTGAACCATGCACGCCCGTTGCTGCGTGTTAATATGCAAAAATCAGACCGAAATGTAAGATAATTTCACCATTAAACCAAAAGAAAATATTGGCAAAAACATTAAACCATAACTGCATATTGCGGCATGTTAACTTGAAAATTTTATGTGACACCCAACAATTTTCAGGTAAATTTTCTCACTAACACGAACATTATGTTTTGACAATACATGCATGTATTTAATATTATGTATTTAAATGCACAAGTTATTGCATAAACATTCATCTACGCACTTTAAGGTGAGTATTATGGCCTCTATTTTACACTCTTTTTTTGGGAAGAAAACATGCAGACTATATTTTTAATGTTTTGGTATTATTGCTTTATTGCTTGTTACGTTAGTGCAAACACATAGAAGTTCTTACATTCTTGAACCGTTAGTAACGAGCTAGCGAGGTAATTCCGAGTAGTTTAACTAGCTTTGACAAAGCCCACCCACATCATTGTTGCTAACTCGACAGGAGGTGAAACATGTGGTTAATTTACCTAACATTTGCCATAAAAAATATGATCGACATAGTGAAAAAACAAACAACTTTCAAAAAGTCAACTTCAATTTTGAAATACTAGGTAATTTGATTATAGGCTAGCTACCTATCAATATTCTTTAACTACTTTACCATGAAAACACTTTCAAAGATACTTAGTGTTGTTTAAACCTATAAACTTACAAAACTTGGGTTGACACATTTTAGCATGTTTTCTCAAATTGTAGGAACCCTTCAGGTTAGGTCGCATCGATGAGGTTTCATTCATGGCATACATTACATTTTTTTCCATTTTTCATTAGATCCTTGTTTTGCGCAAGTATTATTATTGGCTATGGATTTTACTTATACGCTTCTGCATTGCTTATCATTAAAACTATAACACCCGGTTATTTATAAAAGACAAAGAAAGAATAATAAAGTGAACAAAAAGAAAGAAAAGATATTTTACCCAAGTTGAAGGGTAAAAAGTGTCCAAAAGGACAAAAAGTTTGAAAGTTGGTGTAAAGTGGGCATGGCCACCCACTCTCTTCTCACAACATCCATTTCATTCGGATTTTTAAAGGGAGAAGGAGAAAAAAGCAGAAAGCATTCAGTTCTTTGAAGAACAAGAAGAAAACTTCGAATTCAAGGTAAGAATTCATGTGTTTATGGTGTTCTTAACTGGCTTTTTCCTCGGTTGTATGCTTATGTATGTTGTATGTGTTTGGGTGTGTGTTTTTGGTGGGTTTTTAGGCAGTTGAACTCTGTTACAAATGGGTTTTTGAAGAAGTCATAACCAAAGGCTACAAAGGTGAGTTCTAGGACCCACTTTTTACTTGTTTTTAACTGTTTTGGGGCTGGAAATGCATGTATGAATGTTTTTATAAAGTTGGGTTTTATACCCGTATGTATGTATGTGTGTGATTTCAGGTGGGGTTTGATCTTGGGCTATGTATGTATTTGATGTTGTTATGACTATGTTTCTAAGGCTTAGAATGTATGATTTAAGCTTAAAACATGATAGGTGATTGTTTGGGGATTGAATTATGATGTTTAGGATGACTTAGACTGCTCATGCGCCTAAACAGTAGTCCATGCGCCCAATTGAAAATAACTGCCTAAGTGTCCCATGCGCCCAAAACCTCATGCGCCTGGAAATAGGCTAAAATTGACTAAGTGTTCAAAAACCTAGATAGCTCATGCGCCTAGGCACTCATGCGCTTGCATAATGCCCATGCACCTAGAATTGATCAAAATAGACTAAGTGTTGCTCATGCGCCCCAATAGTGCTGATGCGCCTGAAAGGCCATGCGCCTGCATAATGCTCATGCGCCTGCATAGTGTCCATGTGCCTAAAGACTTAGAAATATTTTCTGATTTTAGGGAAAATGTGATATGTAGGCTTTGACTTGGGAGGTTCCCGGGGGCTATGTAAGTTGACTTTTGAGGTCATAAATGATGTGATGGGTGATGGTGATGTATGATTGATGCTTATGCATGATGGTATGTATGATGCATGTTATGTATGATGGTGCCTTGCATGATGATGTTGTATGTTCATGTTTATGTTCCTTATTATGTATGAATATTTTCTCGTGGCTTTACGTTGAATGTTAATGAATGAAATGAAAAGTATTATGTAATGTAAAGTGGAAGATAATGAAAAGAGAAACGTAATGAAAGAATGCATGCATAAATGAATGAATGAAAGTAAGAAAGGCTTGCAAGCAAAATGTACGGGAGGTGCACAACTCTAAAATGCCATAAGCTCAACTGTGTGTGGTTTAGCTAACCCTTAAGGATACATGCAGGGGTCTAGTCTTTGTGACTGAGCAGTGATATAGTACATGGTTTATAGTGATTACTCACTCCGGTGCTGGTGCAAAGCTATGTGCGTTATGGAAGTCATTTATGATCTTCGGCCCAGTACCGCTTTGTGCATACGTTTGGGGTGTAGTATATAGTTGGGATCTTTGTCGCTTGCCCCGGTGCTGGTGCCAGGCTATGTGCGTTATGGAAGTCATTTATGATCTTAGGCCCAGTACCCACTTTGTGCATACGTTTGGGGTATAGCCGATGACACTGATCCGGAAAGAGATAAAGAAAAAATATGATGAATAGTAAATAAGATAATAATGTTATTATCTATGTGTACGTACGATGTGTGATCATGTACGAAAGTATAGTATGATTTGAAAAAAGTAAAGAATGGTTTTAAACAAAAGTAAAGTATGTTTTATTTTAAAACTAGAACTCACTCAACAACGCTGACTTTTATGTGTTTCCAGTTGGCAGGTAAAGGTCGCTGAGGATGGCACGGGGCGGCTACTTGGCTCTTTTTGGATGACATTCATTTTTATAATGCTTTTGTGATGTAATGCAACAAGTATTTTGTAATGTGATAAAGATGTATTATTTTGCAAAATCTTTTATAATGAAATGTAATATCTGTTTTAATGATTCCACTGCAATATTTTCTTTAAGTTAATGAAAATATATGTTTTATGTGCGATGAATGATCAGTTGTGAGCGTCCTGGAAACGGGGCCTTACAGAAACTGTGTTTAGCTCTGATTAAAGTCCAAATGGTTTTCTTATTAAATGCATATAGTGTTGTGTAATATGATAGTGTATGAGATCCTGGTTTGTCATAATACTCACGGTGAAACCCCACAGGTAGAATTTGAGGATGTGATATTTTAGAGTGAAACATAAAATAAAATATATATAAAAGATGAAAAGTATATAACATTAAAGTTTTAAGTAAGGAAAGTGTTAGGGCTAGTTGTAAAAGATGAAAACTATTAGGGTTAAAGTAAAAGATAATAAAAAAGCAAAGTAAGATACAACCAATAAAGCATAAGGTACAAACCATAATACGTAACCAAGTTTCAAATCTATAACCTCTAATAAAACAATGTTTTTTGTCATTTGTTATTATCTTAACCAATGTTTTGTCACTTGTTATTATCTTAACCAATGTTTTGTCACTTGTTTTTTTCTAGATATTCACACATCAATTTTCCTTTCAAAAGGGTGTTATATATAGTAATTTAAACACTCATATAAATTTCTCTCTTTTATTAATTGTTTGTTTCTCTCTTTTATAGATTTAAAAAAAATCAAACTATCTTTTTTTTAAAATAGAATTTATCAAGAAAATTAAAAATAATATCTTTTAGTTAAGATCTAAATAATAAAAAACTAAAGTTTCATACAATATGAAATTTTCTAAAACATTAAAAATTTTTTTAAACAAAATACTTTAAAATTATTTTGTTTTTAATCTCTTCCTCCAAACCTAAAACCCAAAATTTTCTCTCTGAAATTTCTTTCTTTCTTTCTTCTTAATCTCTGAGCTACCTCACAATGGCTAACCTTGCTCATAGAAATGATCCCAACTTTACCATGTAGCTACACAGACAACACAATCAAGTTGCTCTGTTATGCTCTGAGAAAGATCCTCATTTCTTAGAGGTTTGCCGTTTCTTGTCTCTATCCCACTACTTCACCTCCCTAACCATTGATCCTCCACTCTATGAGGATCAGTTGCTTGAATTCTGAAAGACCTGCCAAGAGGTCATTATGGACGGGGAGAAGGCACTGTCTGCCACAGTGCAGGGGAGAACAATCTTCATCACTCCGGCCATCATCAACCGACATCTTCAGCTGGATGATGAAGAAGGTGAGGTGTTCTTCCCAAAGGAAGCTGTAAATCATTCCTTTAAGCAGATGGGCTACGAGGGAGATTTCTCTGTAAAAACCTTCAGGAAAGGGAAGGTCTCATCCCAATGGAGATTCCTGCTCCATGTGGCCATTCACAGCTTATCAAACAAGCATGGTGGATGGGACCAGATTCCTGAAGATCTCTCCTTTATAGTCCATGGAATGGTTCAAGGGGTCAAATTCAGGTACTCTCAATTTGTTTATACAAATTTGCTTGCTAATTTAGACTCCTTAGAGTACTACATGTTTCCTAGATATGTCCAGTACATTCTTAACTGTGAACTGGGCTCACAGTTAAGGGAAACAGGTAACACTCTTAAATTGGGACAGATGAAGCCCGGCATCTTTAAAATACTGAGAAAGTCCACTGTTGGATTCTCTGGGGTAGAAACAACCCTAGTCCCAAAAATGTTAGAGCTCATTGCTCAAGGTGACAACCTAGCAGCACAAGCTAGTGTTGAACCCACACCTGCTGCTTTCCAACCACCTACACAGCCTCAAATATCCATCACCTACCAAAGAAAATCCAAACGAACCCCTGCTCAGACTATTCAGTCTGAGGAGGCCCCCATATACTCACCAATACAAGAAGAAGTGGATACTGGAGCTCCCACTTCTCCTGAGGAGCAGACCACTCCCATCTTATCAAGAATCAGTGCTGAGGTTCCTCATGCTCAGCCTGATGAGCTCATTAGCCCTACTACCTTAAGCCATCACTCTGAGTCACAACATTCAAGTGATCAACTTTCAGGGGACAGTTACCATCCCCAGCCTATAGATCTCAACCAACCAATTCCCAACCTTGACTTCTATACTGATGAAGATCTAGGTTTCAGTGAGTATAATGAGTCTCTCTTCGTTTCCCCTACTGAAAGAGAGCTGAATACTCCCGAGTCTCCTATATCTATCCCACATCAGTCACCCACAACTGAGGTGGACACTCCTGAACCTGTTCAGGATGTCCATATGAAAGAGGCTCTCACTTCTGCAAGTGATTACATCATTCAGACCTCAACCATGGCAACTCAGCCTACTGACATCTCAACTGAGACTGCCAGTAAGCAGAGGAAATCCAGTGGCCAAGAACTCAGAACTGGTCATGAGAGAAAGGACTCTGGTCCAATCTTCTCCACCCCGAGTGATTCTTCTGATAAAGATGAGGGGGATCTGAGACTAAAAGTGCAACACCTATCCAAAACATGCACCTATTTAGTCTCAAAGGTCAGTCATCTTGAATCTCAGGTGACTACCTTACACAATAGAATCAATGATCAGCAACTTGAGATTTCATATCTTAAGGAAAAACTAGCTGGGAGACCCTTAAGGCGAGCTCAACCAGGAACACAAGAACCTGTGGATGTGATTGATCTATCCTCCAGCTCACCTATGCAAGTGGGTGATGCTACCAAAAAGGGGGAGAAAGTCTTACAACCACAGAACCTGGGAGTTCCTCTGAGAGAATGGACATTGAGGACTCACCATCCTCACTTGCAACTGTGCATTCTCAGCAACCTCCTCTAGATCACATTGATGTGGACTACACAGACTCCTTCATACAGAGTCTGTTTGAGGATGGGATACCAAGGGCTATGTCACCTCCATCATCCTTCAATCACATCATTGGATGGAGGTATGGCAATAACTGGAAGGCCCTCATCATCATAAGAGTTCAAGGACAACAAGAAGTCTTCAACTTTCAGACCTTGAACTACTATGAAGGTCTGGATCTAGTCAACATGCCACTTGTCAACCCAAACCAATCAAGACAAGCTGACAGACTAGCCAAAAGAATCCAAGATAGGATCATTGCAGATTTCAGCCTAAGAAGGAGACTAAGGCGATCAGGCAATGTCATCGGTCAACTGGATGTTGAGGCAGACCCTATGATTAGCTTCATAGGGGAAACCTTGACTGAAGGCCCAGTGACAGAACCTGAGAGCCCTGTCTCATCATCTCCAACTGCTACAGAGATCTATATTCCTTCTGAGACACCTGCTGGTGAAGGTGCTTCTCAACCTCTCTCTGGCCTGAGCTCAGATGCTGCAACAAGCAATGAAGGCCAAAGCTCTCTCCACCCTGAGTCACAAAGGTTTGTGAGTGACAAAGAGAAAAGAAAGATGACATCTGAGGAGATTGAGGAGGAGGAGAGAGAGAGGAAAAGGAAGCTGAGGGGAGAAGGTTCCTCTTCTGGGTCTTCAAGACTCATGGAGTCTGCAATCAGGGCTGCCCCCAGACCACATACTCAGAATGATGAGTTAAGGGCAGTCAGGATCAACTATCTGCAGACTAGGAACTATGACATAGATAATATCATTTCTCTCCCCTTGGATGAATTGAATGAGCTGGTTGATCTGGAAAGGTCAAGAGAGAAGAAGGAGACAGAAGATGCAGAACTTCTAGTACAGATTAAAGAATTAAGAAAAAGAAAAAGACTATACAGAGGTATGCCTACCCTCTCACCAGTTCAAGAAAGCCCTGAACAAGAGGATGTGGCTCAACAAGAACCTCAGGTAGATAAGGAAGAAGATAGAATCAAGATGATTAACTACCTGAGTGCCACATGTCTCTATCAGGCAGATGGACTCCTTCCCTTACCTTATGACTATGTTGAGTTTGAGTATATAAAACAACTTGAGCTTGAGTTAGTCAAGGAAAGAAAGACAACAAAGAGGAAGATGAGGAAAGAAGCTGCAAAGTCAAGAGCCATCATCCAAAAGAGCATGAAGAAGTCTGCTGATAGGCAGAGGATGATGAGCTTCTTGAAGCTGTATGGATTCTCCGAAAGGAGACTTGGACCCATGTCTCTATCCACTATGGATGAGCATATCAGGGTAATCAAGCAGAAGATCAAGAGTGGAGTGCTCACTGACTTACACTCCACTCCAAGTCAGGCCCCACCTGAAGTGGAGGTTAAGGTTGAACAAACAGACACAACACAACCAGACCTCCTGCTAATGCTCAGCAAGCTTAATCTTCTGATCCACAGCAGGGTCAACCTCCCTCTCCTTCTGAGCCTGGGAGAGAGGAAGTCCCAACTGAGAGAGACAGTAAAGATCAATCTGGTGCTGCAGGCCAGTCTTCTCAGTTAAAATTTGGAAAGAGAAAGAAGAGGATGACTTCTAAACCAAAGTCTAAGAAGAAGAAGAAGCCTGCATCCTCTTCAGAACCTCAGGATGAATCAGAACAACCTGAGGATGTGCAGCCAGAGGATGCTCAACCAACTCCAACTTTAGTAGCTCCTCTTTCATCAGGAAGACCCATCTTGTCTTGGACATACACCACAAATCCAGAAAGGTGGCATGTCATTAGAGATCAAGGCTTTGAAAACACTTATACATGGCAAGACATGTTTCAATTGCCTCTGCATGATCTCTTTGACATGAGAAGATACTTTGACAGTTTGAATCCTGATCATCCCTTGAAGAAAGGAATGGTTATCATTCTAATGAGGACTGTTGATATCTGAAGTCTTCTTAGTGTTTTGGTAGCATCAACCTAGGGGGAGTTTGTAGAGACTAATGAAGAGGCTGATGCAACCCAAACATCAAGGCTTATCTACTGCACAAGTTCTGAAGTAGAATGCTTCGGAAGTTTCACACATCAACAGAAATATCTAAGTGTGAAATCTTCCGAAGCCAGACCAATATCTTCCTTAACCAAAGATGAAGTCTTCCGAAGCCTTAGAGACAAAGTCTTCTGAAGCTTTAAGTTATGAAGACAGATTTCTTCCGAAGACTTTTAAGACATGCTTTTTCTGATGTACCTTTTTGTAAAGCTGGACACCTTTCCGCTGCACCTCTGCAAGTCACCAACTTACATGAGTTGGTGAAAAGGTCCATGCTTTTGGTAACTGTACATTGAGGTCTTGAGTCTGTGTACTTTCTACTTATGTACTTTATCCTTTTTTGTAATAGAAAAGGATGTGAGCTATGGCATGTCATAGTCACAAGTCAAAAGGCAATCTGCCTTTTGACTCTATAATTGATTTTGTTTGTGTCTAGTCAATTGTATCCAGCTGGCTTTCAAAGTATAGCCAGCTGTAGGATGTAGTATATATCTCATGTTCTTGTATCTTTTATTATGCTTTGTAACACTTGTAATAGAACATAGAGAAAGCAATATACTGCATTCTTGAAAACCATACTCTTGTGTTCTGTCTCTTACATTACTTGTGTTCTTAGTGTCTTATCTTGGTTAATCCAGTTTACTGTTTGATTAAAGTTTGGTTAATCTCCTCTTTGTGTTGTTGTGTTGTAACTCACACCCTTCAATGATCCTTATTTGGTATCAGAGCATTCAGGCTCTTGATATAATATCTCACCATCTTAAGATCCCTCACACACACAAATACTAAACTTTTCAAATGGCAGCCATTTCCAAAACGATATGGAAACTGGAACCATGAACAAGTCCCCACTGATCACTCTGATGAGTTTGACACCTGGTGTTTAAGAATGGAAGGTTTCATCAGGTCTCTCGATTCAAGAATGTGGAGTCTATTGAGAATGGACCTTTCATACCCAGCACACCCCTACTACTGGTGCTGGTATGATCCCCAAGGATGTGGCTAACTACTCTGATGAAGATAGGAAGAGAGTAGAGATAGACAAGAAAGCCATGACAGCTCTTCAAACTGCCCTTCCAACTCTGTATACAGAGGTTTCAAGAAGTGCAAAACAGCTAACAGCTGTGGGATGCACTGAAACTGATGTATGAGGGTTCTTCTGAAGCCAAGGAGAACAAGAAGGATCTCCTAAAGCAGCAGTTTGAAAACTTCACCTTCAAAGCAGGTGAAACCCTGACTCAGCAATACTTCAGGTATGTTGAGATTGTGGATACCCTAGTGGATGGAGGAGTTTCTCTTGAGAATAGAGACATTGTAAGGAAATTCATGTCCTCACTTCCTAAGCAATGGACACACTACTGTGTGGTGATCAAGAGAACTGAAAATCTCAAAACTCTCACTCTGACATAGTCATATGGGGTTCTCAGTGGCTACCTGATGGAGATGAACATGCAGGGTTCATCTGGCAATTCCAACAATCAAATGGGTACAACCCTACATGTGGTTGAAAGGGATAGCATAGAGCCCAACCATCATCTTATATTCTACCCTGACAACTCACCCAAGGGTCCTTTCATCACCTTCCAAGAGACACCAAGGGAGAACTACACTCAAGGAAGCCCATTCCAAGAGACAAGCTCTTCTCAAGCATTTGTGTCTTCTGATGAAAGTTGTGGCAACTCTCTTTTCACTCTTGAAGACCTGGACTGTATTCATCCAGATGAACTGGAGTACATGGAAATAGTCCAGCAGATGGCTCTTCTCACTCACAGAGCCAAGAAGTTCTACAAGAGGACTGGAAGGAAGTTTCCAAGCAATGCAACCAGTGGAAAGTTTGGACTGGACAAAGGCAAAGTCAAGTGTTATAACCGTAACTTGATGGGACACTTTTCAAGAGAGTGTAAGGCACCTAGAACCAATGGTGGCAAACACAATCCAGACCAAACTACACTGACAAAGCTCTTCATAAAGAGAAGTCAAAGCAGCAACTACTGTTGCTGTTGAAGAAGGAGGCTTTGACTGGAGCTTTCAGGTGGAAGATGCTTCTCCAAACCAAACACTGATGGCAGATCATGATGAAGCCAAGGTATTGGAACATCTCTGTACTCCTGAATGCATTGCTAAAGTTAATAGGTACAGGTCCTATAACTAGGAATTGAGATCTGATATTGAGTCCTTAAACATTTTAAAATCTGATTTTAGAAAGTCTAAAAATGATTAAGCTGAAAATAGAGGACTTAGAGAAAACCATTTCAGTTCTAAAACATGAACACACAGATTTTAGAACTCAATTCAAGATCTCATAACCAGCTAACTGAGTGCCAGGCTGAACTTGTGATCAGCAAAGCCAGGTAGAAAAGAGTGTTCTTGAAGAAGAGACCTTCAAGAACATGATATCCTCATCCCTGCACAACAAAGTGTTCTATCAAAATAGCAGGGACTGGGATCAAATGAGATAGCTCCTCCACACACAATCTTGTCTGTAAGACCCCCGAGGTGTGAAACTTGTGAAGATGAGCTTCCTCTCATAGATCCTATGAGTGAGGAGGATGAAGAAGAGATAGTGAAGAATCCCTCTACTAAGAGTGAAGAGGAGGATTCCAAGAAGGGCCACTATCGTTCTGAGGAGAAAGTGGAGACTGTGATGACCAAGTCCATGAGAAAGAACTTGATCAGAAAGAGCAAAAGAAAGGCAAGGAAGGCTCAAGAGATCAAGGCTGCTTTTGACTCTAAGCAGAAACAAGTTTTTATTTCTGCAGGGTTTAAAGTGGTAGGGACTGAAGACATCAACCAAAACTCTTCTGCTAAGAGTTCTGGTTCTTGTTCAACTCATCTCAATAGCAAGAAGAAGACTGATTTGATGTGTACCACTGCTGCACAGCCTGGACCATCAAACTCCAAGCACAGTCCTCAGCCTAAGAGGACTGTCTCAGCATCCGTAAAGATGAAGGTGGAGAAGGGATGTGACCAAAAATAGTCTTATTCTCAAGAAAAGGCTCTTGTGAAGAAGAAGAAGAATTGTGTTATGTGTGACAGCACTATTCACATTGCCAAGGATTGTCCCTTCAATCCTAAAAGCACTGTCCATATGACCAAAACAAAGACTTCAAAGAGTTTGAAGAAGATTCAAACTTCGGAAGGAAAACCTGTTTCCTTTGGAAGCTCAAAATCTAAGAAGAAGGCAAGTGGAAAATTATCTTCGGAAGAAAAATTAGTCTCGGAAGAAAGGAATTCTTCTGAAGCACTGAAATCTGCTGCAGTGTCTGCAGAATCTTCCGAAGTATCAGTCATCAAAACTTCCGAAGTTCCAAAACTTCCAAAGTTTTGAAGGTCAAGTCCAAGACTCCAAAGGTGGTGTGGATGTCTAAGAAAGACCAAGTGACTGAGATTTCTCCATCTACAACAGCTCAAGATCCTCTTAGTACAACCATAGGATCTATCACTGTTAAATTACCTTCTGTAAATAAGCCAAGACAAGCAAGCAAGGTTGGGTTCCAAATGTAACTAATAAAATTTTCCTTTGTGCAGGGACAGCGGAAGACAGAAAAAATGTCTGGATCATAGACAATGGTTGTTCCAGGCACATGACAGGCAATAGGTCACTACTCCAGAACTTTGAAAGGATTGATGGAGGACCAGTTGCTTTTGGAGGAGATGAAGGTGGTTACATTTCAGGAAGGGGCAATGTCACAAATGGTAAGCTCTGCATTGAAAAGGTAAACTTTGTTAAGGAGCTTGGATACAATCTTCTGAGTGTATCTCAATTTTGTGATCAGAGTCATAACATGCTCTTTACTGAGCATGAGTGCATTGTTCTTAAGCCTGGTGTGGTCATTCCTCATGAGCATATCCTGCTTAGAGCCCCCAGGAAGGAAACATGTACAGATAGATTTGCAAGATACCTCTCCCTCCGGAGAAGTTTCATGCTTTCTATCTAAAGCTAATAGTGATGAGTCTTTCTTATGACATAAAAGAATGTGCCATGTAAACTTTAAGAACATGAATAAATTGATGAAGCATGTTTTGGTAACTGGAATGCCAAAGAAAGAGTTTACAAGCGATGATCATTGTGTTGCATGCCTGAAAGGGAAGCAACATAAGGTATCTCATAAGCCTAAGGAAATGAACTCCATCACTACACCCCTACACTTGTTACATATGGATCTCTTTGGCCCCACCAGTGTAATGAGTTTAGGAAGGACCGTATACTGTCTAGTGATCACAGATGATTTTACAAGATTCACTTGGGTCATCTTCCTTAGAACTAAGGATGAGACTCCTGAGATTCTAAAGAATTCCATCTTAAAGATTGAGAATCAGTCTGATCACAAGGTCAAAATCATAAGATGTGATCATGGAACAGAATTCAAGAACCAGACCCTTGATACATTTTGTGATGAAAAAGGTATTGCAAGGCAATTTAGTGCCCCCAGGACTCCTCAGCAAAATGGTGTTGCTGAGAGGAGAAACAGGACACTGATTGAAGCTGCAAGAACCATGCTGTCTGACTCTAAACTGCCCATCACCTTCTGGGCAGAGGCAGTCAACACTTCCTGTTATGTGCAAAACATAGTTTTAGTAGTTAAGACTCATGGAAAGACTCCTTATGAACTTTGGCACAAGAGAAAACCTTTCATTGGTTTTCTCAGGTCATTTGGATGTCCTTGCACCATCTTGAATACCAAAGATCAAATTGCCAAGTTTGCTGAGAAATCAGATGATGGCACTTTATTGGATACTCTTCCCAAGCTAAGGCTTATAGAGTGTACAATCTTAGAACTAGAATAGTTGAGGAGTTAGCCAATGTGACCTTCAATGACACACACCATGTGTACTGGTTCTGGTCCAGATTGGCTATTTGATCTTGATTTGGTTACCAACTGTTTTAACAAATCTGTGAGAATGTTTCAGGATCTGCAGAAATTTAATACAGGTGATCCTGACCTAAGATTTGAGCTAGGAAGACCTTCAAGTCATACATCTTCAGCTCCATTTGGAACTACTTCTGCAAATGAGGTTTCTATCAGCACAATAATGACAAATTCAGCTGATACATCTGGTATGCCTTCAAATTCCAGCTCAGAGGCTCTACAACCAGATAAGAACACCTCATTGTGGAAGACAACAATGGTGATGGTGACAGTGACCAAGAGTTTCTTGATGCCACTAACCACACCAGATGAGAACAACAATGATGTCACACACTGCTTGGATCAAGTTTCACTTGAAAAGTGTGCTGATGTGGTGGGAGAAACATCTATACCAGATCTAAATTTTTCTAATTTAGATCTTTCTCAACAACTTGCTGTGATTCCTCATCTTAGGATCCACAAGTCTCATCCTACCACAAACATCATTGGAGATGTTGTCTCCGGGGTAAAGACAAGAGGACAAACCCATGAAGCACTTGTTTGTCTTCACTCTTGTTTTCTATCCCAGATAGAGCCAAAGAAAGTTGAGGAGGCTCTAAAGGATGGAAGTTGGGTTGAAGCTATACAACAAGAGCTGCTCCAATTCAAAAGACAGAAAGTTTGGAACCTTTGTCCTCTCCCTTTTGGGAAGACTACAATAGGAACCAAATGGGTGTTTAGGAACAAGAAAGATGATAGAGACATTATCATCAAAAACAAAGCTAGATTGGTTGTTCAAGGATACACACAAGAAGAAGGGATTGACTACACTGATGTCTTTGCTCCAGTGGCAAGATTAGAAGCTGTTAGGATATTCCTGGCATTTGCTGCATCCAAGAACTTCAAGGTCTTTCAACTTGATGTGAAATGTGCCTTTTTATATGGAGTGATAGATGAAGAGGTTTATGTTAAACAACCACATGGTTTCGTAGATCTTGATCATCCTGATTATGTCTGCAAGCTTGATAAAGCTCTCTATGGGTTACATTAGGCACCCAGGAAGTGGTATGAAACACTGTCTGAGTATCTCTGTAAACATGATACAGGAGAGGTACTATAGATGGAACTCTCTTCATCAAAGAACAAGGAAAATACATATTGCTAGTTCAAGTATATGTGGATGACATCATCTTTGGTTCAACTAATCCAAAACTCTGCAAAGACTTTGAGAAGCTGATGAAAGACAGATTTGAAATGAGTGCCATGGGGGAGCTTAATTTCTTTTTGGGAATTCAAGTGAAGCAAGTTGAAGATGACATCTTCATAAGTCAGTCAAAGTATGTTCAAGACATACTCAAAAGTTCAATATGACTGACTGTAAGATTGCTAAGACACCCATAGCCAGAAACCACTCCCTGGTCCTGATCTTGAGGGGGAGTGTGTAGATGAACACTTATACAGGGCTATGATTGAGTCTCTTATGTATCTTACTGCTAGCAGGCCTGACATCATGTTTGCTACATGCATCTGTGCAAGATATCAATCCAACCCTAAGATGTCTCATCTTATCACTGTCAAAAGGATTCTAAGATACCTAAAGATGCATCAACACTTGGTCTATGGTATCCCAAGAACTCTGACTTCAATCTGTATGCTTATACAGATAGTGATTATGGTGGCTGCAATATGACTGCAAAGTCTACATCTGGAGGATGTCAATTTCTTGGTGGAAGGGTTGTCTCATGGCAATGCAAGAAACAATCCTGTGTCTCTGCATCAACTGCTGAAGCTGAATACATTGCTGCCGCTAGCTGCTGTGCTCAAGTGCTTTGGATTCAGAATCAAATGCTAGACTATGGGTTAAATTTCAAGGAGACTCCAATCCACATAGACAACAACAGTGCTATCTCAATTACAGAGAACCCTGTGCAGCACTCAAGGACAAAACACATCAATATCAGGTATCATCTAATAAGAGATAATTATGAAAAGGATTAATTAAACTAGTCAAGGTTCACACAGATGAACAATATGCTGATTTGTTTACAAAGACTTTTGATGAACAAAGATTTAAATATATAATATCAGCTATTGGGATGATCAACCTTGAGTATATTTTTCTTAAAACTAATTCTTATTATTTCTTAAAAAAATAAAAAATGAAAAATGTGTGTTCTAAGTTGTCTAGTCTATCATCTTCATAAGCTCATGTTTTTCCTTGGATTGGAAGACTTTCCTTAGATTAATTGATGATTTTATACTTCGGAAGTTATGCAATTTAACTTCGGAAGAAAATCACACCTTCAAAATATTTAACTGTCTAAGAAATTTACCTTTGGAAGAAATTTCAATTTTATCTTTCGAAGCTTAAATAGTTATCTTAGACACTTACTTATTTTCAAGGACCTTTTCCTTCCGAAGCAATAATTAACTCTCGGAAGCTTTGTTGATCTCTATACAAAGCACTCAAGTTTTAATTTTTTCTTCCGAAGCAAAATCATCAAATACTCTCAGGAAATTCTTCTGAAGTCATTTTAGCTTCGGAAGCTCTTTCATTAAAACTTCCGAAGATAATTTACCTTCGGAAGCTTTTTGATTTCCAAGAAAACTACTTTTTGAGCAAAAAGGAAACTACTTTTTCAGAGGTGGGACCGACATCCGGATTTCAAAGTCTATCCTCTTTATTAAACTTTATCTGAAATCCGTCTCTCTCATATAAACCCAACGGTTTCCCCCTCTTCTATCATCTGCTCTTCCTCCAAACCTAAACCCAAAATTTTCTCTCTGATTTTCTTTCTTTCTTTCTTCTTAATCTCTGAGCTACTCACAATGGCTAACCTTGCTCACAGAAATGATCCCAACTTTACCATGCAGCTACACAGACAACACAATCAAGTTGCTCTGTTATGCTCCGAGAAAGATCCTCATTTCTCAGAGATTTGCCGTTTCTTGTCTCTGTCCCACTACTTCACCTCCCTAACCATTGATCCTCCACTCTATGAGGATCAGTTGCTTGAATTATGGAAGACCTGCCAAGAGGTCATTATGGACGGCGAGAAGGCACTCTGCCACAGTGAAGGGGAGAACAATCTTCATCACTCCGCCATCATCACCGAATCTTCAGCTGGATGATGAAGAAGGTGAGGTGTTCTTCCCAAGGAAGCTGTAAATCATTCCTTTAAGCAGATGGGCTACGAGGGAGATTTCTCTGTAAAAACCTTCAGGAAAGGGAAGGTCTCATCCCAATGGAGATTCCTGCTCCATGTGGTCATTCACAGCTTATCAACAAGCATGGTGGATGACCAGATTCCTGAAGATCTCTCCTTCATAGTCCATGGAATGGTTCAAGGGGTCAAATTCAGGTACTCTCAATTTGTTTATACAATTTGCTTGCTAATTTAGACTCCTTAGAGTACTACATGTTTCCTAGATATGTCCAGTACATTCTTAACTGTGAACTGGGCTCACAGTTAAGGGAAACAGGTAACACTCTTAAATTGGGACTATTGAAGCCCGACATCTTTAAAATACTGAGAAAGTCCACTGTTGGATTCTCTGGGGTAGAAACAGCCCTAGTCCCAAAAATGTTAGAGCTCATTGCTCAAGGTGACAACCTAGCAGCACAAGCTAGTGTTGAACCCACACCTGCTGCTTTCCAACCACCTACACAGCCTCAAATATCCATCACCTACCAAAGAAAATCCAAACGAACCCCTGCTCAGACTATTCAGTCTGAGGAGGCCCCCATTACTCACCAATACAGGAGAAGTGGATACTGGAGCTTCCACTTCTCCTGAGGAGCAGACCACTCCCATCTTATCAAGAATCAGTGCTGAGGTTCCTCATGCTCAGCCTGATGAGCTCATTAGCCCTACTACCTTAAGCCATCACTCTGAGTCTCAACATTCAAGTGATCAACTTTCAAGGGACAGTTACCATCCCCAGCCTATAGATCTCAACCAACCAATTCCCAACCTTGACTTCTATACTGATGAAGATCTAGGTTTCAGTGAGTATAATGAGTCTCTCTTCTTTTCCCTACTGAAAGAGAGCTGAATACTCCTGAGTCTCCTATATCTATCCCACATCAGTCACCCACAACTGAGGTGGACACTCCTGAACCTGTTCAGGATGTCCATATGGACGAGGCTCTCACTTCTGCAAGTGATTACATCATTCAGATCTCAACCATGGCAACTCAGCCTACTGATATCTTAACTGAGACTGCTAGTAAGCAGAGGAAATCCAGTGGCCAAGAACTCAGAACTGGTCATGAGAGAAAGGACTCTGGTCCAATCTTCTCCACCCCCAGTGATTCTTCTGATGAAGATGAGGGGGATCTGAGACTAAAAGTGCAAAACCTCTCCAAAACATGCATCTATTTAGTCTCAAAGGTCAGTCATCTTGAATCTCAGGTGACTACCTTACACAATAGGATCAATGATCAGCAACTTGAGATTTCATATCTTAAGGAAAAACTAGCTGGGACCCTTAAGGCGAGCTCAACCAGGAACACAAGAACCCGTGGATGTGATTGATCTATCCTCCAGCTCACCTATGCAAGTGGGTGATGCTACCAAAAAGGGGAGAAAGTCTTTACAGCCAGAACCTGGGAGTTCCTCTGAGAGAATGGACATTGAGGACTCACCATCCTCACTTGCAACTGTGCATTCTCAGCAACCTCCTCTAGATCACATTGATGTGGACTACACAGACTCCTTCATACAGAGTCTGTTTGAGGATGGGATACCAAGGGCTATGTCACCTCCATCATCCTTCAATCACATCATTGGATGGAGGTATGACAACAACTGGAAGGCCCTCATCATCATAAGAGTTCAAGGACAACAAGAAGTCTTCAACTTTCAGACCTTGAACTACTATGAAGGTCTGGATCTAGTCAACATGCCACTTGTCAACCCAACCAATCAAGACAAGCTGACAGACTAGCCAAAGAATCCAAGATAGGATCATTGCAGAGTTCAGCCTAAGAAGGAGACTAAGGCAATCAGGCAATGTCATCGGTCAACTGGATGTTGAGGCAGACCCTAAGATTAGCTTCATAGGGGAAACCTTGACTGAAGGCCTAGTGATAGAACCTCAGAGCCCTGTCTCATCATCTACAACTGCTGCAGAGATCCATATTCCTTCTGAGACACCTGCTGGTGAAGGTGCTTCTCAAGCTCTCTCTGGCCTGAGCTCAGATGCTGCAACAAGCAATGAAGGCCAAAGCTCTCTCCACCCTGAGTCACAAAGGTCTGTGAGTGACAAAGGGAAAAGAAAGATGACATCTGAGGAGATTGAGGAGGAGGAGAGGAGAGGAAAAGGAAGCTGAGGGGAGAAGGTTCCTCTTCTGGGTCTTCAAGACTCATGGAGTCTGCAATCAGGGCTGCCCCCAGACCACATACTCAGAATGATGAGTTAAGGGCAGTCAGGATCAACTATCTGCAGACTAGGAACTATGACATAGATAATATCATTTCTCTCCCCTTGGATGAATTGAATGAGCTGGTTGATCTGGAAAGGTCAAGAGAAAGAAGGAGCAGAAGATGCAGAACTTCTAGTACAGATTAAAGAATTAAGAAAAAGAAAAAGACTATACAGAGGTATGCCTACCCTCTCACCAGTTCAAGAAAGCCCTGACAAGAGGATGTGGCTCAACAAGAACCTCAGGTAGATAAGGAAGAAGATAGAATCAAGATGATTAACTACCTGAGTGACATGTCTCTATCAGGCAGATGGACTCCTTCCCTTACCTTATGACTATGTTGAGTTTGAGTATATAAAACACTTGAGCTTGAGTTAGTCAAGGAAAAAAGAGACACAAGAGGAAGATGAGGGAAGAAGCTGCAAAGTCAAGAGCCATCATCCAAAAGAGCATGAAGAAGTCTGCTGATAGGCAGAGGATGATGAGCTTCTTGAAGCTGTATGGATTCTCCGAAAGGAGACTTGGACCCATGTCTCTATCCACTATGGATGAGCATATCAGGGTAATCAAGCAGAAGATCAAGAGTGGAGTGCTCACTGACTTACACTCCACTCCAAGTCAGGCCCCACCTGAAGTGGAGGTTAAAGTTGAACAAACAGACACAACACAACCCAGACCTCCTGCTATGCTCAGTAAGCTTCATCTTCTGATCCACAACAGGGTCAACCTCCCTCTCCTTCTGAGCCTGGGAGAGAGGAAGTCCCAACTAGAGAGACAATAAAGATCAATCTGGTGCTGCAGGCCAGTTTTCTCAGTTAAAATTTGGAAAGAGAAAAGAGGATGACTTCTAAACCAAAGTCTAAGAAGAAGAAGCCTGCATCCTCTTCAGAACCTCAGGATGAATCAAAACAACCTGAGGATGTGCAGCCAGGATGCTCAACCAACTCCAACTTTAGTATCTCCTCTTGCATCAGGAAGACCCATCTTGTCTTGGACATACACCACAAATCCAGAAAGGTGGCATGTCATTATAGATCAAGGCTTTTAAGACACTTATACATGGCAAGACATGTTTCAATTGCCTCTGCATGATCTCTTTGACATGAGAAGATACTTTGACAGTTTGAATCCTGATCATCCCTTGAAGAAAGGAATGGTTATCATTCTAATGAGGACTGTTGATATCTGAAGTCTTCTTAGTGTTTTGGTAGCATCAACCTAGGGGGAGTTTGTAGAGACTAATGAAGAGGCTGATGCAACCCAAACATCCAAGGCTTATCTGCTGCACAAGTTCTGAAGTAGAATGCTTCGGAAGTTTCACACACTCAACAGAAATATTCTAAGTGTGAAATCTTCCGAAGCCAAGACCAATATCTTCCGTAACCAAAGATGAAGTCTTCCGAAGCCTCAGAGACAAAGTCTTCTGAAGCTTTAAGTTATGAAGACAGATTTCTTCCGAAGACTTTTAAGACATGCTTTTTCTGATGTACCTTTTTGTAAAGCTGGACACCTTTCCGCTGCACCTCTACAAGTCACCAACTTACATGAGTTGGTGAAAGGTCCATGCTTTTGGTAACTGTACATTGAGGTCTTGAGTCTGTATACTTTCTACTTTATGTACTTTATCCTTTTTGTAATAGAAAAGGATGTGAGCTATGGCATGTCATAGTCACAAGTCAAAAGGCAATCTGCCTTTTGACTCTACAATTGATTTTGTTTGTGTCTAGTCAATTGTATCCAGCTGCTTTCAAAGTATAGCCAGCTGTAGGATGTAGTATAAGTATCTCATGTTCTTGTATCTTTTATTTATGCTTTGTAACACTTGTAATAGAACATAGAGAAATCAATATACTGCATTCTTGAAAACCATACTCTTCTTGTGTTCTGTCTCTTACATTACTTGTGTTCTTAGTGTCTTATCTTGGTTAATCCAGTTTATTGTTTGATTAAAGTTTGGTTAATCTCCTCTTTGTGTTGTTGTGTTGTAACTCACACCCTTCAACGATCCTGCAAAACCCCTCCTAATCTAGTTAACAAGTGATTTCTGATCACAAATCCACCCATACTTCACTAATCTTGTTGGGATAGTATAATTGTTTTAAAAACTTTTGTAATTACGTATTTCATTTAATTTTTTCAATAATTATATTTTGATTATCTAATTTGCGTCATAACGTAATGAAACGATACCGACTAAAATTGAATTCCCAATAAATTGTGTAACAACCGTACCGCCGCATCGCGCAGCACCTCCACTAATATTGTTACATGAGTAAGAAACATGTAAGAACATGAGTCAAAAGAAATTGTGTCACAATAAGTGTTAGTACTAAAATAATACGTATAAAAAGTAGTAAGTCTGTGAAACGTGAATATCACATTTTAAATGAGTAACTAAATAAATAATATTTAACATATAAAATTTATGTAGCAGTTTTTTTTGAAACTAACAATTAGAAGCAGCTACGATAACTTCATGCTGAGAGAAAAGAATTTAATATTGCATAGTCGAATTTATCCACTTGAGTTGGTAAAGTTTATAATATATAATATTGTTCAAAGGGGAGAAGTACACAAAAGGTATACGAGCAAATAATCAAAGAATAAAATTAGGATTGAGTGTAAGATTTGAAGTTGGAACTTGTGGAAAACTAAAAGAATAAAGATAGTTCAAGGCACGATACGCTGGTGTTGTTGTATCATATCAAGACATAAGTTTCACATCAAGAATTAGTGGAATTAAAAAAAAATACTAAACTATTAATGAATACAACATATCACTTAGAGACAGATAGTTCAATAATGATTCAAACTCTTGGATATGTTATGTGCATGTATTATAGATTTTGATAACAATTGAGACAAATATTTACCACTATCAAAGTTCTCTTATACACTAGTTATCATTCAACATTGAAATATCCTCGTTTGAATTGCTTTATGAAAGAATGTGTCATACTCCTATGTGTTGGGAAGAAGTAGGTTACAAAAACTTGCAAATAAAGAAGTTTTTGAAATCAATTAATGAAAATAGGTTAAATTAGAGCATGTTTCAAAAGTGGTTCAAGATCAACAAAAATCGTATGTTGTAACAGTGGGATGTGGCAACGACTAGTAGCATTAGTAGTATTACTAAAAATAAAGGTTTTAGTGTGTAAAATGTGAATATCACATTTATAATAAGTAACCTAAATTAATTAATAAATAATATATAAAACATAGACATCATGTGGTAGGTTTCTTTGATTATAACAATGAGAATTGAGGCATCAATATACCATTTAAATAAGTAACTAAGTGTGTGAAATGTGAATATCACATTTAAAATGAGTAACTAAATTAAGTAATAAATAATATTATAACATTATACGTAGTCTTAAAATGTAGGTCGGTGGTGATTTATTATTTTTTTTGAAAAATCTTATTTGTATACAGGAAATATAACACAAGTCCAAACAAAAGTTTTTGCATTTGCCCTGGTGGTTTTTGTGCTCCACCTATTCTTAAAATGCACTTTTGCCCCGGGTTCAACTCTAGGTGGGGTGTTTACTTCTTTCTTTTTCTTTTTTTTTTCCTCTAAATTTGTCTAAAGGGTTGTTTGATAATTACTGACTCAGTAACATCTAATAAGTCAGAAGTTGACCCAATCTGACTGAAACTTGAATGTTTCATTCAGTATCTGACTGACTCTGCTAAATGATAAAAATAATTATATTGCCCTGAAGATCTGATGAGTTTACATTTAACTGGTGTTATAATCAATAAAAATAACTAAACTTTTAAGAACATAATTTACCAGATCCTTTTAATTTACCATATATGTTTTGTTTAGCAATTTGGTCACATCAACATCTACATATATAACCTTCAACATCTTCCTTTTCAATTACTCCAACAATCCTCTTCACAGGATCATATCAAACCCCTTTACAACCCCCAACATCTCCACCAAAATCTCCATTTCTATCTCAAGATCATCGATCTATGGTCAGCGACGGTGGTTATAGTGACCTCGGCCAGAAGATTGACTACGGCGGAGGGTGACGGTGAAGGGAGTCACGGCGGAGGGAGGGCGATGTGCGGAGGGAGTCGCGGGGGAGGGGTCGCACGGAGGGAGTCGCGACGGAGGGACTTCAGAGCAGACCCGGTCAGTGAACCCGAATTTAAGGTCTCGGTCAGACCTTAAGATCCGGTTAGTTCATGCTTTCCACGCAAATCAAACGCGCTGACTCAACAATCAACCTGTTAACGGTCAACACATATCAAATACCCCTAAAGTGTTAGAGAGATCCCTCCTAAATATATTTATGACAAAAAATAGCTCCCCAACTCTCATGCCCTATACCCTGTTTATCTTCTTAAAAATACAAAAATTAAAAGTTTTTCAAATGTATCTTTTATAATATAAGTACTAAACTTATTTTTTACTGCTTTTTCAAATGTATCTTTTATAATACAAATAATATACTTATTTTCTTATTACTTAAATATATATTAATACATTCTTAGATAGAAAGTTGGCCAAAATCCCTCCTCAAGTTATAAAATTGACACTTTTAACTTCTAACTTTTTAAAAAGACTTTAAAAATTATCGTTTTAACATTCTCAAGTTTTAAAGCCTCGGGATCATCTATTGTAACTTTTTCCTTACAAAATTAATATTTATATCCTTATGTTTATGTATGTGTCAATGTAAATTCGAGTTCGTCAATGTTTTGATATAATTTTGTTCGGACCCAAGTTGGGTCAAATATAAAACGTATTCATGCTAACTTTTATGTTTCGATGTAGATTTAATTTGAAAACAAGTGAAGTCAAATATAATATGTTTTCATTCGATAATATAAGTTCGAGTAACTCTACGTTTTGACATAAATTTAGTGTTGAAACGTGTCGGGACATTATAGTGTATACTTTATCATCTTGCGTACGGCGTCACCGTGACACCGGGTATATTTTCTTGTATAGATATTATGTGGTAAGTTTCTTTCATAATAACAATGAGAAAAGAGGCACCAATATACCGACTAGAATTTAAGAAATTTAAAAATTGAAAATGCATATATATATCTAACTTGAATCGGTAAAGTGTACAATATACATACACAAATATTATTCGAAGGGGGAGATCTACACAGAGGTATAGGAGCAGACTGTGTTTTCAAGTTCGGATCAGACATCGAACTGGACGTCTTACTGGTTTGGTGGTCGGACCGGTTAGACCGAATTTAACTATATTTTATTTATATTATATATGCAATTAAATATAAGTAATTTATATATGATTTATATATATATTGTACAGTTATATATAAAACGTAACTATATTTGTATATCCGACGTACTAATTTATGGTTCAACACCCCGTTTTTACCATTAAAATAAAAAAAATACCAAAACCGGTTCGGTATCCGGTCCGACCAGCGGTTCGGGACGAACCGGCTGGTTCGACCACTAAAAACCGAATCACACTAGACTGGACTGGACACGGCACCGATTCCCGGTCGAACCGGCCGGTCCGATCCGGTCCAAAATAACAATGGGAGCAGAAAATAAAAGAATAAAAGTAGGATTGAGTGTAAGGTTTGAAGCTGTAGAACATGTGGTGTTATGATCACGGATTCACGGGTTTGACCACGATAAATTCATGAGTTCTCTTCCCCACACAAGTCATTAATACCGGGAGGTAACTATGTTAACCTGTAAATAAATTATGTTATGTGTTTTTTAATATGTTATACATGATTATTTAAACTTGTATGTATATGGGGAGATGACTAATGACCTTAAGGGTCCAAGTACATGTATTGGGAGCTTAAAAAGGGGTATAAATCTGTATAAGATGTGACGTAAATTCTAACACGTTTAGGTGTTAAATATCACATATATAAAATAAGAAATCAATAATTATCTATATGTAATATCAAATATTGAAATCTCAAGCGGTTTTGATGTTAAACTCTACACACATACAAAGGATTTTAAGGTACTCGTATCTGGCCCAAACGAACTTCAATTAAACTCATTATAGTGGTGTTGGAATAAGCACGTTGAACCTACCCTCTTGTCACACCCTCAAAATCCACGTGACCAGAATCCTAGTAATTAGTTACTCAAAACGACACTATATGCAATATTTAAAGACAAACTAGAGTTTAAAATTTTAAAACAGTGCGGAAGTGTTTTGTAAGTAAATCAAACCCAAAGTATTTAAAGTGTAACACTGGCAAAACACGCGCCAATCCAATATTTGTAAACACATAAATTAAAACCCAAATGTCAAGACACTATATGAATCTTTGAAAGGCATGCTGGACTAGTGACGTGCTCCTACTAGCAATCATAATTAACGACCTGAGAATAACATACTAAAAGAGTCAACACAATGGTTGGTGAGTTCAAAAGTTTGCATTTAACATAATCAATAACAGTTGTAAAACATAAGAAGTGTATTGATATAGATAGCTAATCTATATTCACAAGTAATAACTATAGTGATTTCACGATCAAAGCTGAATGTGTTTCGTTTGTTGCTTGTAACACCCTGAATTTCTATTTAAACGGAAGGGAAAGAAAAGTAAATAAAAAGAATAGAAGTTGTGCACAAGTGGAGGGGGATAAAGTATACAAAGTACAAAACCTTATTACTTTAAGGTTTAAAGGGGGCATGGTTGCCCATTTTTTCTTCATCTTCTTCAATCGGCTGAAAAGAAGAAAGAAGAGAGAGAAGCTCCGGTTCTAGAGAGAGAAAGTGGAAGAAGCAACTTCAAAGGTAAGTCTTCTCTTATATGAGCTCGGTTTTAGCTGGGTTTCGATATCTTGACCGAAGTTTTGGTTGTTTACTGTTTGTTTTCGGGATTCAAGAGCTGAATCGAAGGTGGGTCTCGAACCTGAAGTGTGTTGCTCAAAGGCTGCTCAAGGTGAGTTTCTAGAACCCATCTTTTACTAAGTGAACATTTTGAAAGAAACCATGGGTTTTCAGCTTTATGTTCGAAATGATGTATGTATGTTATAGTGTTGATTATGGGTTAGTGATGATGATTAGCATGCTTAGATGGCCTTAGTATGTTAGATCTGTGCTTGGGTATCATTAGAATGATAATCGGGTGATGTTGATAACATAGAAAATATTTCAGAATGTTTTGATGAACATGAACCGTGACCCATGCGTCCAGCATGAGTGGCCAGACGCCTAAGTGTTGGCCATGCGCCCAAGAGTGGGTCATGTGCCTAAACAATGGCCCATGTGCCCAGCATGTTGGCCATGTGTCTAAGTGTTGGCCATGTGACCAAGAGTGGGTCATGCGCCTAAACAGTGGCCAATGCGCCCAGCATGTTGGCCATGCGTCTAAGTGTTGACCATGCGCCCAAGGGTTGGCCATGCGCCTAAACCGTGGCCCATGAGTCTAAGTGATTGAAACGGCTTGGCCATGCGCCTAAATAGTGCCATGCGTCCAAAGTGATTGAAACGATTAAGTGTTGGTGATGCGTCTGAACAGGTGCCATGCGCCTGAACAGGGCCAAAGCGCCCAAATAGTGTCCATGCGCCCAGACTGTTTTACACTTAGAATTTTTATGCCCATGCGCTTGGAAGGTCCCATGCGCCCAGATTTGGACTTAAGGTTTCTAAGTGGTTTTAAAGGGGTATTATGGGGAGATAAGCCTAGTTATGATGTGATGGCTTATGTTTGATGTGTATTATTTATGTATGTATGATGTTGCCTGTATGGTGATGGTTTATGTATATGATTATGTGTATGTTCCTTATTATGTATGTATGTCTTCCCTGGCTTTACGTTGAACGTTAATAAATGTAATGAAGTATTATGTAACGTAAAGTGAAAGATAATGAAGTATTATGTAACGTAAAGTGAAAGATAATGAAAAGAGGAACATTATGATAAAATCCATGCATTAATAAAAGAGAAAGTATAGAAAGGCTTGCAAGCAATATGTATAGAGGTGCACGACTCTAAATGCCTTAAGCTCTACTGCATGAGGTTCAGCAAATCCTAAAGTGTTCACACAAGGGTTCCAGTCTTTGTGACTGACCTTCGGTGTTGTTACCCATTTCGATGGGGGTGTTGTTACCCATTTCGATGGGGGTGTTACCCATTTCGGTGGGGGTGTTACCCATTTCGGTGGGGGTGTTACCCATTTCGATGGGGGTCTTGTTACCCATTTCGGTGGGGGTGTTACCCATTTTGATGGGGGTGTTGCTACCCATAATGTTGGGGGTGAAATATATGATGGTTACCCGAGTCACGTATAACTTCGGGGGTGTGGCATCGTAATAACGTACTGAACAGGATCCTTGTCATTCGACCTCAGTAATCGTGGCTGAGTGCCACGAAGAGGGTAAAGTCTGACTGGATCTACAAAGAGAAGTGAACGATAATGTAATACGTTGAATGAACAAAGTTAACGAACGTAATGACGAAGATAATAATGATATTATCTGTATGTACGTATGATGCATGATCACGAACGATTGTAAAGTATAGTATGATTTGAAATAGAGTAAAGAATGGTTTTAACAAAGAAAAGTATGTTTTATTATAAAACTAGAACTCACTCAGCGTCGCTGACTTTTGTATGCATGATAGTTGGCAGGTATTTGTTGATGCTGAGGAGTTGCAAGCATGGATGCATAAGCTACTAGGAGCATTTTGGAGGCTGGCATCCGTATTTTGACATGTCTTTGTATTTTGGATGAACACAATTGTTGTAAATGAATGAAATGATATGTTTTTAGTTATAAATGAAAGTTTTAAATTCCGCTGCAAAACAAATGTACGTTTATTAATGTTTTAAGTGCAATGAATGACCAACTGTGAGGTGCCCGGGAACGGGGCCTTACATTGCCTCCTGTCATGATTTACCAGGTCGTGACAATGTTTGTGTTTAGGACAAAATTGCACCCGTTTGACCTCGAGTCACGCATGTGGGGCTCGTCAGACCAAGTAGTGCTACCCAAAATTTCCCGCTTGTAACCAATATTAACGGTCTGAAAGTGTGAGGGCTTCCAAGGTATATCACACTATGTTTCACTATACACAACTTACAATAATAAAAAAGATTGTAAACAAGTATGCTATCTCCCCCAAAAGAGAGTATATAAAAAAGTAGGGCATGTACTCACCTGGTGTGTAAACGAACGATAACAAAAGCTATCAACGGATGGAAAGACAACCCATCAAAGGTTAACTAGAACAAGCAAGTACATAAATACATGTACATAGAAATTTAAGGATTCCAATAAGTCTGATGCAGTCAAAACATTCAAAGCATCCAAAGTCTCTCTGCATGCATGCACTAAAGCATTGAAGTAGAAATGCTTCGAAAGTTTTACATCTTACACAAGAAATATTCTAAGTGTAAAATCTTCCGAATCCAAGACCAATATCTTCCTAAGCCAAATATGAAGTCTTTCGAAGCTTCAAAGACAAAGTCTTTCGAAACCAGTTTATGAAGACAGATTTCTTTCGAAGACTTTTAAGTACATGCTATTATCTGATGTACTTTTCCATAAAGCTGAACCACCTTTCCACTGTAACTCTGTTTGACTCACCAACTTTCACAAGTTGGTGAAAAGGTCTATGCTTTTGGTAAATTGTACATTGAAGTCTTGAGTCTGAGCTTTCTACTTTATGTACTTAATCCTTTTTGTAATATATTAGGATGTGAGCTATGTCATGTCATAGTCACAAGTCAAAAGGCAATCTGCCTTTTGACTCTATATTTGATTTTGTTGCCTAGTCTTATATATTCGGCTGGCTTTCAAAGTATGGCCGACTGTAGGATGTAGTATATGTATCTCAAGTACTTGTAACTTTCCATTATGCTTTTGTAACACTTTGTAATAGAACTTGAGAAGCAATATACAACATTCTTGAAAAACCAAATACTTGTGTTGTTTGCTATCTTGTTTTGTCTCTCATTTACTTGTGTTCTTAGCATCTTTTACCTTAGTTAATGAAAGGATCGGGATCTAGTTTGATCAATTAGATTAAGATTTGTAGCGGAATAGCACAAGAATTAGACGAAATTTAAGCAAGAATAATATGAATATTCAATTAAACAGTGACGGTTATAGAGAGAGAAAGTTTTCTGCAAAGAGAATGTTTTCATTCACGCACACGCTTTAGTTACAAGGAAATTAGGTCAACATTCCTTTTATAAAGGAATGTGACATCAGCTGACGTCACTTGATAGTGACAGCTAACTGATTTATACAAACAACTAAAAGTAAACTAAACTACTGAAGATGTCCACAACAACTGAGGAAACCTTCATAAAAAAACTAAGTACAAGCTATCATTACAACTATTGAAGTTATAACATCTGAAGTGTAAGAACTTCAGATATTTTACATAATATAAAACTACTGATTACAAACTATTGAAAAGTAAACCATCATAACTACTGAAGAGAACTACTTCAGCTGTTGTGACAACTTCTAAGAACTTGGTCTTCAGACTTTATCTTCAGCAGTTGTTTTTAGACTTTGTCTTCAGACTTTGTCTTCAGACTTTGTCTTTAGCTGTTGTCTTCAGACTTGTCTTCAGACTTTCTCTTCAGACTTTGTCTTCAGCTGTTGTCTTCAGACTTTGTCTTCAGCTGTTGTCTTTAGACTTTGTCTTCAGACTTTGTCTTCAGCTATTGTAGACCACTTTAGTTGTTTTGATGTCTGTGGGACTTAAAGGTTTTTATGATCTGGCTCATTGGTTCTTTTGGTCCAAAAAACTCCCCCTGAACCAATGCAGCCAAAACCTTTAAGATTATTGAAGTCCCACTTATTGGCAAAACATTTTCTGGATCACCTCAGAAATCTTCAAATTAAGCTCAGGCCAGGGAAGAGGTTTCAGAAAGTTTGATTGGCAAAGGATGAATGAGAACTCTGTCTTGGGGAATTGGACACAGAGCTGTTATCCCATCCATGAGACCTACTTCCCAATGATGAGTCTGTAAGACTCTCTGACATAGGCCTCAAGGAATACAACTTGTTCTTCCATTGTGAGTTCTTTAGCTTCTCTTTCAAAGAAGAACTCAGGCCCATAGTACTCTGATAAGTACTTAATATTCTTTCCATTCTTCAGCTCCACAATAGTTATTTCTCTGTATGCAAACTCATCAGGATGAGTACCTTCAAGTAACAACTGGAGCTCATTTCTTCTTATTTCTTCAAGCTTCTTGTAGATCAACCCCTTCTTTACCATTTTGTTTTCTAGTAAAGTTTGTGGAGTCATCTTAGACTTGGAAGCTATCTTGAAGTCATCAAGGATTTCCCAGGGTGACACTACAATGGCCAGCATTATCACAGCATCTACAATCTTCTTTACTTGGCCATTGTATCTACTTGGAATCTTCTTTTTATGAATTCTGTCACTTACTTTGGGGTCAGGACAAATTCTCACTCTCTCTTTCTGATATTGAAATGTGAATCTGAGAGCATACAACCTCTGAGCATGTTTCTTCATAGCTTGTATGGATGAAGACTTAGGAAACTCTTTATCAACCATCCTTAACAGCTGCTCATCATGTTGTTTGTGCTGTTCTTCTTCTTCAAGTTTGACTTTTACCATTTGCCTTTGGATGTCAGGTGTGATTGTTGTTGGTTGACTCCTGGGCTCAGGCATCTTTATTTTAAGAACAATAGAGATTGGCAGACTATCATCCTCATCATCATCTTCTTCTTCTTCTATCCTCAACACCCTTCTCTTCCTCTGTGCATCATTGGTAGTGGTTTGAGTAGGTTTCTTGGGTAAAGGAGTTGGTTTTGAGGGTTGTGAAGTTGGTTGTTTTGGTGTAGGAGATGTGCAGGCTGCTCTAGCATCTTGGTTGTGAGAGGCTTTGGATAACTTTGCCATATCAGACCTTTTCCCAGCACCAGCTTCATCAAGAGCTTCTATGATCAATCCTTTGTTGAATACTTCAGAAGAACAGATTCTGTGGTTATCTCAAAATACTATCTCTCGACCATGACTTCACTTCAATGATTGATCTTCCCAAATGCTTTGATATGAATCTTGTCATAGCTTCCAGCCTTTCCCTTTCTTTCTCACTCCAAATTGCCCATCTATGTTCAATCTCTGAATCTCTAGCCTTCTGATTTCAGAGTCAAGTTTGGATGTGTCAAAACTTTGTCTGAAGAGTTGATCAATGATCTTATCCATAGATCTGCTATGTTGCTCATCAGCTTCTTTGATCAGTCTTCTAACTTTTTCTCACCTTCAGTCTGTTCAGCACTCTTCTTTCTCTTGTAGGTGATCATCTCCTTTTATTTCTTCTCTTTTTCTTCTTCCTCTTCAACTCTCTTTCTTTTGTCTGCTTTCACTGACTTAGACTCCCCCTTTTTGGTTGCATTGGGTTCAGGGGTTTGAATGTCAGAAAGTCTCTTAGAAACAGCAACATTAACTAAGGTTTGAAGATTTGAGGAAAGCCTCTCATTAATGGCTTGATGCACAATGTTAGTGATGATGGAAGTGATGAGAGGTAAGGAGGATTGAAAGGCAACAACCATTTGCTCAGAAGGGTTCTGTCCTTGAGAAATGGTGCCTGAATCAGAGGCTGGTGGCATAGTTGTTGGGAGAGGCTCAGTGTTTGGGAGAGCTTCAGAAGAAGCTGCCATCTATGGATGAATTTGGGCAGATGGACTTGATTCTTGTGACATTTTGGCAAGCGGTTCTTGTAGTCTGCAAACCTCAGCCTCAAGAATGGTGTTGTTGGCTAGAACATCAAAGAAAAAGCCTAGGTCATCATCAGTCTGTGCTGAATCATCTGACCTTCTGATTAAATCAGGATGAACATGTGCTGAGTGTAGATCAGTATTCACATGTGCCCCTATTTCTTGGAACTGGGGACTTCCTGCCTCAGGATTATGTCCTTCATTGGCAGTTGCTTCTGGTGAGGTCTTAGAGATGATACCACCTGCATCCTGTTCATGTGCTGAAACAGGAGAAGAGGCAGCCTCACTAGATGTTCGAATCTCCTCCTCTACACAGGGAGATTGAACTCTGTAATCCCTGTGCTGTGGGTTATCAACCACATTATAATCCTCTCCCTCAACTGTTGAGGTTTTCCCAGTGGTAATAGGTTTCTGGGGAGGTTAGAGGAATGTAGTTGAGTCAGCACTTGTGCAATAACCACAGTTGGGCTTGTAGGGGTGGCTTCAGTGGGAGATAAGGGTGAAGAAGATTGCACCTGGGGTGAATGGTGCTCTTCAATGGCAATCTTCTTAAGTGAGAGAGATTCCAGTAATGTGGTTTCCCTATTTTTGGTTGCATCAGGATCCTGTTGAGAGGATACCTGAGCGATTTCAGCTGGTAGAGTCATGGAAACTACAGGGGGATTACTACCCGTAGTTTCATCCTGCCTTTGTGTTACAGGGGCATCATCAGGGGACTCAACTCCCTGAGTAGCCTTTTTGTTTTTTTGGATTGTGGTTTGGAGGGGACTTTGGATCTGGGGGATGAGGCTGTGGGTTCCTTCTGCTTGGGTTTTAGTAGTTTGGCAGCCTCTTTGAGTTGTGGGTCAGAGTTGTGCCTGGAGTATACCTCAGGCAAAACTGCCACAGCAGGGACTCCAAGGCCAACAGGGCCATCAGATTTTAATTGATTTATGATTATGGCCATAAGAAACCTTGGATATAATATCCATCTGTTAGCCACAAGTTTCATTGCCAGATCTTTTAATTCCAAAAATATAATTTCAGAAAAATTTAAGCTTTTGCGTTCAAGGATAGAATACAATACCTGCTGCCACCTGGATGACATTTGATCCCATGAAGAGGATTTAGGGGCAAGGTAGACATTGATCATATGAAAAATTAGGCGTTTAGCATTATGGAAGTGCTTCTTCAGAATGGTTGTAGCACTTAGGTCGCCCTCATATCCATGGTTGATGAATGATAGATCAGTGGTGCCCTTCGGGTATTTGGTGACAAAGGTGGCATCATTCAGATCTAGGGTTTGGCGAATGATAGCAGTAGTGACGACCACCTTCTTCTGGTTTACAAATGACTGGAGAGTGATCGCGACATCATTCTCACCAGTACGGACAGTGACATTTGTCCAGAATTGGCGAAGGGTATCGGGATAGATGGTTGGATTCAGAAGAAAAGCAGTTTGATACGGGGAATCAACCACCAGATCAATGGCAGCATCAAACTTAGTCCAAAAGGCCAATTTTGTGAAGTAGGCAACACAGTTGTGTCGTGGTTTGATTTGCATGGTCGCCATTAATGGAAGATGAACGTTCGGAAAACGACTTATGAAAAGTTTGAAGTTAGGGTTAGGTATTTATAGGTTATGAAACGGTTGAAAGAAAACAACTAAAAATTTTGGTGTTAGTCATCAGTTGTTAGAAAACGACTGAAGACATGGTTTTAACTTTCAAATGTTGTAAACAACTGAAGACTTGGTGTTAGTCATCAGTAGTTTGAAACTACTGAAGACTTGGTTTTGGCTTCAGTTGTTTTGAAATGAAACATCATTTGTTTGAAACAATTGAAGAGTAAAATTGCTCATCAGTTGTTGTCGTCAATTCACAGATCTCAGTTGTTTCATTTGACCTTAACACTTACTCAACAGATTATTTGATTTTCAGATGTTTCATTGGTCATCAGTACTTATCTGTTAGAACAGACATCAGTAGTTGTAACCACATCAGTAGTTGTAACTACATCAGTACTTTTCAACAAATAAAGTACTTCAATACTTTTAAGTAATTTAGTCTTTAGTAGTTATGAAAACTGCTGAAGATAAAATAACTTATCAGTACTTATTTTTGATAGCTGTATACTAATGCTCATCAGTACTGTGAACTGAGATCATCAGTAGTTGTCAAATCATTCAAGCTGCATCATAACAAGCCTTAGCACTAGATTTTGGAAAGTTGCACTGTCCAAAGGCTTAGTAAATATCTGCACTCATCAGCACTAGGAACAAACTTTGGATCAATCAGACCTTTTTCATAACAATCCCTGAAAAAATGATGTTTGATCTCAATATGTTTGGTCCAGAATGCTGGACATGATTCTTAACAATACAAAGAGCTAAGCACTGTCCATCAATAAAGGAGTCTTAGTCTCTGTAATGTCATAATCCAGTAATTGATTCTGAAGCCAGAGTATTGAGATGTATAACTTGCAGCAGCAATGTACTTTGCTTCAGCAGTGGATGTAGCAACTGAAGTTTGTTTCTTACTCTGCCAAGAAACTAAACAATTGCCTAGAAATTGACATCCACCAGAGGTTGATTTTCTGGTTAATTTACACCTGCATAGTCACTATCAGAGAAAGCAACTAATTTACAAGAGTGCCCAGTGGAACCAAAGTCCTAGAGATTGAGTTCCTTGCAAATATCTAAAGATCCTTTTGACTGCAATCATACGGGATACTTTAGGTGCAGCTTGAAATCTAGCGCAGACACAAGTTGCAAACATAATGTCTGGTCTAGAAGCTGTAAGGTACATCAAGGAACCAATCATACATCTGTAAAGAGTTTCATCAACTGCTTTACCTTTCTGATCAGCATCTAGTTGTGTGGTGTTGCACATGGGAGTAGAACAGGGCTTACAGTTTTGTAAATCAAAATTTTCCAACAAATCCTTTATATATTTTGACTGATGAATGAAAGTTCCATCAACCATTTGTTTGATTTGCAAACCCAGAAAGAACTGTAATTCTCCCATGGCACTCATTTCAAACTTTTGTTGCATCAACTTAGTAAAGGCATCACACAACTGTGGATCAGAGGATGCAAAAATAATATCATCTACATAAATTTGAACAAGGAGCTTATGCATGCCTACTTTCTTAATGAATAAAGTTTTATCTATGGAGCCTCTAGTGAAATTATTTTGAAGAAGAAAGTTAGAAAGTGTTTCATACCAGGCTCTGGGAGCTTGTTTTAACCCATAAAGAGCCTTATCAAGCTTATACACCCAATTTGGATGTTTATGATCTTCAAAACCTGGTGGTTGATACACATAAACTTCTTTTTTTATTTTACCATATAAGAATGCACTTTTGACATCCATTTGAAAAACTTTAAGATTATGGAAAGCAGCATAAGCTAAGAACAATCTGATTGCCTCCAGTCTGGCAACAGGGGCAAAGGTTTCATCATAATCAATACCTTCTTCTTGTGAAAACCCCTGTACAACCACTCTGGCCTTGTTCTTGACAATTTGACCTTTTTCATCAGTTTTATTCCTAAACACCCATTTAGTGCCTATTGCACACTTACCTTGGGGTAGAGGAACCAGTTCCCACACTTGCTGCTTTTGAAACTGAAGAAGCTCAAGTTGCATGGCTTCAACCCATCCATTGTCTCTTAATGCAATATGATAGTTCTTTGGCTCTTGCTGACTGATGAAAAGAGCATAAAAGCAGAAATCGGACAATTGACTTTTAGTTGAACACCAGCATTGATCTCACCAATGATCTGAGACATGGGGTGATTCTTCAGTTCTTAGTACTCAATAAGATCTGTGCAAGTGTTTGTAGGTGATTCAACAGCAACAGATGTTGATCCAGACTCTTGAAACCTAGAATGAGATGGCAAATGAAGTAGAGGAATCAGAGATCTCATCAGCATTTGTTGTGGATGGAACTGCTGAAGCTACATGAACATCAAGGTTAGTAGACTCAGGCAGGTGATCACTAAACCTTGCATTTGTATCACCAAATGAATGACTAGTTGCAGGAGATGATAGATTCACAGAATCTGCAACAGCTGGAGGCTGATAAGGAACATACTGTAGTATGTCCAAATCAAATAACTCATAGGGTTTTGTGGGATTTTCTCCTTTGGAGATTCATTAAACTTTACATGCAAGGTTTCTTCAACTATCTTTGTTCTGCAATTAAAAACTCTGTATGCCTTGCAAGTAGATGATACCCAACAAAGTACCCTGCATCCACCTTTGATTCAAACTTCTAAAGTGGATCCTTTGTGTTAAGAATATAACAGGGACACCCAAATGCTCTAAAGAAGGAAATCAGAGGGGCCAAATGATGTAACACTTCATAAGGAGTCTTCATCAATTTTTGATTTACTAACACTCTATTTTGCACATAGCAAGCTGTGTTGACAGCTTCAGCCCAAAAGGTTAGTGGCAAACCAGAATCAACCAACATTGACCTTGCGGCTTCAATAAGGGTCCTGTTCTTTCTCTCCACCACTCCATTTTGTTCAGGAGTTCTTGGAATGCTATACCGCCTCTTGATTCCCTTAGAGAAATAGAATTCATCAAGTGTGTGGTTTCTAAATTCTGTGCCATTATCACTCCTCACACACTTGATAGAAAGGGAGTACTGCTTTTCCACATGCAACACAAAGTAGATGATGATTTGACCAGCCTCATCTTTTGAATGTAAGAAGAAGGTCCATACAAATCTGGAATAATCATCCACAATTACCAGACAATATTTTTTCTTTGCCATGCTCATCACTCTTACTGGACCAAAAAGATCCATATGCAGTAATTGCAAGCAGGCAGTGGACTTTGGTTCTTCTATTGGAGGGAATGATACTTTGTGTTGCTTTCCTTTTAAACAAGCAGAACAATTGTCATCACATTTGAACTCCTTTAATGGCAGACCTCTCACTAAACCATGATGGATAAGCTGGTTCATGTTTTTAAGATTCACATGACCAAGCCTTCTGTGCCATAGTTCAGATTCCTGAGGAGACGCCTTGGAGAACAGACATGGATGGCCTTTTAGATCAATTTTCTTTGATAAGTCTAAGGCATATACTCTTCCAATCCTATTGGCCTTCAGGAGAGTATATTCATCCAATATTTGTCAATCATTCTCAAAACATTGGAAGACAGAATCCGACAGTTCTGACTGGTGAAAAATGCATCATGCCCTTTATCACACATTTGACTGACACTCAACAAGTTGTACTTGAGATTCTCCACATGGTTAACATCATCAAATCTTATCTCACCATTTGACACAAAGCCTTTACCGATGATGTAACCCTTAGCATCATTACCAAAAGATACAAATCTCTTCTTTCCTTGAGAGTAGTCATGAAGAAGAGAACTGCTCCCTGTCATATGTATAGATCCTCCACTGTCCACATACCAGATGCTTCTATGGCATGCTGAAGAACCCTGCATTTGTCATAACAACCTAGTTAGCTTTTGAGACCCAAACCATTTTGGTTTTGGGTCTGTTCTCATCAACATATTTTATACTAACTAATTTTTCATGATTAACAGCCTTTGAAGGTGGAGATGGTGCTGAAAAGGATTCCTTTGATTTTGGCTTAGTTTTCCTTTTCAGTGGTTTAATCATAGGTACATCTATTTGGTTAACTCTCCCCCCTTGTGTCTGATTGGTTGTTAAAGCCTTTAGTTCATCAGACACATCAGTACTTGTTTTTGATTGGTTCCTGTGACTCACCATGTCCTCCTTTTTGAAAGACACAGACTTAGTCTGGTGTTTTGATATTCCATGAGGAATATTTTCAGCTGTTTTATGATAAACCCCTTCCTTCTTTTTAGATTTTTGTAAGAACTTTGGGTTATCAGATTGAGATGATTGTGGCACAAACTTGGTTTCAAATTCATCTTTCATTTTATTAATTTTCTTTTTAATGATTTTATCTTTGTTGAATTTAGAACCCTTTCTGTACCAACATTCATCAGTGAGATGATTGAATAGACCACATATTTCACATGGCTTTTTCTTCATCTTCTGTTGTTCATTGCTGAAGAAGATGAAACTACTAAAGGTGTGTTCTTCAGTACTTTCTTCCTCTCAGTACTTATGTTAAGTACTGAAGGATTTGTAACAACTAAAGGCTTGTTCTTCAGAAGTTTTCTATCAGTACTTTTGGATTTCCTGATAGACTCTTCAGCATTTGTCAAACCATGTTTGTTTTCATTTGGTTTGAAATGTTCTTCAGGTGTTGTTACTTGCTCTTCAGTACTTTGAATACTTTGTGAGACAACACCTGAAGTGCTCAGCTTTTCTTTGATCATGTGTTTATCTGTCATGATCAGTGATCACAAGTTTGATGTAATGGAGCGTAGTACAGCGGAATAAGAACAAGAATTAGACAAATTGTAGCAAGAATTGATGCTCGTATGCATTAAGAACAAATACGGTTATAACGAGAGAATATATTTCTGTAACAAGGAATGTTTTAATAATATCGAATATTTCTGATCAAATCATTCATTTATTACAATAGGTTGGCACTCCTTATATAGAGTGCAATCGCTGCTATTATCACGGGAAAGTGACAACTGGCAGATCTATCACAAAAATAACTAACTCTTAATAAACTACTGAAATGTTCACAACTACTGAGAACATATCAGAGTGTTAAGTACAAAATAAGAAACTACTGAAACTACAACGACTGAAGAATAAGCTCTTCAGTCGTTTTACAAAACTACTGATAAATATAAAACTACCGATGAGCACAACAACTGAAGAAGTATTCTTCAGCTGTTGTGTCAAACTACTAAAAAGATAAAACATAAAACTACTGAAAGGTAAACCATCACAACTACTGAAGAAGACCTCTTCAGCTGTTGTGACAACGTCTGATACTTTGGTCTTCAGCACTTGTGTCTTCAGAGTTTGTCTTCATCACTTGTGTCTTCAGACTTTGTCTTCAGCACTTGTGTCTTCAGACTTTGTCTTCAGCACTTGTGTCTTCAGACTTTGTCTTCAGCACTTGTCTTCAGATTTTGTCTTCAGCACTTGTCTTCAGACTTTGTAATCAGCTGTTGTCTTTAGCTGTTGTGGTCTTCAGTAGTTGTTGTGACGTCTGTGGGACTTAAAGGTTTTTCTGATCCGGCTCATTGGTTCTTTTGGTCCAACAAACTCCCCCTGAACCAATACCGCCAAAACCTTTAACTTTATTAAGGTTCCACTTATTGTTGGCAGAATGGTTGGTCTTTTTCCTTCTTGATCAGTTGAGAAGATGACCCATATAAGCACTGGCCTAGAAATGAGTCTCTGATGATTTGGTTGGCAATGTATGGATGGGAGCTCTGTATTGGGGAATTGGACACTGAGCTGTTCCCCCATCCATGAGACTCACTTCCCATGTATACGCCTGTAGGATTCTCTGGTGTATGCTCTGAGAAACATAATTTGTTCTTCCATGGTCAGGTTCTCGGCTTCACCATCAAACAATCCTTCACGCCCATACAGCTCTGAGATGTACTTGGCCTGTTTACCATTTTTGAGCTCAACTGTTGTAATCTGTCTGTATGCAAACTCATCAGGATGAGTCCCTTCAAGTAACAGACTGAGCTCATTTTGTTTGAAGTTCTCAAGCCTCTTGTAGACTAACCCCTTTTTAATAATTCTATTCTCTAACATCTTTTGGGGTGGCTGTTTAGTCTCATAGGCCTTCTTGAAATCTTCTACAATCTCCAGGGTGATACTACAAGGAACACTGTGATCTCTTCATCTACGATCCTTTTTACTTGGCCCTTGTATCTCGAAGGAATATCTTTCTTTACAATCCTGTGAGCCACCCTAGGATTAGGCCATACTCTCACCTTTTCCTTCTGATATTGAAATGTGTTGGCAAGGGTGTACAACCTCAGAACTTCCTTCTTCATACTTATTATTGATGACGAAGCAGCATAAGTTTTGTCGATGCTTTTCAACATTTCATCATCATGAAGCCTTTGCTGCTGTTCTTCTTCAATCTTTACTCTCACAGCTTCCATCTGTGAGGTGGGAGTGATGGGCATGGGTTTGGCTTTAGCCAATGTTAGGACTGCAGACAGAGGCAGCCTATCTTCTTCCACATCATCCTCTTCTTCTTCTTCTTCTAGTCTCAACACCCTTCTCTTCTTCTTCTTAGGTGCATCATCGCTGTTGGTTTAGAGGGTAAGGAGTTGGTTTGTGGGTTGTGATTGTGGTTGTTTTGGAGAGGGAATGTTGACAGGCTGAGTTAGCATTTTGGAGGTGAGTGTTGCTTTTGAGTATTTGGCTAGCTCAGTCCTGCTCCTTGCTCCTGCTTCATTCAAAGCTTCGACTACTAACCCCTTAGTGTATGCTTCAGACGAATAGATTTTGGAGGTTATGGCCAAGATGCTGTCCCTGGTCTATGATTTTACTTCGATCAATGATCTCCCAAAGTATTTGCTGATAAATCTGATCATGATCTCAAGTCTCTCTCTATCCATAGTGCTGTAGTTGGCCCATCTTTGTTGGATCTCTTCGATCTCTAATCTTCTTATTTCAGAATCCAGCTTTTCAGTGTCAAAACCTTGCCTAAACAGCTGATCAATGATATTGTCCATTGATCTGCTGTGTTCAGCATCAGCCTCTTTAACCATTTTGTTCAAGTTCTTCTCTTTCTCAGCACTCTTCTTTTTCTTGTATGTGACATGAAAATCTTTTTGACTTTCATGTACTTTTTCAATTTCAGCTACCTTCTCAATCACATTCTCCTTCTCTTTTTCGGCCTCATACACACAATCCTTCTCTTTTTCTCTCTCACCTTTCTCTTTCTCTTTCTCTCTCTCCTTCTCCATCCTCTTTCTTTTAGCTTTCACTGCTGAACTCTCCCCCTTTTTGGGTGCATTGGTTGCAAGGGATTGAGTAGCAGAAAGTTGTTGGCGCAGTACATCCTCCACCAGGGTTGTAAGACAGTAGAAAGTCTCTCATCAACAGTTTTAATAACAAATTCGGTTAGCTGTGGTGTGATGAGAGATAGGGGATTTTAAGGGATAGCATCCATTTGCTCAGGGGGGTTTTGGTCCCGAGAAATGTGCCAGAAACAGAGGCAGATGGCTGGAATTTTGTAGTGGCTGTGTGTTTAGGGACCTTCAGAGAAGGTGCCATCTGTTGGGTTATGTGGTGGCAGATGGTCTTTCTCCTTGAGAGAGTTGGTCAAGTAGTTTTTGCAGCCTACTGACTTCCTCCTCTAGGATTGTGTTCTGGGCAAGAACATCATAAAAGAAGCCCAGGTCATCATTAGCAGATGCTGAATCACCTGACCTCCTGCTTGTAGCAGGATGTACATGCACTGGGTGTAGACTAGTTGTAGCATGTGCCCCTTTGTCTTGGAACTGGGGACTTCCAGCCTCAGGACTTTGTCCTTCATCAGCTGTTGCCTCTGGTGAGGTCTTAGGAATGTTACCAGCCTCAGTCTGATCATATGCTGATTCAGAAGTGGTGGAAGCCTCACCAGATGTTCTGGTCTCCATATCCACACCAGGAGATGAACATTTAAACCCCGGTGCTGTGGGTTGTCAGAAGCATGGTGATCCTCGTCCTCAATAGCTGTGGTTCTCCCCTTTGTTGGTGGTAGTTGGGGAGGAGGAGAGGCATGCAGCTGAGTCAGCACGTTTGCAATGATAAGGGTGGGACTTTGGGGGGCGGTTGCATGGGGAGATGGGGTAAAAGCAGTGTGCACTTGGGGAGAATGGTGCTCTTCAATGGCAATCTCCTCAAATGAGGAAGATCCCAGATTTGTGTACCCCTTCTGTGGTTGCTGCAGGCTCCTTTTGAGAGGAATCCTGAGCGGCTGTGGCTGGGAGAGTCCTTATATCCACTAGGGGGTTATAACCAGCGTATAGCCTGCGTTTGTGTTGCAGGGGCATCCTCAGGGGACTCATTTCCTGAGTAGCCTTTTTGGTCGTCTTTTTAGTGGGTTTGGTGGGGACTTTTGATTTGGAGTGGTGGCTGTGGGTTCCAGCTGCGTGGGTTTGCGCAGCTTGGCAGCCATTTTGAGTGATTGGTCAGAGTTGTGCCGGGAGTATACTTCAGGCAATACAGCCATAGCAGGGACTCCCAGGCCAACACGTCCCTCAGCTTGAAGCTGGTTTTCAATTATGGCCATTATGAACCGAGGATATAACATCCAACGGTTAGCAGTTTGTTTTTGAGCCATATCCTTGAGCTCTAAAAATAGTATTTCGAAAAATTTAAAGGTTGTTGCTCAAGGATGGAGTACATTACCTGTTGCCACCTTGTGGACATTTGATCCCATGATGAAGTCTTGGAGGCAAGGTATACATTTACCATATGAAATAGGAGACATTCGGCATCTGGAAATGTTTTTCTTCAAAGGTAATGCACTCAAGTCACCCTGGTATCCATGGTGGGCAAATGATTGATCTGTTGTGCCCTTTGGATAACCATTTGGGAAAGTGGCATCATCCGGATTAAGGGTTTGACGAAGAGTGTCTGGAGTGATGACCACTTTTTGGCCATGGACAAACGATTGAAGAGACTCTGTGTCGTTCTCCTCAGAGACCAAAGTGACGTTTGTCCAGAATTGATTAAGGGATGCGGCATATATGGTGGGATTGACCAGAAACGCCGTTTTGTAGGTGATTGAACCATTAAATCAATGGCGTTATGAAACTTGGTCCAGTATGGCGATTTGGTGAGATGTGTGACACAGTTGTGTCGTGGTTTTAGTTGCATGGTCGCCATTGATGAAGAGAGGGTAGAGAGTTTTTGAACGTTAGGTTTGAGAAGAGAAGATAAAAACTCTGAAGGTGGGATAAGGTATTTAAAGGGTCGGGATAGAAAACGACTGAAGGTTTTGGTGTGAGTCATCAGTTGTTAAAACTACTGATGACGTGGTATTAACCGTCAGATGTTGAAACATCTGAAGTCTCTGATTTAGTCACCAGTAGTTATAAAACTACTGAAGACAGTTTTGACTTCAAGTGATGAAACAACTGAAGACTTGGTACCAGTCATCAGTAGTTGTGAAACTACTGAAGACTAGTTTTGTCAGCAGTTGTTGTAAACAGCTGAAGACTTGGTGTTAGTCTTCAATAGTTGTAAACTACTGAAGACATGGTTTTGGCTTCAGTTGTTTTGAAACAGCAGTTGTAGAAACAACTGAAGAGAATTACTCATCAGCTTTTTCGTCAATTCTTAGCTTTTCAGCTGTTTCATACTGTCCTCAACACTTACTCATCAGACTTTGCATCTGCTTTTCAGGTGTTTCATAGGATGTCAGTACTTATCTGTTTGTACTAATTTCAGTAGTTGTAACTACATCAGTAGTTGTAACTACATCAGTAGTTTAGAACAGATAAAGTACTTCAGTACTTGTGAGGCATTTAACCTTCAGTAGTTATAAAAACTACTGAAGGTGAAAGAACTCATCAGTACTTATATGTGACATGGTTACCAATGATCACCAGTACTTATTACTGAGATCATCAGTAGTTGTCACTTATTCTAGCTGCAGCATACCAAGCCTTAACACCAGGTTGTGGAAAGTTGAACTATCCAAAGGCTTAGTAAAAATGTCTGCAAGCTCATCAGCACTAGGCACAAACATAGGATTAATTAGACCCTTTTCAAAACAATCTCTTATAAAATGATGTCTAATTTCTATATGTTTGGTCCTAATGCTGGACTGGATTTTTGACAATGCAAAGAGCTGAAGCACTATCCATTAATAACGGAGTCTTAGTCTCTGTAATGCCATAGTCCAAAGTTGATTCTGAAGCCAGAGTACTTGGGATGTACAACTTGCAGCAGCAATGTACTCGGCTTCAGCAGTGGATGTAGCAACAGATGTTTGTTTCTTACTCTGCCAAGAAATCAAACAGTTGCCTAGAATTGACATCTACCAGAAGTTGATTTCCTGGTCAACTTACACCCTGCATAGTCACTATCAGAGAAAGCAACTAATTTACAAGAGTGCCTAGTGGAATACCATAAACCTAGAGATTGTGTACCTTGCAAATATCTAAAGATCCTCATGACTGCAATCAGATGAGACTCTTTAGGTGCAGCCTGAAATCTAGCACAAACACATGTAGCAAACATAATATCTGGTCTAGAAGCTGTTAAATACATCAAGGACCCAATCATACATCTGTAAAGTGTTTCATCAACCACTTTACCTTTCTGATCTGTATCCAGTTGTGTGGTGCTGCACATGGGGGTAGAACAAGGCTTACAGTTTTGTAATCAAACTTTTCCAAAAGATCTTTTGTGTATTTGGACTGATGAATGAAAATTCCATCAGCCTTTTGTTGCATCAACATTTCAAACTTCTCCCATGGCACTCATTTCAAACCCAGAAAGAACTTTGTAAAGGCATCACACAACTGTAATTCTCCCATGGCACTCATTTCAAACTTTTGTTGCATCAACTTTGTAAAGGCATCACACAACTGTGGATCAGAGGATGCCAAAATAATATCATCTACATAAATTTGAACAAGTAGATTATGTTGTCCAGCTTTCTTAATGAATAAAGTCTTATCAATGGAGCCTATAGTGAAATCATTTTCCAGAAGAAAGTTTGATAATGTCTCATACCAGGCTCTAGGAGCTTGTTTCAACCCATAGAGAGCCTTATCAAGCTTATACACCCAATTAGGATGTTTATTGTCTTCAAAGCCTGGTGGTTGACATACATAAACCTCTTCTTTAATTATCCCATACAAAAATGCACTTTTGACATCCATTTGAAAAACTTTAAGGTTTTGATAAGCAGCATAAGCTAAAAACAATCGAATTGCTTCCAGTCTGGCTACAGGGGCAAAGGTTTCATCATAATCAATACCTTCTTCTTCTGCAAACCCCTGAACAACCAGTCTGGCCTTGTTCTTAACAATAACCCATTTTCATCAGTTTTGTTCCTAAACACCCATTTAGTGCCTATTGCACACTTACCTGGAGGTAGAGGAACCAGTTCCCACACTTGCTGTTTCTTGAACTGAAGAAGCTCAAGCTGCATGGCATCAACCCATCCATTGTCCTTTAAAGCAATGTGATAATTCTTTGGCTCTTGATGACTGATGAAGAGAGCATAGAAGCAGAAATTTGGCAATTGACTTCTTGTTGATACGCCAGCAGTGATATCACCAATGATTTGAGACATAGGGTGATTCTTCAGATCTTGATACATAATGAGATCTGTGCAAGTGTTTGCAGCAGGTTCAGCAGCAACAGATGGTGATGGTGAATCATTTCCTTGAAACCAATCAGTGGATGGTAATTCAAAGGAGGTTGAATTTGAAGAAATCTCATCAGCATTTGTTGTGGATGGTGCTACTGGAGCTACAGGAACATCAGGTCTAGCTGAATCAGGCAGTTGATCACTAAATCTGAAGAGATGAGTACTGCTATCATCATCATCATCATCAGCACCAGCAGTACCACCAGGTGGTGAACTGTTGACAGGAGCAACAACAGGAGTTTGATAAGGAACATATTGCAGTATGTCCAAATCAAATAGCTCCACAGGGCTTTGTGGAATCTTGTCCTTAGGAGATTCATTAAACTTAACATGTAGAGTCTCTTCAACCATCTTTGTTCTGCAGTTGAAGACTCTGTATGCTTTGCAAGTTGATGAATAACCAACAAAGTACCCTGCATCCACCTTAGGATAAAATTTTGGAGTTGATCCCGTGTGTTGAGAATGAAACAAGGACACCTAAATGCTCTGAAGAATGAAATTAGAGGGGCCAAATGATGAAGAACTTCATATGGAGTCTTCATCAACCTCTGATTTACTAGAACTCTATTCTGTACATAACAAGCTGTATTGACAGCTTCAGCCCAAAAAGTCATTGGCAGTCTAGAATCAGCCAACATGGACCTTGCAGCTTCAATAAGGGTCCTGTTCTTTCTCTCCACTACTCCATTTTGCTCAGGAGTTCTTGGGATGCTATACTGCCTCTTGATTCCCTTTGATAAGTAAAACTCATCAAGTGTGTGGTTTCTAAATTCAGTACCATTATCACTCCTCACACACTTAACTGGTAGGGAATACTGCTTCTCAACGTGTAACACAAAGTTCACAATGGACTATGCAGCCTCATCCTTTGAATGCAAGAAGAAAGTCCATACAAATCTGGAGTAATCATCCACAATTACCAGACAGTATTTCTTCTTAGCCATACTTATCACTTTCACAGGACCAAAGAGATCCATGTGAAAAAGCTGTAAGCAGGCAGTGGACTTAGGTTCTTCTATGGAGAGAAATGAAGCTTTGTGCTGTTTTCCTTTTAGACAAGCAGTGCAGTTATCTTCACACTTGAACTCCTTCAGAGGCAGTCCCCTTACTAAACCATGGTTTATCAGCTGATTCATGTTTTTGAGATTAACATGACCCAGCCTTCTATGCCATAGAATAGATTCTTGGGGGGAAGCCTTGGAAAATAGGCAAGGATGGCCTTTGAGATCTATTTTCTTGGAAAGATCTAAGGCATACACTCTTCCTGTCCTGTTGGCCTTTAGGAGAGTGTGTTCATCCAACACCTTATCAATCGAATTTAGAACTTTGGATGACAGAATCCGACAGTTCTGACTGGTGAAAAGAGCAACATGGCCTTTGTCACACATTTGATTGACACTCAAGAGGTTGTACTTGAGATTTTCCACATGGTTAACATCATCAAACTTTATTTCCCCATTGGAAACAAAGCCTTTGCCAATGATGTAACCTTTTGCATCATTGCCAAATGACACAAACCCCTTCCTTCCTTGAGAGTAGTCATTAAGAAGTGATCTCTTTCCAGTCATATGCATGGATCCTCCACTGTCTACATACCAGATGCCTCTGAGGTATGTTGAAGAACCCTGAAAAATACAACAAATTAGTTAGATTTTGAGACCCAAACCTTTTTGGTCTTGGGCTTGTTCTCATCAACAGATGGTAAACTAACATGTTTGTTGGAAACAACAGTCTGAGAGGAAGAAGCTGGTGAAGAAAAGGAATCCTTTGGCTTGGACCCCCTTTTCTGTGGTTTCAACATAAGAACATCTAATTGGTTAACTCTTCCCAATAGATGTTGAACCATCATAACCAGCTGTGTCTGATTTTGGGATAAGGCTTTCAGCTCTTCAGACACATTGGCATTGGAGTTTGATAAGTTCCTATGTTGCACCTTCTTCTTTTGAGCAATCTCAACTGTTACCTGTTTAACCCCTTCCTTTTTGGATTTCTGTTTGGATTTGAGGGTTACAGGATTTGATGTTGCTGGTACAAATGTGGCTCCAAACTCAGTTTTCATTTTAGCCATTTTCTCTTGAATTTATTCTTTATGTTTGAGTTTGGATCCCCTTTTGTACCAACAATCATTTGTAAGATGATTGAACAAACCACATACTTCACATGGTTTCTTCTTCATCTTATGATGATCATCATCTAAAGAGGATGAAACTACTAAAGACTTGCTCTTTAGTACTTTGGAAGCATTATTTGCTTTATTGACTTCCTCTTTAGTAGTCTTCAAACTCTTTCTACTGACAGTTTTCTTCTCTTCAGTGCTGTCGGTAGTTAGAGTTTGAACTTTAGGTGTTAAATCTTGCTCTCCAGTCCTTTCAGGACTTTCAGAAATAACTCCTGAGTTGATCATCTCTTTTATCATGTGAGTGTCAGCAGTAGAACCATCAATATCAGCTGATGGGTTCAGAGAGGGCTTAGTGCTGACTTCAACTTTTGATGATGCTCTATCAAAAGGTGAATCACATGATGAGGTGGATTGGTTATTGCTTTCTCCATCAGATTTCACTTTTGCTCTTGAAGCAAAATCTGTAGGAGAGTAGTGTGATTGTAACCAATACCAAACTCCACATTGGAAGCAGATTGCTTACTAAGAAGCATTTCAAAACCTTTGCATGATTGTACCCATCGATCACACTCTACCTGGGTGACTGCAAGGGTTTCTTTGAGACTTCTCTGGTCATCCAGAATAACCTCTAGCTTAGCCTTTTCATCACTTAGTTGGCATTTAAGCTTATAAATCTCATCATTTTTACAATTAAGAGCAGACTCAAACTCAGCTTTTCTTTTGGAAATGGTTTTCTCAAGCTCAAGTTTTTGATTTATTAATGCTACATTTGCCTCTCTAATTGAGACAAAGGCAGCAATGCATGATTCAGAACATAACTTGGCTTTAGCCTCTGAAGATACCTGAGTTACCTGTGAAGATGATGCATTGAGCAGGAACCCTCAGTGGAGTCCAGGGCCATGAGAGCCAGATTCCCAAAAGGACTGTCACCACCATGTTGACCAGCACCTGTGAACAGTTGTTCATGACCAGACATGTCATCCGGTAAACTGCTCCAGTCAACACCTCCAGGGGTGAAGAAGCTGTGTTGTTGAGGTTGAGGAGGTTGATAAGATTGAGATGGTTGAGGTTCTGGTAGTGCATGAGGTTGTGGTACTATAGGAACTTGAACTTGATTTGACTGTGGCATGTAATAACAAGGGTAAGGATATGGCATTTGACCCTGAGGAATAAAATATGCAGGAGATTGTGGTTGAGAATGATGACTAGAATTGACAGGATGTTGCCCTATGTGTTGTTGACTATTGCCAGGGAAAGTCACAAAAGGTGTAGAGGAATTAGATCCAGATGATCTGCATTCTCTAGCAAAGTGTCCAAGCCTGTGGCATTTGTGACACTTCAACTTACTCTTGTCAAAACCAACTTTGGTTTTGCCAGAGAGTCCTGGGAACTTTCTTCCAGTTCTTTTGTAGAACTTCTAAGATCTGATATTTATCAAGGCCATTTGGCTCAAAATATCCATCTCTTCTATGTCATCATCAGCAATCCCCTTGAGATCATCCATGATGAAGCATAGATTGTCATTATTACATCCAGTAAACTGACTATCAACACTCACAAATGCAGAATCAGAAGTGTTTGAAGAGAAGTCAATATGCTCATCATACTGGCATTCAGATGAAGCATATTCTAACTCATGACCAACCAAGGCAGTGTTGCTTGGTACAAAGTCTTCAGTGAGCTTTCCAGATGAAGACAGTTTTTGTTTCTGTTCTATCTCTCTCTCAAATGTGAGCAATTTCCCATAGAGTTGGGTGAGAGATAGTTTGTCCAAATTTGCACTGGAGCGTAGGACAATAGTATATGTGTCCCATCTCTCAGGCAGTGATCTGAGAAATCTGTTATTCATCTGGCTATTGGTGTACTCATGTTTGACCATTTTTAATTCAGAGATCAAACAAGAGAACCGCTCGAACTGTTGAGTCAGTGTCTCACCCTTCCTATGAGAGAATGTCTCATATTGTTGGGCAAGGATTTCTCTATTATTTGCCAAGACCTCATCTGTTTCTCCAATTGTTCTTTCAAGGCATTCCAGAGGTCATGGGCAGTTTCATGATGCATTAGCCCAGAATAGATTTCATTAGGCAGTGCCATGGCCAGAATTCCATGGGCTTTTGCATCAATCTCAAACAATTTCTTATCCTCATCTGAGTATTTCTCCCTCCTCTTCGGAACCATTTGATTGGTTTCCGGGTTATTCACCATAGGCTTGTGTGGACCATGTACCACTGATGTCCAACAACCTGCGCTGTTAACAGACAGGTGATGGAGCATTCGTCGTTGTCATATGTTATACTCATTCCTAACCAGCATTGGAGGCTTGGTTGAGGAACCAGTATTGTGAGGATCATTGGAAGGAGTAGTCATTTTGAGTCCAAATACAATTTAATTCAAGCTTTTAAATGTTTTTATAAAGACCACAACAGACTCAATGAAAACCACGAGAAAATCTCAGGATGATTGACCAGAAAACACAGAAAATTCAATCTCTATAACCGTTTCTTGCAAAACACAAAAATGCTAATTCAATCAAACTTGGATCTTGAATAGCAGTTTCAATGATCAATTATTAGATCGATCAATGATTAACCTACTCTGATACCATTTGTCAGGATCAGTGATCACAAGTTTGATGTAATGGAGCGTAGTACAGCGGAATAAGAACAAGAATTAGACAAATTGTAGCAAGAATTTGATGCTCGTATGCATTAAGAACAAATAAGGTTATAACGAGAGAATATATTTCTGTAACAAGGAATGTTTTAATAATATCGAATATTTCTGATCAAATCATTCATTATTACAATAGGTTGACACTCCTTATATAGAGTGCAATCGCTGCTGTTATCACGGGAAAGTGACAACTGGCAGATCTATTACAAAATAACTAACTCTTAACAAACTACTGAAATGTTCACAACTACTGAGAACATATCAGAGTGTTAAGTACAAAATAAGAAACTACTGATAAGAAACTACTGAAACTACAACGACTGAAGAACAAGCTCTTCAGTCGTTTTACAAAACTACTGATAAATATAAAACTACTGATGAGCACAACAACTGAAGAAGTATTCTTCAGCTATTGTGTCAAACTACTAAAAAGATAAAACATAAAACTACTGAAAGGTAAACCGTCACAACTAATGAAGAAGACCTCTTCAGCTGTTGTGACAACGTCTGATACTTTGGTCTTCAGCACTTGTGTCTTCAGACTTTGTCTTCAGCACTTGTGTCTTCAGACTTTGTCTTCAGCACTTGTGTCTTCAGACTTTGTCTTCAGCACTTGTGTCTTCAGACTTTGTCTTCAGCACTTGTCTTCAGACTTTGTCTTCAGCACTTGTCTTCAGACTTTGTAATCAGCTGTTGTCTTCAGCTGTTGTGGTCTTCAGTAGTTGTTGTGATGTCTGTGGGACTTAAAGGTTTTTCTGATCCGGCTCATTGGTTCTTTTGGTCCAACATTATCAGCAGTGAGACCATCAGTAGATTGATTAGCTGAGGTACTATTACTGACTTCATCCTCTGATTTTGCATTATCACTTGAGGATGAGACACATGATGATGTGGTTTGGGAATTGCTTTCACCTTCAGATTTTACTTCTGTCTTGGGAGTAAAATCTGTAGGAGGTATAGTGTGATTATACCCAATCCCAAACTTCACATTTGAAGCTGTTTGCTTACTGAGAAGCATTTCAAACCCCTTGTAGGATGTTACCTAACGTTCACACTCTACTTGAGTAGCTGTAAGTGTTTCTTTGAGATTTTTATGATTCTCTAAAATGACCTCTACCTTTGCCTTTTCATCAGTGATTTGGCATTTTAATTTGTAAATCTCATCATCTTTTTCCTTTAAGACAGACTCAAACTCAGCTTTTTTTGGAAATCACTTTCTCTAGGTCAAGATTTTGATTAATTAAAGCTACATTTGCTTCTCTAATTGAGACAAAAGCAGCTATGCATGACTCAGAACACAACTTGGCCTTAGCCTCAGAAGATACCTGTGGTACCTGTGATGATGAAGCATTTGAGCATGAACCATCAGTAGACTCTAGGGCCATAAGAGCAAGATTTCCAAAAGGATTTTCACCACCATGTTGACCAGCACCAGAAAACACTTGTTCAGAATAACCAGAAAGATCATCTGGTAAGCTACTCCAGTCAACAACTCCAGGTGTGAAAAGCTTTGATGTGATTGAGATTGAGATTGTTGATTTGATTGAGATGGTTGAGGCTCAGGTAGGACATGTGGTTTTTGAGCTATGGGTACAGGAACCTGACCGGACTAAGGCATGTAAAAACAGGGATAAGGATATGGCATTTGACCTTGAGGGACAAAATATGCAGGAGATGATTGAATTTGTGAATGATGACCAAAACTGGTAGAGTGTTGCCCTTTGTTTTGTGAGCTATTACATAGAAAGGTCACAAAGGGTGCAGAAGAGTTAGATCTAGATGATCTACACTCTCTTGCAAAATGTCCAAGTCAATGGCACTTGTGACACCTCAACTTGCTCTTGTCAAAACCAACTTTGGTTTTCCAGAGAGACCAGGAAATTTTCTACTGTCCTTTTGTAAAATTTTTAAGATCTGATATTGATTAATGCCATTTGGCTCAAAATATCCATCTTTTCCAGATCATCATCAGCAATTCCTTTCAAATCATCCATCAAAAAGCACAAATTATCACTACTACACCCTGAATTACTATCAACACCAACAAGAGCAGGATCTCTACTGTTTGAAGAGAAATCTATATGCTCATCATAAGAACTTTCTGATGCAACATATTCTGACTCATGACCGACCAGAGCAGTATTCCCTGGTACAAAATCATCAGTGAGCTTCCTAGATGAAGCCAGTTTCCTTTTCTGTTCTATCTCTCTTTCAAATGTTAACAGTTTCCCATGAAGTTGGGTGAGAGATAGATTGTCCAAATTTGCACTGGAGCGTAGAAGAATAGTATATGTGTCCCATCTCTCAGGCAGGGATCTGAGGAATCTGTTGTTCATCTGACTGTTTGTATATTCATGTTTAATCATTTTCAGCTCAGATATCAAACAGGAAAATCGCTCAAACTGTTGAGTCAGTGACTCACCCTTTCTATGAGAGAATGTCTCATATTGCTGGGCAAGGATCTCTCTATTGTTTGCAAAGACCTCACCAGTTCCTCAAATTGTTCTTTCAGAGCAACCCAGAGGTCATGAGCAGTTTCATGATGCATAAGTCCAGAATAGATTTCATTAGGCAGTGCCATGGCTATAATTCCATGGGCTTTAGCATTAATTTCAAACAGTTTCAGATCTTCATCTGAGTATTTCTCTTTCTTCTTCAGAACCATCTCATTGGTTCCGGATTACTCACCATAGGCTTATATGGTCCATGAACCACAGATTTCCAACAACCTGAACTGTTGATAGACAGGTGATGGAGCATTCGGCGTTGCCATATGTTATACTCACTCTTAACAAGCATCAGAGGCTTTGTTAAGGAGCCAGTATTGTGAGGATCATTGATTGATGTAGCCATTTTCACCAATTCAAACAGGTTCAATGAAATTTTAACAGATCTAGCTCAAAACTCAACAACACAGTTTGAAACAATACGAATCTCAAATTAATTCACCGGAAGCAACAGAAAATCAAACTCTATAACCAATTCATGCAAATTTGCTAATTCAATCAAACTTAGATATCAAAAGAGCAGTTTCAATGATCAATTGTTAAATCGATCAATGATTAACCAGCTCTGATACCATTTGAAAGGATCGGGATCTAGTTTGATCAATTAGATTAAGATTTGCAGTGGAATAGCACAAGAATTAGACAAAATTTAAGCAAGAATAATATGAATATTCAACCAACAGTGACAGTTATAGAGAGAAAGTTTTCTGCAAAGAGAATGTTTTCATTCACGCACACGCTTCAGTTACAAGGAAATTAGGTCAACATTCCTTTTATAAAGGAATGTGACATCAGCTGACGTCACTTGATAGTGACAGCTAACTGATTTATACAAACAACTAAAAGTAAACTAAACTACTGAAGATGTCCACAACAACTGAGGACACCTTCACAAAAAAACTAAGTACAAGCTACCGTTACAACTACTGAAGTAATAACATCTGAAGTGTAAGAACTTCAGATGTTTTACATAATATAAAACTACTGATTACAAACTACTGAAAAGTAAACCAACTACTGAAGAGAACTACTTCAGCTGTTGTGACAACTTCTAAGAACTTGGTCTTCAGACTGTCTTCAGCAGTTGTCTTCAGACTTTGTCTTCAGACTTTATCTTCAGCTGTTGTCTTCAGACTTTGTCTTTAGCTGTTGTCTTCAGACTTTGTCTTCAGTTGTTGTCTTCAGACTTTGTCTTCAGCTGTTTTCTTCAGACTTTGTCTTCAGACTTTGTCTTCAGCTATTGTAGACCACTTCAGTTGTTTTGATGTCTGTGGGACTTAACGTTTTTTCTGATCTGGCTCATTGGTTCTTTTGGTCCAACATTTAACAAGTTCTTATTAGATCTGTTAAGTGTTCTAAAGAACTCTCCTCAATTGTGTTGTTGTGTTGTAAAGTGCATCACCCCTTCTAACGGTCCTCTATTTGGTATCAGAGCATTTTAGGCTCTTGATAAAGATTTCACCATCTTAAGATCCCTCACACACACAAAACACTTAACAACTCAAATGGTAGCTATCACTAAGGCTGATTTGGAAACCAGGAACTATGACATTGATGAGTTTATATCTCTCCCCTCAGAGGAGCTTAATGAACTGGCTGACATGGAATTTTCAAAAGAGAAGAAGGAAGCAAAGAATGTAGAGATACTTTTCCAAATCAAAGAGGAGAAGAGACAAAAGAGATTGTACAAGTATGTTCCCACTCTCTCACCAGTTCAAGAAAGTCTTGCATAAGAGGCCGTGGCTCCACAAGAACCTAAGGTAGACAAAGAGACTGATAGGATGAATATGATCAACTACCTGAGTGCCACAGGCCTATACCAAGCATCTGCACTTCTTCCTTTGTCATTTGAGTACCTAGAGTTTGAGTATCTCATACAGCTTGAGCTTCAAGTACTCAAAGAACAAAAAACAACAAAAAGGAAAATGAGGGAAGATGCTGCAAGGTCAAGAGCCATTATCCAGAAGAGTATGAAGAAGTTTGCTGACAGACAAAGGATGATGAGCTTCTTGAAGCTGTATGGATTCTCTGGAAGGAGACTTGGCCCTATGTCTCTATCTACAATGGATAAGCATATTAGGGTAATCAAGAAGAAGATCAAAAGAGGAGAGCTACTTGACTTACACTCCCCTCCAAGTGAAGTTCTTCCTAAAGTGGAGGTTAAGGTTGAACAACCTAAGATAACTCATCCTGAACCTCTTGTTGAGCCTCAACAAGCTTCATCTTCTGATCCACAACCGGGTCAAACTCCCCCTCCTTCTGAACTTGTGAGGGAGGAACACCTAATTGAGCAAGACAAGACTGATCAACAAGGTGCTACAGACCAGTCTTCTTAGTTAAAGTCATCAAAGAGGAGGAAAAGTATGGCATCTAGACCACAGTCAAGGAAGAAAAAGAAGTCTAAACCATCCACCTCTATACCTCAGGCTAAGTCAGATTAGCCTGATGAAGTGCATGAAGAGGCAGTTCAATAAACTCTAATTCAAGTGACTCCTCTTGCTTCTGAGAGACCCATCTTATCCTGGACCTTCGCAACTAATCCAGAAAGATGGCATGTGATCAGAGATCAAGGTGGTGTGAACGTATACACATGGCAAGATTTATTTAACCTACCTCTACATGATCTCTTTGAGATAATAACATACTATGGAAGTCTGAGTGATCCTGACCATCTAATGAAAAAGAGCATAGTCATCATCATAATGAGGACTGTCAACTAATGAAGATCTTTAAATATTTTGGTAGCATCAGCCTAGGGGGAGTTTGTAAGGATTCCAATAAGTCTGATATAGTCAAAACATTCAATGCATCCAAAGTCTCTCTGCATGCATGCACTAAAGTACTGAAGTAGAAATGCTTCGGAAGTTTTACATACCCAAGAAACATTCTAAGTGTAAAATCTTTCGAAATCAAGACCAATATCTTCAGAAGCCAAATATGAAGTCTTCCGAAGCTTCAAAGACAAAGTCTTCCGAAGCCAGTTTATGAAAACAAATTTCTTTTGAAAACTTTTATGCACATTCTATTATCTGATGTACTTTTCCATAAAGGTGGAACACCTTTGTGCTGCAACTCTGTCTGACTCACCAACTTTCACAAGTTGGTGAAGAGGTCTATGCTTTTGGTAAATTGTACATTGAGGTCTTGAGTCTGAGCTTTCTACTTTATGTACTTAATCTTTTTTGTAATATATTAGGATGTGAGCTATGGTATCTCATAGTCACAAAGTCAAAAGGCAATCTGCCTTTTGACTATACATTTGATTTTGTTGTCTAGTCTTATGTATCCAACTAGTTTTCAAAGTATGACTAGCTGTAGGATATAGTATATGTATCTCAAGTACTTGTAACTTTCCATTATGCTTTTGTAACACTTTGTAATAGAACTTGAGAAGCAATATACTACATTCTTGAAACCCAAACACTTGTGTTGTTTGCTATCTTGTTTTGTCTCTCATTTACTTGTGTTCTTAGCATCTTTTACTCTAGTTAACCAGTTCCGTATTTGATCTGTTAAGTGTTCTAAAGAACTCTCCTCAATTGTGTTGTTGTGTTGTAAAGTGCATCACCCCTTCTAACGGTCTTGCATTTGGTATTAGAGCATTTCAGGCTCTTGATATAAGTTTTCACCATCTTAAGATCCCTCACACACACAAAACACTTAGCAACTCAAATGACAGCTATCACTAAGGCTGATATGGAAACTGGAACTATGACAAAGTCTCTATTGATCACTCTTGAAGACTTTGATACTTGGTATCAAACTCATCTGGTAACTCTAGCAATCAAATGGGTTCAACCCTTCATGTGACTGAAAGAGATAGCATAGAACCTTAACATCATCTCATATGCTACCCTGAAAACTCACAAAAGGGTCCATTCATAACCTTCCCAGAGACTCCAAGAGAAAGCTACACTCAAGGAAGTCCCTTCCAAGAGACAAGTTCTTCTCATGCTTTTGTTTCTGCTGATGAATCCACAAACAACTTTCTCTTCACCCTTGAAGAATTGGACTGTATCCATCAGATGATCTAGAGTATATGGAGATAGTTCAGCAGATGGCTCTTCTCACTCATATAGGCAAGAAGTTCTATAAGAGGACATGGAGAAAGTTTCCTAGCAATGCAGCCAGTGGAAAGTTTAGGCTGGATAAAAGCAAGGTAAAGTGTTATAACTATAACCAGATGGAACACTTTACTAGAGAGTGAAAGGCACCAAGAACAAATGGTGTCTAGACTCAAGCCAGACCAAACTACACTAAGAGAGCTCCCCAGAATGATAAGCCAAAGCAACAAGCTGCTATTCCTATTGAAGAAGGAGGCTTTGACTAGAGCTTTTAGATGGAAGAAGCATCTACAAACCAAGCACTCATGGCTGACCACGATGAAGCCAAGGTATTGGAACATCTTTGTAGTCCTGAATGTATTGCTAAAGTTAATAGATATAGGTCCTACAACTTAGAGATGAGATCTGATCTTAAGTCCTTGAATATCTTAAAATCTGATTTCAAAAAGGCTGAAAATGATTATAAGTTAAAGATAGAGGACTTAGAGAAAACCATTTCAGTTTTTAAACATGAGCACACAATTATAGAACTTATATCAAGGATATCATAGCCAAGTTGACTGAATGCCAGGCTGAGCTTGTGTTCAGCAAAGCCAGGGCAAAAAAATATATTCTTGAAGAAGAGACCTTCAGGAACATGATATCCTCATCCTTGTATGCAAAAGTTTGTTATCAGAATAAGCAGGGACTGGGATCTTGTGAGATAGCTCCTCCAGACATAGTCTTGTCTGTAAGATCTCCTAGGTGTGGAACTTGTGAAGATGAGCTTTCCCTCATGGGGACTGAAGAGGATGAAGAGGAGATGGTGAAGAATGACTCTAAGAAAAGTGAAGAAGAGCATTCTGAGAAGGTTCATCATCCCTTTGAGAAGAGTAAAGTTATTGGGATGACCAAGTCCAAGAGAAAGAACTTGTTTAGAAAGAGCAAGAGAAAGGCAAAGAAGGCTCAAGAGATCAAGGTCACCTTCAACTCTGCACAGAAACAAGTCTTTATTTCTATAGGATTTGAAGTGGTTAAAGCTGAGGACACAAACTTGAACTCCAACAACAAGAGTTCTAGTTCATGTCCAAATCATCCCATCACCAAGAAGAAGGCTGATAAGTTGTGCACCACTGCTATACAACATAAACCATCAAGCTCCAAAGGTAGTTCTAACCCCACAAGAATTATCACATCATATGATAAGATGAAGATGGAGAGTGAAAGTGATCAAGTTCAGCCCTGTTCTCAAAAGAAGACTCTTAGAAGGAAGAAAATAGACTGTGTTATGTGTGGGAGTACCTCTTACTTTGCTAAGGATTGTGTTTACAATCCAAAGAGTACTCTCCACATCACAAAGAAAGAAATTTCTAAGAGTCTAGCGAAGAAGCAATCTTCAGAAGGAAAATCTTTTTCCTTCGGAAGCTCCAAAATGAAGAAGAATACAAGTGGAAACTTGCCTTCGGAAGAAACTTTGGTCTCGGAAGGAAGGAATACTTCTGAAGTACTGAAGCCTGCTGTAGTGAAAGCAAGATCTTCCGAAGGCCCACTCATCAGAACTTCCAAAGTCAACAAAACTTCTGAAGTATTGAAAGTCAAGTCTAAGCTTCCAAAGGTGATGTGGAAGTCAAAGAAAGACCAAGTGGCTAAGAGTTCTTCATCAACTTCAGCAAATGATCTCTCTAGCATGACTATAGGATCAGTTACTGCTGCATTGTCTTCAACTTCCTTTGATGAGCCCAAGACCAATGAGGCTTAGGTTTCCAAATGTAACTAACCATCTCTTTGGTGCAGGAACAACTCAAGACAAACAAGAATGTATGGATCATTGAAAGTGGCTATTCCAGGCAAATGACAGAAAATAGGTCACTATTCCAAAAGTTTGAAAGAATTGATGGAGGACCAGTTGCTTTTGGAGATGTAGGAGGTTACATTACAAGAAGGGGCAAGGTCACAAATGGTAAACTCGGCATTGAAAAGGTAAATTTTGTCAAGGATCTTGAGTACAATCTTCTGAGTGTATCCCAATTTTGTGATCAGAGTCATAACATGCTCTTTACTTAGCAAGAGTGCATTGTTCTCAAGCCCGAGGTGGTCATTTCTCATGAGCATATTCCGCTCAGAGCTCCCAGGAGAGGAAACATGTACAAGATGGATTTACAAGAAACATCTCCCTCAGGAGAAGTTTCATGTTTTCTGTCTAAAGAAAATAGTGACGAGTCTTTCCTCTGGCATAAAAGAATGTGCCATGTAAACTTTAGAAACATGAATAAACTTATTAAGAATGATTTGGTAATTGGAATGCTAAAGAAAGAGTTTACAAGTGATGATTATTGTGTGGCATGCCTGAAAGGGAAGCAACAAAAGGTATCTCACAAGTCAAAGGAAAGAAACTCCATCACTACTCCCCTACACTTGTTACATATGGATCTCTTTGGTCCCACTAGTGTAATGATTGAGAATCAATGTGACCATAAGGTCAATATCATAAGATGTGATCAAAGAACTGAATTGAAGAACCAATCCTTGATACATTTTGTGATGAAAAGGGTATTACAAGACAATATAGTTGTCACACCCCGAAAATCGTAGCGGAAGGTCGCGTGACGTGGTGGTAACGGAAGATGGAGTTAATCCAACTTTTATAGTCAAACGTGTTCGATAATAACATCAATAATGAAAATCATATATTTAACATCACAAAAGAGGTTGTAATAGTATTTTGTTTGCAAAGGTTGAACAACTTGAAAGTTGACACATAAGACTGTCTTTATTTCATGAACCTAATATTATTTAAGGACGTTTGAAACGTTTGACACTTAAAGACATAGTTCTGGAATTCCACATAGAGCTAACCTATAACCCTGAAAAGCATGAAGGGTAATAAAGGCAACATAAAGTTGGTGAGCGATCGGGGTTTTCAGTCTCACAAACATTCATTTTCGAAAATAATATGATGAAACGAGGTATAATATACTCAACATAGACTAGCTAGGTACTATGATTAATTTAGGTCATAAGTCTATAATCAAACCAAGAAACACGTCGTTGCCCCACAACTATCCAGACATATAAACTCCCTCGCCACAACCTGACCAGCGCGACTGGTCGCGAGAACGGGCCCTTCTAACCCGATAGATCTACCAATATAGCCTGTGGCCTCACCCCCGAGGTTAATGATTATAGGGGGAATTAGGGGCTCAATGGTATATACCCATACCACTAACCCAACTTATACCCTCATAACATATATTAACCCGTTTAACCCATCATATATTTTAAAATATTGTTTTTCATGCATTTCCCCCAAAACAGTTAAAATAATATTGAAAATGGGGCCGAAGGACTCACCTTGAGTGCGATTAATGAAACGAACCAACGTGCTAGACTTCCGATTAATAAAATCCTAATTATATGCATCATGGTCAGTATACGATGAATAATGCTTACGAGAATGCTCTTTTTCACCCAACTCATTTGGTTATTTTAAAATAATGTCTTTATTAAAATATTTTGGTCGGTTTCTTAAAAGAAGTTATTTGTTTTTCATAGAAAATTTATGATATATTCACCCTACAAACTACAATCTTAATTGTAACGTATTCTTGATGCTTATCACTTAATCACTATCATATTTATCTTATGTTTATTTACTATGATTCCTAACTTGTTACTTTAGAGTTACAAAGTCTTAAATTTTCTATTTTGTATCATATATTTCTAGTTGACCAATTTTAAATGATAATGTTTACTTATTATTTAGCTACATAGTGGACTTTTATATAAAATTTCTTTTATAAGCCCATTATTATAATCGTTTGAGATTTATATATAAAAAGAAATATATATTTGATATTTATTTTTATAAAATTCATTCATTCTAAAATATATTTATTTAAAATCATTTTAAATAGGGTATATGTTGATACATATGTACCTAGTTTAGGAACTTAACGTAAATGACTATCATGTCTTACATGTATGTAATGAATGAGTATGAATAAAATACAATATGTGATTGATGCTTATAATGTTTAATGTTTCATTGTTTATTGTGTGATAAATTATAGTGAACTAACTATATAGATTTGTGATTGTAGTACATAATTCTTAGTCAATAATGATTGAGAAACGTGTTCAAATTTAACGTATGAAGTCCTCATGCGAATGGACCATACGCATGAATACTTCATGCTAATGGACCAGTCGCATGACTGAACCAGGAGACTGGATCAGTCACACGATTGACCCAATCGCACGACTGAACCTTCAGTTGTGCGGATGGATCAATCGCATGATTCGGTTGCACGATTGAATCGTGCTAATAGTTCAGTCGTACGATTAGAAAACCCTAACCTATAAATACCACCTAATTCGTGGAAAAACAAAAGAATTCGAATACCTACGCACATAATCATACCCTAGCTGTCCAGAGACTCAAGAAAACCTATTCCAATTTCATAGATCACAATTGATCTCGTTCTAATAGTTCTTAAGGTTTTTTAATTGTTAGATGGATCTGAACTGCGTTCTTACTGATTGGATCGCCAATCAAATAGGATTCCGCACTATTTGATCTGGTATATGCTCAAAATCAGTTAGTACTCCGTACGTACATGCTCCCCTAACAAGTGGTATCAGAGCCTTGGCTCTTGATTTTACGTGTGATTCGATCGGTTTCGGTCTAAAATTAACGTTTTTCATTCAAAAACACCATCTCTTTGAGTAAAACAGTGTTTTCGACGTCTCTAGATCTGAAAGTTCACATTTTTCGGCTTACGGCATATTAAGGTTCGTGAAAAATCGTATTTTTGTGTCAAATACCAAAAACCTTTGAATTTTCAAAACTAGCAGCCTCCAGTCACACGATTGGCTCAATCACATGACTGAACTCAATAGCACATCCATTTGCATGTTTGAACTCTGTCGCCCATCCATTCGTACGACTGAACACCCCATTCACATTGTCCATCTGCATTTCTCCAATCGCACGATTGAATCATCCACATTTGTCCAATCGCACGATTGACTCATTTGCGCCTCTCCATTCGCACGAGTGAATAAGTCTTGTCTAAAGTTCAAACTTTAACGAAATGGAATATCAGCACTCCGCGTTTACTGCCGGAAGGGACTCTCATATCCATAATTTTTTTGCTTCTGGAAAATGAAATTGGGTATCACAATAAGCCCGCTAAACTCATAATGTTAGACGATTACCCACAATGGAAGCAAAGGTTCGAGATATATCTAAATGGAGTTGATCCCAATCTGTGGGAATCAATCGAGACAGGTTATAGCATACCGGTTGGTGCTGATGGTGTTAAACTTACTTTGGGCGGCATGACTGATAGCCAGAGGGTGAAGTACAATGCTGAAAAGAAGGTGTATGCTTTGTTGACTCAGTCGATTCCTAAGGACATATTCCATCAATTTTCTGAGAACAAACATGCAAAAAAGTTATGGGAGGCTCTGGCAAAACGATATGACGAGAATGCAAAGTTGAAAGCATTAAAGGCAAAGGCTTTGAAGAAGGAGTTTGATAACTTCTCTTCGATAGGGAAAGAGAGTCTAGATGAAATTATTGACCGATTCTACCACTTGATGAGTGAGCTTCACACTCATGGGGTAACCACGTCTATGGAAGATAAGGTGTGAAGTTTTGCAGATGGCTTGCCAAAGAAATGGGTCTCGTTTGTGTCAAATCTGAGACAGAATGACATGCTAGCGAAATTGGATATTAATGATTTCCTTCTGAAGCTGAGAGAGGAAGAATTGAGGATGAAGTACAGGTCTCAGAAAGGATCATACTTCAAACGACATTTGTGTCTAGTTCAGCAGCTCTAACAAGTTCAGGAGCACTACTTCAAACGATATTTGTGTCTAGTTCAACAGCTCCTTCCCAAGCCACTACTTTAGGATTTGAAACGTCAGGGTCATCTTGCACCCAATATATAGTACCTGAAGCTAATACTACGAAGTTGAAAACCGAGAATCTCAGTAATATTACTATGGAGGTTGCTAAAGAGCATATGGGCCTACTAGCAGCGGTTGTTCATTCCTATGATGGCCTAGTTGCTGGGAAGATTGGAAACTACCATCTCGCAGATGAAGATTACGAGCAGGTGGATGGAACTGAACTCGAAAGAATGGATATCATGTGGGCATTGGCTAGTGCTGTCCGGAGGGCGAAGAAGTTTATGAAAAGAACTGGCCAAAACTTGGTAGCCACAAAAGACACTACCTTTGGTTTTGACAAAACCAAAGTTACCTATTTTATCTGTGGAGAGAAGGGGCATTTTAAACGTGAATGTGTTAAGCCCAAGAAGACAGGTAATGGTAGTCCATTCTCAACCTTCAACCGTCAAGACAAACCCATGAGTGGAGCTGCCTCGTCAAGCAAGGAAACTAAGGCCTTGACTGCACAAGACGACGAAAGGCAAGATTGGACCTTTCGTTTTGTTTCTCCAGGTGAATCCAACATTGCTTGTGTCGAGGGATTGGATGACGGATCTGCAAGCGAAGGTGAAATCGCAGTTGAACTAGTGATGTCAAATATTGAAGATACTGCGAACATAGTCAATCACTTAATTGAAGAAGATCTCGAAACAACATATACAGAATGTCCAGCATCCGAAGAGTCAAACTATGCATTGATGGCTGATTTAACCGAGTCTTCACATGTAGGTACAAAAGATCAACCCTTTGAAAATCATGCTTGTAATGAGTGTAACAAATTTAAAAAAAGCATAGATTTAAAATTTTCTAGGTTATTAGATCACAATGATAGCTTAGTAAATGACTTACAACTGTGCACAAAAGCTAATCGGATTTTAAAACAAAATGAGCACAGTTATAAAGATAAATAGAACTTTTAAATAAACAACTAAGGAAACCGAGGTTGTTGCTTTTAGCCAAGCAAATAATATAAAGTTCTATTTAAACTCTCTGGAAGAAACTAAGAAAGAAAAAGCAGTTTTGGAAGTCAAAGTCAACTCATTAAAACAAAAACTGCATAGTTGAACCAGTTCTTCTCACATCATCCAACACTTAGTGAAAGAACGGACAACAGGGAGGGTTTGGGTTACAAAGTGGTTCCACCACCACATGAGATCATGTTAAATGCTAAATGTAGACCAGTAAATAACTATCCAATCAAGGATCATGTGTTGTCCACTCCTCTAGTTAGTGATCCTGACTCCACAGGTATACCAGTGGAGTCAGTCACTAAACAGAAGGAGGCTACTTTTAAGTCTAAAGGCAAGATGCCTATTGTGAATTTGGATTTGAAAAGGTTAGTGGAAAGTCAGGGTCAAACATGTCTATTTCCGAACCCAAATCGATCAAACTAGTTAACCAACCACGTGCTCCACGTCAAAGTCCAAATAAACAAAAGGATAAAGATGTTAAAAACATTAAAACAATGAACTTTGTTAAAGAAGCTAAAACATCTAAACAAGAAGTGTCCAAACCCAAACAGACAAAAGTCACACCTGAGTCACACACTTCCCCACAGAAGCAGTTCCACCAACATGTAGAAAGTAGATCATGCTACAATTATGGAAAGAATGGACACATAGCTTCTAATTGTCCTTATTATCAGACCCCAAGAAAGAAAATTGACCTTTATGATACTAAACAAACTTCTTTGAAAATGAGTTCTATTACTCCACCAAAAAGAAGTAATGAATCTAGAAATCAACTATACTCAACTGGTGTTCACAATATGGATAATGAGGTAGTTGTTCCCACCACTCTTGGATCACGACTAAAAGTCTATCATCCTTTGGACAATGTCATTGGAGATGTTTGATCAGGAGTACAAACTAGAAATCAACTATACTCAACTAATTATGCCTCGGTAATGGAAAAGGATATCTTCATGATGGTGCGTATCGATGTTTTATGTCTCAATTTGAGCCAAAATATATAACTGAAGCACTAAACGACGAGGCATGGGTCAGTGCCATGCAAGAGGAACTCCTTCAATTCAAGAAACTAGGAGTATGGACACTCGTGGATAGACCAAAAGGTGCTAAGGTGATTGGCACCAAATGGGTCTTGAAGTGCAAGAAAGATGACCAAGGGGTCATAATCAGAAACAAGGCTTGACTTGTAATTCAAGGATTTTGACAAGTCGAGGGTATTGATTACAATGAAGTGTTTGCACCTGTGGTAAGATGGAAGCAATCCGTATCTTCCTAGCCTATGCATCTTACATGAAGATCAAAGTTTATTAACTAGATGTAAAGAGTGCATTCCTTCATGGTGAAATCCGTGAGACAGTGTATGTCAGTCAACCCAAAGGATTTGAGGATCCTTATCATCGGGATGGAGTTTACAAACTAGATAAGGCTCTCTACAGGCTCCATCAAGCCCCAAGAGCATGGTATGAGAAGCTCTCGACTCATCTTGTGAAACACGACTTTCATAGAGGAGTGATTGATTCTACACTGTTCATCAAAGAAAAGGATAGTGATTTACTGCTAGTATAGATTTATGTTGATGACATAATCTTCGGTTCTAAAAATGAAGAATATGTAAAGAATTTGGAGCAGTAATGAAAGCTGAATTTGTGATGAGTGTCATGGGAGAAATGAAGTTCTTTCTCGGGTTACAAGTGGATCAGACACCAAAGGGCATATTTCTACATCAGACCAAGTATGTAGACGATATTCTTAGTCGGTTCGATATGGAGAATGCTTTGGCAGCTGGGACTCCACCGGCTACAAATCATAATGTGGCACTCGACGAAAATGGTGATCTGGTGGATGCCACCATGTACCGAGGAATGATCGGATCCTCACTGCCTCACAACTTGATATCATGTACATAACGTGTCTCTGCTCCAGATATCAGGCGAAACCAAAAGTCAACCATCTCATAGGAGTTAAAAGGATATTTTGTTATGTGAAGGGTACTACAACACTTGGGTTGTGGTATCCTCATGACGATGACTTTGAGCTTACAACGTATAGCGATTCGGATTATGGTGGCTGTAAAATGAATTATAAGTCAACATTAGCAGGGTGTCAATTCTTTGGTAGACGGTTAGTCACTAGGCAGTCTAAGAAGCAAACCTCCGTTGCTCTGTCAACATGTGAAGCTGAATACGTTGCTGCTGTAAGTCGTTGTTCACAAATCATCTGGATTCAATAGCAAATGCGTGATTACGGTTTGAAATTCTCTAACACTCCTATTTTTGTTGATAATTTTGCTACTATCGCCGTAACATAAAATCCGGTCCAACATCCTAAAACTAAACATATCGGAATTAAATATCACTTTATACATGACTGTTTTGAAAAGAATTTAATCGATGTGGTTAAAATTATTAACGGACTTTCAACGCCCTGACCTCTACCCAAAAGCATTTGATAAACTGAGATTTTTATATCTGTTAGAGGTCAACGACGTGAAAAAGAAATATGAAAGTGATTAAAGAAGACGACAGTACATAGTCCAACGCGTATAATTAATTTTTTATTTTATTTTATTATTTTGTTCATTTTCTTCTATTTTGTCTTAATTCTTCGTCTATTAAAATTCAAAAACGCAAAAACATTTTCGGTTTTAGAATTTTAGGGGGAGAATAGGTTAGTTAACAAGGTAGAAGGAAAGTGTAGCCAAAAGGAAAGTAATCAAATATGTGATACTGATTCAATGTTTATGGAAAATGATAGTACACAGGGAACATATAGTTTGGGCATTTAAAAGATTTTAAACAATTAAGATGCAAAATTCAAAGTATGAGTCTGAAAAGTCTAAGCAAATTAAAAGGAAAGATGATAGTTAAACTACTATGCTACTGTGGTAACATAGAGAAAGTAGACCTAGAGGTTGTTAGCTCATTCTATAAAGTGTCGGTAGATTCAACACAATAGATAAGTAGACCTCATTGGTGATTTCAAGCACAAAATAAGTTGTTCAACCTGTTGTGGGTTCCTATCTTATCCCTGGTTAATACAATCAACGAAATTCCAATAAGGGGTGACGAGCAAAATAAATGCCACAAATATGTGCAGACGACCATAAAACTGAGCAAAGGACATGAAAAATGCAAAAAGCAATCAAGCTAATAACCTATGTTGTTAGTGCGATATGTGCAAAAAGAAAATAATTGCTCAAACAAGAAGATAGGTTGTGTGCCTCTCTGCTGTGCGGTGGCATTGACCTGAGGATAAGCATAACCTAAATATTTAAGAATTCATTGTTGTTTGCGCCTCTCTGCTGTGCGGTGGCACTAACCTGAGGCTTAGCATCTCTTTGAAAGCTCTTGGAATAGTTTCTTCTTGTAATATACCCGTAGATCGCTCAAAAATCTGCTGAGGAACGTTTTTTACCATATAAGCGTGGGATCCATAAATGCTTGTTGAAATAATTAAACCTTAAATCATCACCAATGTGTGTCAAAAGTCTACCATATTTAAGAGGACAAGTATACTGACAATCATCGTGAGCTGTAGTTCTTGAAAGTCAAAATCATTGTGTGCACCTAGTAGATCTAGTATGATTTCCTAAACTTGCTTTTGACTCTTGGATCAAAAAAAGAATCTAGTATCAAAATTGTTTATTAAAATATCCCAAATGATCCTGATATACCTGTATGATTCCAAAATGAATCGTACTAGAAATGATATTATAGAATTAAAGCTGTGTTGTCTTGGAAGTAAAATATGTTAGAAGTACTCTAATAGGTTTAATTCCATCTCCAACCCAAAATACAAAATTATGTCTTAATTTCGTTTTAAATTTCTAGTTGTTTTGTTTAACTTTTAGTTTTATTAGGAAAAAGTCAGACTATACATCTGGACTCAAATCTGTGAATCACTCACTCAAAAGGGTCACGTCTAAGGTGAACAAAACATTCAAAAATAAAATGAGTCACGTCTAAGGTGACAAATTCGTTTTAAGTAAAAGGATCACGTCTGAGGTGATCAACAGGTTTTTCAAATTCAAAAGGATCACGTCTGAGGTGATCAACAGGTTTTTCAATTCAAAAGGATCACATTTGAGGTGATCAACTGTTTTTCAAATTCAAAAGGTCATGTCTGAGATGATCATTGGTCATAACGTGTTATCAATTATTAACAGATTAAGTGTTTGAATGTGCATAAGGCAAATTACATAAGTCCTAGTCATACACACGACTGGACCATAAGTATGAACTAGTCGCATGAGTATGAATCATTCGCACGATTGGATCATGAGTATGAACCAATCACATGAATGGAGGTGACCGACTGAATTAGTCATACGACCGAACCCCAGTTGCACGAATGGATGTGACCGACCGAGCCAGTCGCACGATTGAGACCCAATCGCCCGAATGAAGCATGCGAATTGGTCCAATCGCTCGACTGAAGATAAAATCAGTATAAATAGGGGTAAAGTTGGTCGCATATCCTCATCACCCTTCAATCGTCTCCAAATCACCCGAAAGCACATATACTCTGCCAAAATTTGATGAGTCGATTTCTCACCTCTATTGTGTTACTGACATTGTATCTGCATCATCTGCAGGTAATGAGTGATTGAAATCGCACAAAATGCACGGTGATATCAAACTCTAATAGGCCCAAGTTGATTAAAATCAAGAAATAAGTAACAACCATCAAATAGACCACATAAAGGTGTATAATGGTTAAAATGAAAGACATACTATGACAATTAGGGTTCCTGCATAGACACAACGTTTAACATCATGTTTTGACCTAGATTCGGGGTTAGAGTGTCGAATAAAGAGTTATGCAACTGGACACTCTGAATAAACTTCAATCGCACGGTTGAACTGGGCGAATGACTCAATCAGCCAATTGAAATAGGCTTATGAGCACAATCACCCAATTGAACTAAGTCGCATGCTCAGTCGCCCGATTGAACTCAGCCGCAGGATCAATCGCCCGATTGAACTCAATCGCATGCTCACTCAACCAAGTGAACTCAGTCGTATGGTTCAATCGCATGATTGAACCAGACTGATTTTAAAACAAATTAAGTTTCCAGTGCTTTTGTGATGGATAAATCTAATGTTTATGTGTCTTGTGTTATAGAAACATGGAAGAGAGGTGGGCTATCAACACCAAGCACAACATCTGTGCTCACCTTGATCCTACATCCCGAAACGTTGCTGAGTTCTCAGGGATTAGAGCCTTTCTGCGCAGATCACGGATCTTCAAGGCTATCTCGACTCCCTGCACACCTTACAGATCCATCCAATAGGCATTCTGGGAAAGTGCCAGGGTTGACAGATCAGCTGAGCCTCATTTTATACGGAGCTCAATCTTTGGCCAAGAGATAGTGATCACCGAGGATGACTTGAGACGGGTCTTAGGTTTGGGTGAGGATGGAAACCACCTAACTAAGTTACATCCCCTGACTGTCCGGGTATGCTTTATGAGGATCAAGTACGCCAGTGACTTAAATGCCGGGGTATTGAACAAGAGCAACATGTGCCTTCAATTTAAGTATTTGGGACATGTGATCCTGAAGTGCATAGCCTCCAGGCATGGATGATTTGAAGACCTCTCCGACCAAATCCAGAATGCATACATTGCACTGGTACTGAACCATCCGTTCAGTTTCTCCCGCATGATCTTCTCCTATCTGATCGAGAACCTTGAAGCTAAAAGGAAGGAAGGATTCTATATGTATCCATGGTTCTTACAGATGATTATTGACGAGAAGCTTCCTTCACTACCCAAGGAGAAAGAAGATGCAGTTACTCTTGAGGTGATGGATGATACCACCTTAGGCAGGATGAAGGTCTACCGGGGAAAGCAGGTGAAGCCCCCGGTGAGGAGGTTGTTTGGGCATCTGGCCCGAGATGATTATGTGGCACCGCTAGGAGGAAGTGGCGCAACGATGATAGGGATTCTAATGTTGAGTCTATTGCTCTACCCTTCGATGATTCTGACGATGATGACCATGGTGATGGTCCGGGTGGACCCGAGCTGGCTCCAATCCACCCTGATTTTTAGATGGACGATGAGGAGGAGTTGGATGAGTCGGATGAGGAGCCTCTGGTACGGACGTTGGGGAGCCGGGTCGTAGCCACGGAGAGAGGGCTCAGGGCGGTTGTTGGTCGCCAGGGGGAGTTCGGGGATGTTGTTACTGCTGATACAGATCCATCTTATACCCCGGTCCATCCCAACAACTAAGGGGGAGCCTCTGTTTCTAAGGGCTCCAGGAAGAAGAGGATAGCTCACCCTTATGGCAAAAAAGGTAAGAGGCCAAGATTTACATTGACCACAACCACCACTACTGCCACAACCACCACCACTACTGCCACAGCCACCACCACATCCACCACAGCTACCACCACCACTACCACACCCCCTACCACTACTACTACACTCCCAACCACCACTACTACAACCAACCCTTCACCATCCACTCATATCCACCACCCATATTTATCACATCCACTACTAGCCACCAAGCAGGTCCATCAACCCACACGTCCTTCACCACAGGACCCACTCTACCCTCCATTGGGGTAGAGGAACAGCTGGCTGCACTTAACTGCATGGTGCTGAAGCTGTTAGCTGCTGATGAGGAAAGAGCTGCTCAGCTAAATCAGCTTGTGGAGTTAATGCTGCTCAAGCATAGCAGATTTCCCAATAAGCACAACAAATTATCAAACTTCAGGAGCACAATGACCAACCAATGAAGAGGATTGAGGAGTTAGAGGCCTCAAACAAGACAATCATGCTCAAACTAAAGGGATCAAAAGATGAGCCTCTGAAGATTATAGAGGGTGATGATGATGATTATGAAGATGATGATGATGGTGATGATGATAAGATTGATGAAGAAGATGACAGTGATGATGATGGGTCAAGGGGAAAGAAAAGAGGAGACGATGATGAAGAAGGTGATGCAGCTGCATCAGCCTATGCTCAGGGTCAAGAAAGGAGAACCCAGAGAACACAAGACCAAGGAGCATCATCCTCTGCCCCTCCTGCTAAGAAGCCTGCAATTCAAGACAAAAGTAATGACTAGATGTTTATGATTTGAAAACTTTTGTACTTGAATCTTGTATTATAGTTGTGTAATTAATGTTTATATATATATTTATCTACCGTTTAAATGTCTTGATTAATTTCTAATGATTGATGTGTTACATGTTTAAATCAAGCAGATCAAACATCTCAGCAAGACGAATATGATGTTGCTCCTCTACAGCAAATCAAGTCTCAACTCAGAATGATTCTTGATTTGCAAGGGATTGTCAGAAGGTCGGTGAGCTATACTCCCGAAGAAGGAGAAATCATACACGACCTAACTGATGAGCAACTTGCTGAGATGTTCAGGCTAAACCCAGATGAGATTGTCAAAGATGCACCTACTTTTGATGTGACAAGTGACGACGAGCAAAAAGACGTAGATGAAATAGAGATTGAGGATGTCACCACTGAGCACTATCCAGAGTACACTGATTGAGAGGGCAAGTGATCCCCAACTTGGGTGACACTCTCAGCAGTGCTACATTTGAAAAGCTGGATGAAATGGAAAAAGAGACAAAGAAGAATGAAAGCCAAGCTCAAGCCTTGGATGCATATTTTAATATAAAGAAGGCTGCATGGGCGTCTTGTTTTGCTAAGATACGAGCCCAACGCACTGCACAAAAGCCAAATGCCTACACCAAGCTGTACAAGGTCAAGAAACACCTAAAGGTGTCGGGCAAGATCATTGCATGGGCATATTTTGAGGATCTGAATGTGTATGCAGTTAAGAGAGAGAAGGGAATAGAGTACTTCAGATACCCATATGATCTGAAGACTCTCCCTGGTTTTGAGCTTAACCAGCTGGCACGCCTAAATTTGTTATATGCTGATCCGAGGAAAATGTCAGGCTGGTTTGAGGCTGCACTAAGGAAAGAATACCACTCCAGGTGGGTAACTTCAGACCTCAACAACCGAAGAGGTACATCCAAAGGTCTGAAATGGATCCCATTTCTGGAAAGCCTAAAGTCGTGCTGAAGTGGAGTCCTCCACGCACAACGTCCAAGATTCCCTTAAGGGAAATGCCACATGACTTCACTCCACACTTCAAATGGTGGTATTATGATTGGAGAGTAGGTGAAGCGGTCATAGTCTTACAGAGATAGAGCAAAATGGAAACTATCCGGGTGTTCAACCCTATGTGGCTAACCAACTTGTCTGTAGACGATGTCTATACATTATACAAGTGGCCACTATTCTATCACTTGCAAGATATAGTACAAGCCCTCCAGTTCCAGAATGTTATACGACTCTGTTTTGCATTCGAGATACATGCAGGAGTTACTAGAGAGAAAAAGTACAAGAAATTTGAGGAGCTAATGAAGAATGTTAGACACTAATGTAAACTAGGTCCAAGGGGGAGTTTGTTGATACATATGTACCTAGTTTAGGAACTTAATATAAATGTCTTTCATGTCTTACATATATGTAATAAATAGGTATGAATGAAATAAAGTATGTGATTGATGCTTATAATGTTTCATTGTTTATTGTGTGATAAATTATAGTGAACTAACTATATAGGTTTGTGGTTGTAGTACATAATTCTTAGTCAATAATGATTGAGAAACGTGTTCAAACTTAACGTATGAAGTCCTCATGCGAATGGACCATGCGAATGGACCATGCTAATGGACCATACGCATGAATACTTCATGCTAATGGACTATTCACACGACTGAACAAGGAGACTGGATCAGTCACACGATTGAGACATAAGCTTGACTCAATCGCACGACTAAACCTTCAGTCGTGCGGATGGATCAATCGCATGATTCAGTCGCACGACTGAACCATGCTAATGGTTCAGTCGTACGATTGGAAAACCCTATCCTATAAATACCACCTAATTTATGGAAAAACAAAAGAATTCGAATACCTACGCACATAATCGTACCCTAGCAGTCTAGAGACTCAAGAAAACCTGTCCCAAGTTCATAGATCGCAGTTGAAAATCATTCTAATCGTTCTTAACGTTTCTTTAATCGTTAGATTGATCTGAACTGCGTTCTCACTGATTGGATCGCCAATCATATAGGATTTCGCACTATTTGATTTGGTATACTCGCAGAATTAGTTACTACTCCATACGTACACGGTCCCCTAACAGTATATATATATATATATGTATATATATATATATATATATATATATATATATATATATATATATATATAATTTTTCAGTTTACTTTTTATTTATTATTTAGAAAGTCTAAAGTCTTTGTTTGTTGTTCTACTCATGTCCTTTTGTTGTAATGTCCGTTAGTCCCATATACGGTCTATATCTTTGTTCTAATCCTTGATTCATTGTTTGTCAAACTTTACTTTCAATTGTAGCATTATAATATGTCCAAGTACTTATGTTTTCCCCTTTATTAATCCTTTAACTTGACCTAGTTTTTGATTAGTAACATCATCAAGTTTCAATCTTAGCCACTCCCCTAAGTCATATCATCCACAATAATTATCCATCCAATGTTTTCACCTAAGTGTTCCTTAAAAGGCCATAATCCACTAGACTTCCATTTGCATGTTCATATATACATACGCAACATATAGATACATATATACATTTGTACCACCCAAATCATCCAAATAACATGATTTTATCAAACTAAAATCATTACCTATACACTTTTTAGATTCATGCAACCATTTCAAACATATTTTAAATCCCAAAATCATTAAGACAACATCTTTCATATAACCATTAAGTAGGTGAACTAGGGTTTATCAAGATTTTCTTCTTGATCATCATGTATGTACAATAATAGTAATCTAACACAATACCTTGAGTAACTAACAGATGTAAACACACACAATGCAAGCACGATCTTTGACTTTCGATTACAATTTCGTGTTCTATTCAAAGTTCCAACTAGAATCTTTAGAAAGGAAATGAGGATGAAGGTTACTAGTGGTGGTGGTGTTATGATTTCAAATATGGTTTGAGGTGGTGTTTGTGGTGAGTGGATGGTGGAAATGGTGGTGGTGTTGGTGATGGGTGGTGGTGTTGCTGGTGATGGAGGTGGTGGTGGTTGCGGTCGATGGTGGTGGAGGTGATGGCGGTTGTGGTCGATGGTGATGGTGGTGATGGTTGGTGCAAGCCGCGGTGGGGTGGCCGAGAGGTGGTGGCGGTGATTGGGGGTGGCGGAGAGGTGGGGGCGCCCGGAAGTGATGGTGGTTGTGTGTGTGTGTGTGTGGAGTGGAGAGGAGAGGGAGGTGAAAGGGTTGTGTGTGTGGGTTAGTGTGTTAAGTGTGTGTGTATGTAGTTTATCTACATAAAGTGTGGGGATGAGTTGTCTTGCACGCAAGACTAGGTGATCATCTCAAAGATTTAGTTATAATTATTAATATTATTATTATTATTATTGTATTAATCGTATGTCTCAACCGGTTAATTGGCAACGGGAGTTCAAATTAAACATTGGTCAAGGTCTCAGAAAGTCAGACGAGTCAGAGATAATAAATAAACATTTATTATTATTAGACAAAATTGAGCTGGCATTGACCTGATTTGACAGAGTGTCACAATAGTGCTCCCAGGACTCTTCAACAAACTGGTGTTGCTGAGAGGAGAAACATGACACTTATTGAAGCTGCAAGAACTATCCTGTCTAACTCTAAACTGCCTATCACCTTCTGGGCTGATATAGTCAATAATGCCTGCTATGTGCAAAATAGAGTTTTAGTGGTTAAGACTCATGGTCAGACTCCTTATGAACTTTGGCATAAAAGAAAACCTTTCATTGGTTTTCTCAGGTCATTTGGATGTCCTTGCACCATCTTGAATATCAAAGATCAAATTGCCAAGTTTGTTGAGAAATCAAATGATGGACACTTTATTGGATACTCTTTCCAAGCTAAGGCTTATAGAGCATAGAATCTTAGAACTAGAATAGTTGAAGAGTCAACCATTGTGACTTTCAATGAGCACACTCCCAGTGTGAAAGGTTCTAGTCTTGATTGACTATTTGATATTGATTTTGTTACCAACTGTTTTAATAAATCTTGTGAGCATGTTTTAGGGTCTACAAATATATTACCTAAAGGTGATCCTGATCCAAGATTTGAGCTAAGAAGACCTTCAAGCTACACATCTTCAGCTCCAGTGGTAACAAATCCTACAGATGAAGCTTCTACAAACACATCAATGACAAATCCTACTGATGCTTCTGGAGTGCCTTCAACTTCCAGCTTAGAGGCACACAACTCAAAAGAAGGAGCTTCAAATATTGGAGAACATGGTGGTGGTGATAGTGATTAGGAATTTCTTGATGCTGATAACCACTCCATTAATGACAATATCAATGATATCACACACTCATTGGATCAAGTTAATCTTGATAAGTGTGCTGATGTGGAGGGTGAATCCTCATTTGCCAGATCTGAATTTCTCTAATTTAGATCTGTCTAAGAAACTTGTCATGATCCCTCAGCTAAGGATCCACAAGCCTCGCCCTTCCACAAACATCATTGGAGATGTTGATACATGGGTAAGAACAAGAGGACAAACCCATGATGCAAATGTTTGTCTTCACTCTTGTTTCCTGTCCCAGATAGAACCAAAGAAAATTGATGAGGCTCTAAAGGATGGAAGTTAGGTTGAAGCTATGCAAGAGGAGCTGCTTCAATTCAAAAGGCAGAAGGTTTGGAAACTATGTCCTCTTCCTCATAGGAAGACTACTATAGGGACCAAATGGGTGTTTAGGAAAAAGAAGGATAATAGAGGACTTTTCATCAAGAACAAGGCAAGACTGGTTGTTTAAGGGTATACTCAAGAAGAAGAAATTGACTACACAGATGTCTTTGCTACTGTAGCAAGACTTGAAGCTGTCAGGATATTTCTAGCTTTGCTGCATCCAAGAATTTCAAGGTGTACCAACTTGATGTCAAGTGTGATTCTCTTTATGAGGTGATTGATGAAGAGGTGTATGTCAAACAACCACTTGGGTTTGCAGATCCTGATTATGTCTACAAGCTTGATAAGGCTTTTATGGGTTGTACCAAGCACCAAGGAAGTGATATGAGACTCTATCATAGTATCTTTGTTAGCATGGCTACAAGAGGGGTACTATTGATGGAACTCTTTTCATCAAAGGAACATGGAGTGGCATTATGCTTGTTTAAGTATATATGGATGACATTATCTTTGGGTCAACTAATTCAAAGCTCTGCAAAGACTTTGAAAAGATGATGAAAGATAGTTTTGAAATGAGTGCCATGGGGGAACTTAATTTCTTTCTAGGAATTCAAGTGAAGAAAGTTGACAATGGCATCTTCATAAGTTAGTCAAAGTTTGTTCAAGACATACTTAAAAGATTCAACATGACTGATTATAAGGTTGTTAAGACACCCATAGCCAGAAACCACTCCCTTGGACCTGATCTTGAGGGGGAGTGTGTTGATGAGCATTTTTTTAGAGCAACGATTGGGTCTCTTATGTACCTCACAGCTAGCAGGCCTGATATCATGTTTGCCACATGTATTTGTGCAAGATATCAAGCCAACCCCAAGATGTCACACCTAATCACTGTTAAAAGAATTCTAAGATATCTCAAAGGTGCTCCATCACTTGGCCTTTGGTATCCAAAGAACTCCGACTTCGATCTGTATGCTTATACAGATAGTGACTACGGTGGCTACAACATGACTGCAAAGTCTACATCAGGGGGATGTCAATTTCTTGGTGGAAGGATAGTCTCTTGGCAATGTAAGAAGCAATCTTGTGTATCTGCATCAACTGCTTTTGGGAAAAAGAAAACTACTTTTTCAGAGGTGGGACCGACTTCTAGATTTCAAAGTTTATCCTCTTTCATTAACCTTGTCTCAGATCCTTTTTACATATAAACCCAACGGTTCCCCCCGCTTTCACTATCTTCTTCATTTGCACTATTACTCTGACCTAAATTCTCCTAAACCGCCTTTGTTCTTCATCTTCCTTCACCCTTAAGCTTCTCAAAATGGGCAATCTAAATCTTAGAAACAACCCTGATTTGTCCATGCAACTTCACAGGAAACACAACCAGGTTGCTCTATTGAACTTTGAGAAAGATGATAGTTTCTCAGTGGTTTGCCATTTTCTGGCTCTGTCAAACTACTTCACCTCCCTCACCATTGATCCTATACCTTATGAGGATCACTTGCTTGAATTTTGGAAGACCTGCCAAGAGGTCATTATGGATGGGGAGAAGGCACTGTCTACCATAGTGTAGGGGAGGACAATCTTCATCACTCTGGCCATCATCAACAATCATCTTTAACTGGATGATGAAGAAGGTGAGTTGTTCTTCTTAAAGGAGCCTTTCAGTCATTCCTTTGAGTAGGTGGGCTATGAGGGAGATTTATCTATAATGACATTCGGGAAAGGGAAGGTCTCTTCCTAGTGGAAATACCTGCTTCATGTGGTTATCCATAGCTTGTCCAACAAGCATGGAGGGTGGGACCAGATTCCTGAGGATCTCTCCTTCATAGTGCATGGAATGGTTTAGTGGGTCAAGTTTAGGTATTCTCACTTTGTTTATACAAATTTACTTGCAAACTTGGTCTCCTTAGATTATTACATGTTTCCTAGATATGTTCAATACATTCTCAACTATGAACTGGGCTCACAGTTAAGGGTAACAAGTAATATTTTTAAATTGGGACAGATGAAGCCCAACATCTTTATAATCTTGAAGAAGCCAACTATAGGCTTCTCAGGGGTAGAAACAACCCTTGTCCCAAAATGTTGGAGTTCATTGCTCAAGGTGACAACCAACCAACACAAGTTAGTGTTGAACCCACACCTTCTACCTCCCAACCACCAAAAAGGCCTCAAATCACCCACACTTACAAAAGAAAATCCAAGCTATTGAGTCTGTGCAGGCCTCCATACACTCACCCATATAGTAGGAAGTGGATACTAGAGCTCCCACTTCTCCTGAGGAGCAAACCATTCCCATCTTTTCAAGGATCAGTGCTGAGGTTCCTGTTGGAGCATATATTGTCATATATAGTGTGTCCGTCGCTTGACGAATAGTCTAGGCTTAATGTGATACACCTGATATGTTGTAAACACATGAAACTGAGTCATTCACGAGAGCATATGAGAATGAGACTCAGTCATACGACTGAGCCTTACTAATGGGCCAGTCGTGCGACTAAGAGATGCGATTGGGCCATTCGTAAGACTAAACCATAAGTATGGTCCAGTCGTATGATTGAACCATATGTATGGTCCAGTCGTACGATTGAACCACATGCATGGTCCAATTGTATGAATAGGCCCAGTCGCATCTGATATGGGCAAAGGCCTATAAATACCAGTTTCATTGTGTAGAAAGGTTAAGGAGTATGCCCGGGGCCTAGCTGCTGCCGGATGAGAGGGGAGATCATGCTCGATCTCCCCTTGCTAAGAGTCTTGATTCTTATGTTTAATGAGCTTGTAATCATTAGGTTTTATTAATGAAACCTTTATATTCTTGTTCGTACTATTGTTTGTCTCTTGGTTTGGTTTTGTTTTCTTCCGTCAAAAACACTCTTGGATGTCAACCGATCCAGCAACTTTACAATTGGTGTCAGAGCCGGTTACTACTGGAATGATCTAACAATCATTCTAGCAACCCGTGCTCTTGATTTCTGGATCTATTTTAGGTTCTTTGACGTTAAACCCACTTCGTGTTCTTCTTGTTTTGCTCAAATCTTGTTACGTGTGTTGTTTCCTGGTTAAAATCAAACCCAAAACCACGTTCTGATCACCTTACGAATCTTATGATGTCTATTTTGGTTCAGTTCATGTAAAATTCATAAGATTAGGGTTTTTGGTAGCCATGACGGCTGCAGATTTGAAAATCTACGTGCAGAATGGTTCATGCGACTGGACCTTAAGACTGGACCAGTCTTATGTCTAGTCATGCGATTGGACTAGTCTTATGTCCAGTCGTGCGGCTGGACCAGTCTTATGTCCAGTCGTGAGACTGGACCAGTCTTATGTCCAGTCGTGAGACTGGACCAGTCTTATGTCCAGTCGTGAGACTGGACCAGTCTTATGTCCAGTCGTGAGACTGGACCAGTCTTATGTCCAGTCGTGAGACTGGACCAGTCTTATGTCCAGTCGTGAGACTGGACCAGTCTTATGTCCAGTCGTGAGACTGGACCAGTCTTATGTCCAGTCGTGAGGTCCAGTCGTGAGACTGGACCAGTCTATGTTCAGTCATGCTACTCGACCATTCTTATGACCAGTCGCACGAATATATCATTCGTATCATCCAGTAACATGAATGTGATATTTGTCCTCCATGTCATACGAATGAACGATGTTCCAGACAAAAAAAGGGTCTGGAACTGCCTCTTGCACAGATTTGAGGTTGAGCAAAGCACATTTATCCTGAGGTTCTTTTGTCAAATAAGTTCGATGGATACCCCCTTATTTGTTGGACTTCTAGAATAGATGAATGTAGTTAGAACACAAAAGAGAGAAGAGAAGATGTTAGCACTCGGTGCTGATTTTGTGGGGTAGTCAGGAGCATCTGACTATTTATGGGCCAATCAAGTCATATTTATCCGCACAGAGAGGATTCTGATTCTTAGGAGGAATCCATGTATAGAGAAATTGAAGACTCAATCCGAAAGTGATGATATGAGCTAGTTTCTGATGATGAATATGAGTGCATGCTGATTTGTTTGGAATTGTCAGCTGTGGATTGGAACCTTCTACCTTTGCCTAATACACCGTATGAAGACGCCAGGAGAGCAAAATGTCTATATATTGGGATATGCTGAATTTGAGGGGTAATTTCTACAGGTGTTAATTTTAATCAGGTTAGCCTGTGTGAAGATCGAAGCAATGGAAAACTGTTCATGTCATTATCTGGAAAAATCAGTCATATGGGGAATCTTGCTGCTATGATGGTGTTTTGTAAAGTAAACGAAAGCTATTGTGCCTAAATTCATTTTCAGGAATACTGTAGCAACCTGACGGATCCGTAAAGTTGGCTAATATGCTTTTTCGTTTGATTCTATTGGCAACCAGAGCAATGAATGACTGAAGATTGTAAGAGGTTTTATCTACTATTCGCAAGCAACATCCAAGGGGGAATTTGTTGGAGCATATGTTGTCATATATAGTGTGTCCATCTCTTGACAAATAGTCTAGGCTTCATGTAATACACCTGATATGTTGTAAACACATGAAACTAAGTCATTCGTAGGAGCATATACGAATGAGACTCAGTCGTACGACTGAGCCTTGCTAATGGGCCAGTCGTGCGACTGAGAGATGCGATTGGGCCATTCATAAGATGAAACCATAAGTATGGTCCCATCATACGATTGAACCATATGTATGGACCAGTCGTACGATTGAACCATACGCATGGTCCAATCGTATGAATAGGCCCAGTCGCATCTGATATAGGCTGAGGCCTATAAATACCAGTTTCATTGTGTAGAAAGGTTAAGGAGTATGCCTGGGGCCTAGGTGCTGCCATATGATAGGGGAGATCATGCTCGATCTCCCATTGCCAAGAGTCTTAATTCTTATATTTAACGAGCTTTGTAATCATTAGGTTTTATCAATGAAACCATTATATTCTTGTTCGTTCTATTGTTTGTCTCTTGGTTTGTTTTTTTGTTTCCCTCCATCAAGAATACGCTCAGATGTCAACCGATCCAGTGACTTTACAGTTCCTCATGCTCATCCTGATGAGCTCACAAGTCCAACTGCCTTAAGCCTACACTCTGAGTCTTAACACTTAGGTGAACAAACTTCAGGAGACAGTTACCATCCCCAACCTCTAGAATTAAACCATCCAATTCCCAACCTTGACTTCTATACTAATGAAGATTTATGTTCAGTGAGTACCATAAGTCTCTTTACTCCTCCCCTACTCAAAGAGAGATGAGTGCTCCTAAGTCACCTATGTCTAGCCCATATTAGTCACCTATTACTGAGATGGATACTTCTGAACCTATTTAGAAAATCCATATGGAAGAGCTCTCTCTTCAGTAACTGATTACATCATTCAAACCTCAACCATGGCAACTCAGCCATTGACACTTCAACTGAAGTTGTCAACGAGTAGAGGAAAACCAACAGCCAAGAACTTCATGCTGGTGGTGAGAGAGAAGAATTTTGTCCAACTCTTTCATCCCCCCATGATTCTTCTAATAAATATAAGGGGAATCTAATGCTAAAGGTGCAAAAACTGTAAAAACATGCACCTATCTAGTCTCCAAGGTTAATCATCTTGAATCTCAGGTGACTACCCTGCATAACAAGAGCAATGATCAACAACTTGAGATATCTTATTTTAAGAAAAAACTAGCTGGGAGACCTTTAAGAAGAGCTTAACCAGGAACACAAGAACTTGTGAATGTGATTGATCTAACCTCTAGCGCATCTATGCAAGTAGTTGATACTACCAAAAAGGGGGAGAAAGTCATCACATACAAAGAACGTAGGAGTTCTTCACAGAGCATGGACATTGAGGACTCACCATCTTCACTTGCAACTGTCCATACTTAACAACTTCCTCAAGTTCACATTGATGTGGACTCTATAGACTCCTTTATTCAGAGTCTTTTTGAGGAAGGTATACCAAGGTTAGTGTCATCTCCACCTCAAGAAACTTCCAACTACATCATAGGGTGGATGTATGATGCAAACAGAAGAGCCCTTATTCTTCAAAGGGTTCAAGGGCAACAGAAGTCTTCAATTTTCAGACTTTGAACTACTATGAAGGTCTTGACCTGATCAACATGTCACTTGTCAATCCAAGCCAATATAGACAAGTTGACAGGCTGGCACAAAGGATTTAGGATAGAAATACTGAAGAGTTTAGTCTTAGAAGGAGACAAAGGAAATTAGGTAATACTATTGGTCAACTGGATGTTGAGGCAAACCCTAAGATTAGCTTTGAAGGAGAATCCTTGACTGAAGCCCTAGCGGTAGAGCCTGAGAGCCTTGTCACACCTACAACTACTTTAGCAATTCATTCCCTTAGTGAAACCTGTTGGTGAAGGTGTATCACAACCTGTCTCTGGCTAGAGCTTGGAAGCTACACCAAGCAATGAAGGCCAAAGCTCTCTCCACCATGACTCACAAAGGTTTGTGACTGACAAAGGGAAAAGGAAAATGACTTCTGAGGAGATTTAGGAGGAGAGAGAGGAAGAGGAAGCTAAGGGGAGAGAGTTCCTCTAGGTCTGCAAGATTCATGGAAGCCGCAATCAGGGCTGCCCCCAGACCAAACACTCAAGACAATGAGTTGAGGACAGTCAGGATTACTAACTTGCAAACTAGGAACTATGACATTGATGAGATTATATATCTTCCCTTAGAAGAGCTTAATGAACTGACTGACATGAAATTGTCAAGAGAGAGGAAGGAAGCCGAGGATGCAAAGTTACTTCTCTAAATCAAAGAGGAGAAGAGACAAAAGAGATTGTACAAGCATACTCCCAGTCTCTCCCCAGTTCGAGAAAGTCCTATACAAGAGGCTGTGGCTCCACAAGAACCTCAGGTAGACAAAGAGACTGATAGGATGAATATGATCAACTACCTGAGTGCCACAAGCCTATACCAGGCATCTGCACTTCTTCCTTTGTCCTTTGAGTACCTAGAGTTTGAGTATCACAAACAACTTGAGCTTCAAGTACTCAAAGAACAAAAAACAACAAAAAGAAAAATGAGGGAAGATGCTGCAAGGTCAAGAGCCATCATCCAGAAGAGCATGAAGAAGTCTACTGACAGAAAAAGGATGATGAGCTTCTTGAAGTTGTATGGATTATCTGGAAGGAGACTTGGCCCTATGTCTCTATCTAAAATGGATGAGCACATCAGGGTAATCAAGCAGAAGATCAAAAAAGGAGAGCTACTTGAGTTACACTCCCCTCCAAGTGAAGTTCTTCCTGAAGTGGAGGTTAAGGTTTAACAACATTAGACAACACAACATGAACCTCCTGCTGAGCCTCAACAAGCTTCATCTTCTGATCCACACCCGGGTCAAACTCCCTCTCCTTCTGAACCTCCGAGGGAGGAACACCCAACTAAGCAAGACAAGACTGATCAACAAGGTGCTACAGACTAGTCTTCTTAGTTAAAGTCATTAAATAAGAGGAAGAGGATCGTTTCTAAACCACAGTCAAAGAACAAGAAGAAGTCTAAACCATCCACCTCCATACCTCAGGGCGAGTCCGATCAACCTGAGGAAGTGTGTGAAGAGGCAGTCCAATCAACTCCAATTCAAGTGGCTCCTCTTGCTTTTGACATCTTATCCTAGACCTTCACAACTAATCCAGAAAGATGGCATGTGATCAGAGATCAAGGTGGTGTGAATGTATACATATGGCAAGATTTATTCAACCTACCTTTGCATGATCTCTTTGAGATGAGAAGATACTATGAAATTATGAGTGATCCTGACCATCTAATGAAGAAGGGCATGATCATCATTATGATGAGGACTGTCAACTGATGAAGATCTTCAAATATTTTGGTAGCATCAGCCTAGGGGTAGTTTGTAAGGATTCCAATAAGTCTGATGCAGTCAAAACATTCAAAGCATCCAAAGTCTCTCTGCATGCATGGACTAAAATACTAACATAGAAATGCCTTGGAAGTTTTACATCTTACACAAGAAACATTCTAAGTGTAAAATCTTTTGAAGCCAAGACCAATATCTTCCAAAGCCAAATGTGAAGTCTTCCGAAGCTTCAAAGACAAAGTCTTCCGAAGCCAGTTTATGAAAACAAATTTCTTCCGAAGACTTTTATGCACATGCTATTATTTGATGTACTTTTCCATAAAGCTGGACCACCTTTCTGCTACAACTCTGTTTGACTCACCAACTTTCACAAGTTGATGAAAAGGTTCATGCTTTTGGTAAACTGTAGATTGAGGTCTTGAGTTTGAGCTTTCTACTTTATGTGCTTAATCTTTTTTGTAATATATTAGGATGAGCTATGGCATGTCATAGTCACAAAGTCAAAAGGCAATCTGCCTTTTGACTCTATATTTGATTTTGTTGTCTAGTCTTATGTATCCAGCTAGTTTCAAAGTATGGCCGACTGTAGGATGTAGTATATGTATCTCAAGTACTTGTAACTTTCCATTATGCTTTTGTAACACTTTGTAATAGAACTTGAGAAGCAATATACTTCATTCTTGAAATCCAAACACTTGTGTTGTTTGCTATCTTGTTTTGTCTCTCATTTACTTGTGTTCTTAGCATTTTTTACTCTAGTTAACTAGTTCCCTATTTGATCTGTTTAGTGTTCCAAATAACTCTACTCATTGTGTTATTGTGTTGTAAAATGCATCATCCTTTCTAACGGTTCTGCAAGAAAGCTTAACAATCCTAGGTGTTCAGTAAACACATTGACCCAAGGTTTTGGAAAACAAGACTCATTTGACCTAGTTTACCCATCTAACCTGTTGGTGACATTTTAATTGAAAACTCTTTTGATCAAGTATAGCAATTCATCATACATGATTATCATACAAATTATTTATGTAAACCAAATTGCAACCCTTAAGTCCCATCATGCACTTCATGCTAATTTAGTTTATCATACAACACATACAAATGTCAAAAAGCTCACAATTATAATTTTAACTAATACATTATACATCATCATGATCTATCATGATCCCAAGATAGTTCCATAATCCCTTAACAATCATGTATATTCCAGGAGAACCTAAATTTCCCATGTTGTGCATCAAGCATTCATACAACTCAAACAGCACAATCTACCAGCTTAAACATCATCAACAAGTATTCTAACATCATGAACATGTTCAATTAACAATATCCAATGATATTTATAAATAAAGTTTCCCTTTCGAGAAAGTAACACCCAAAATCCATCTAAGACCTAATCAAGTCCATTACAACCATCCATGATCAATCTAACATGCTCCTAACATTCTAATCATGATCAAATCACAAAATCACATATTTCATATCAATAAAGTTTTCCTTTTGGAAAGTAATTGTAACATCTGGTCCATTTTCAAACCCGAACCTGAACTAATATTGAACTTTCATACAATGTGAATTTCTTTATTAACTTATTTTATTTGTTTTAATGAATTATATGGATTAGATGTGTAGTTTAAATAATATTATGAAATGATTTATTCAATTTATCATTTAAACAAATTATATAATTTAATGATTTATAAATAATTCTTTTTCATAAAGTTATAAAGTTTATTAATTATTTTACAATAAATAACTAAATAGAAAAGTCTTATTAAAATTTATAAAGTTTAATAAATTTAAGAAGTCTATTGGTCAATTATGAGTTTTAATTATTAAACTAAAATAAACAATTAAAATACAAAGTTTATTATTATTTCAAATATATAAAGTCTATAAAAGTTGTATAAACTAGTTATTGATTTAATGAAATTTATAAATAAATAATTTGAATTATTTTAAAACTTGGGTTTTAATAACGTTGGGGTCAAACTTGCAATGTTTAAAACTTATTTTAAAAGTTTTTTAAATGAAATAATAAACTATTGAAGTTTAGGGACCAAATTGCAAAAAGACCCAAACCACCCCCCTTTTCCCCGTCTAATCCCGGCCTCCGGCCATCGGTTCCGGCACACTCCGGCGACCATAAAACCACTCAAATTAGGCAATTTTAATTCCAAATAATCATACCATATCAATCGCACATCAGTTTCGAACATAAATTGTTTAATTGAAATAATTCGGTTGCTAAGGCTATGCACGCGAAACCAAAACTTTCAATCAAAGCATGAACTCGTTCAACTTGAAAGTGATCAAATCATTCCTTTATGATCGAGGGAAAATCATCAAAACAACACTCTTAAACTATTTGAACTCCTAAGTTCATTGATCTTGTATCCGTCGACCTAATTCATATTTAGTCATTAATCATGTCTTTATTTTAATCATAAGTCATCAAATCTTAGGTTGAATTATGAAGAAAACATTGGAGTAATATTATATTCTTATTGTTATCTTAAGTGCACCTTATAGCACGTGAGTTTTCCATGTGAGTTTTCATACCCATCTTTTACTTTATTTCACACCTTTTTAGGATGAAACATGTTAACATATAAACTTACACTTGTAAACATCTTGATACTTGTAAATGCACATGCAATTCATCTTTACTTTTTATCATGGTTATTTGTAATATTATGAGTCTTATATGATAGACATTATATGTTGACAATCATTAACTATTGCTAGCCTGACGACATCATAGATCTATGGGCTTGACAAGCCTATTTGGTGCTAAAGCCAAGGTTATTTCCGGCTCCTAATGACGTATGCTTGTTCATCATGGGAACCAAGTACACTTAGCTAATCTTTATAACTTGTAAATTATATTCTTAGTCAAGGTTTGATTGTAGCTATATGTTATCTATAAACTTGATTTATTCGTAATCGTTGACATGAATTGCTACTTGTGTCCTTTTATATATATATATATACGTATGTACAAACCCATGGAAACTCACCAACATTATATGTGACTTTATTTTTAATATTTTTCAAGATGCTTTGAGGACTTCTTCTTGCACATATAGGACTTGGACCTAGTTTAACTAAAGATTTTATTCTTTGTTTGAATGTTGGTTGTATTGTAATGAGTGACTTCATTATTATTGTGGAATGAAAAATGGTATTTAATATTATTCCAACTTATTTAGTTTTATGTGCTATGAACAATCATTTCACATTCGCCCGCCTCGATAATTTCGTTGTTGGTCGGGGTGTGACATCAATATCCAAAATCCGTATTTTCATCAACTTCAATCCCAAATTCAACAATAACATCCCTAATCTAGTTCATAGCAATCATAAAAATCCATCTAACATGTACCAATCATCAAAACATGAATTCCAAGAAGAAAAAAATTCTACTTTGGGGAATGTATGAACTAGATGATCAAATCATTGATTTCTTGCATAATCATCATAATCCAACATTCATACAACCTAACTAACAACCTATCATAATTAAAATACTATCAATTTCAACTTTCTCATATGATTTTCAAATTAGGGTTCATCAAGAATCAAAAACCATAAAAAACTCATCAAAATCTAACCTTTAATCGTGTAATGGTCAAGAATTGATACTTTCTACATGTTAGAATCACTTGTACTAATTAAAATTGAGTGCTTGTGCTTGTTGTTGATCAAAATCGCAAAGGGAGAGAGGGTTGCGAGTGCTCGACCGCAAATGAAGGGTGGGAGGGGATTGGGTTTTAATTTTTGGTAATATTAGTTTATAGGTAATTACAAAATAAACTCTCCTTATCACCTTTTGTAAAAGTTAATCTTTTAAGCACTTTTTTGAACAATTTTAACTACAAAATACAAGTGTTATTAGTCAATAATAATAATCATAAATATTTTCAACTCATAACAAAACTCACAAAATATATATATTACATGTAGTCACGTTATCAAGTAAAATTCACAAATAATGTTTAAAATTCATGACTCGCATAACCATGAATTAATAACCAAAATTATTAATTTGATTATTATCTATTTATCATAGACAATTGTTATAACGTCACCAACGTCCAATGACAACTTGTGTGTGCTCACGACACGTGTATGCAAGACCTAATAGAACTAACGAAGTTTTGGTAACGGAAAATTACTAGATGTCACACCCTCTCCCCATAAACCTAACCCTACACCCCACACCTAAAACCCAAAACCGCTCCACCCACCCCCCAAAACCAAAACCCCCCAAATTAAGAGAAAAACTAAACCCTAAAAAGTAAATCCTAGAAGCTAAACCCTAAGGGTAAAACCTAAACATTAAAATCTAAAACCTAAAAGATTAGAAAGAAGAGTTCAACGAGATGGTTTCAGTATTGCTGGAATAAATCAGAGTTCATTATAGTGGGTTATGAGTGTTCTAAAATGCTTATAGGCTTTTAAGGTTTTTACATTTAGCCTAACAATATATATATGTATGAATATGTGTGTTTTAAAATGAGTAGGGATTGTAAGAAGCCGAGAGCTGAGGGTTCTGGGGTGAAGAAGGCTGGAGGAGAAGGACCGAGGGTGAGCGCCAGAGCGTTTATGATGACGCAAGAGGAGGCTAGGACGGACCCTGATGTTGTGTCAGGTACGTTTCTAGTAAACCAAACTTTAGCCTCCAAGTTATTTGATTATGGTGCAAGTAAAAGTTTTATTTCTGCGGCTTTCTGTTCTAAACTGCCTGTTAGTAGTAGGAGTGTTGATGCATGATAGAAGGCCGTGATGGGGAATTAGAAGGTCATAAATTTCCTGTTAGACCATTCTTGATGACCTTAGGTGGTTTCGATGTAGTTCTTGGGATGGATTGGTTAGCGGATTACGAAGCGAACATTATGTGTCGCAAGAAGATGATTCGTTTGACAGCGCCTGATGGGATTATGGTGACGGTTTATGGGGATCGGGTCACAACGATCCTGAAAGTAATCTCAATGGTAGTGGCAGGAAAGTGCATGAGGCGTGGATGTAGTGCCTACTTGGCCTATGTAAAGGGTGTGGATACGCTAACACAACAATTGTCTGATATACCGATTGTGTGTGACTTTCTAGATGTGTTTCAGAAGACTTACCAGGAGTGCCACCTGACCGTGAGATAGAGTTCCAGATTGACTTGATACTGGGTGCCCAACCTGTTGCCAAGGCACCGTATCGATTGGCTCCGACTGACATGAAAGAGTTGATGGAGCAGTTGCAAGAGCTGCTTGATAAGGGGTTTATTAGACTGAGTATCTCTCCTTGGGGTGCTCCGGTCTTATTCATGAAGAAGAAAGAGGGTAGTATGAGGATGTGTATTGACTACCGTAAGCTGAATAAGTTGATGATAAAGAACCGATACCCCTTACCGAGAATTGATGATTTGTTTGATCAGCTTCAAGGTGCCAGTTGGTTCTCGAGGATAGATCTCCAATCTGGCTACCATCAGCTAAAGGTGAAAGAGCAGGATATCCCTAAAACAGCTTTTCGCACGCGCTATGGACATTACGAGTTTCTTATCATGTCTTTTGGTTTGACCAATGCACCAGCTGCTTTTATGGATCTGATGAATTGAGTGTGTTGGCTGATGTTGGATAAATCAGTGATTGTGTTTATTGAGGATATCTTGATTTATTCAGAGAGCGAGATAGAGCATTTCGGTCACATTAGGGAGGTTTTGGAGACATTGAGAAAGGAGAAGTTGTACGCCAAGTTCTCCAAGTGCACATTTTGGTTACGTGAAGTTCACTTCTTGGGTCATGTGGTGAATCCCGAGGGGATTATTGGGGTGTGTGTTTATATACAGAGAGGAAAGGTTATAGCCTATGCATCCTGACAATTGAAGGTTCACGAGGTCAATTATCCTACTCATGACTTGGAGCTAGCAGTTGTTGTCTTTCCGTTAAAGATTTGGAGGCACTATCTTTACGGGACGAAGTGCACCATATTCACTGACCACAAAAGCTTGAAGTACTTCTTCGAGCAGAAGGAACTGAAAATGAGGTAGAGATGATGGTTGGAGCTCATAAAGGATTATGATTACGAGATCCATTACCATCCGGGCAAAGCCAACGTGGTGGCGGACGCCCTTAGCAGAAAAGAGAGACTCGAGCCAATTCGGGTAAAAGCTTAGCAGATGATCATGACCTCTGATGTGATGAAGCATGTCAAAGAGTTTCAATATGAGGCATTGAAAGAAGATCATCTTAACTCCGAAAGAGTGAGAGGTCAGATTGCGGAATTGGGTGAAAACACACTCGGTGTTAGAACCCGATTCGGGCGGATGTGGATTCCTCGTTTTGGGGATCTACGCATGAAGATCATTGATGAAGCTCACAAGACTCGATACTCTATTCATCCCAGTGCTACAAAGATGTACCAAGATATGATGAAAGACTATTGGTGGCCGGGTATGAAGCGTGATGTGGTGGAGTATGTCAGCAAATGCCTTACTTGTTTACAAGTGAAGGTGGAGCATCAAGAGCCGTATGAAAAGATCCAACCTTTGGACATATCGGAGTGGAAGTGGGAGCACAACCATGGACTTTATTACGAAGCTACCGCGTATCGCGCGATGATATGATGCCAAATGGGTGATAGTTGATCGTTTGACGAAGTGTGCTCAGTTTCTCCCGATCCACGAGATATATTCATCCGAGATGTTGGCTGATCTTTTCATTTAGGAGAGTGTAACTCGTTATGGTGTGCCGGTGTCTATTGTGTCTTATCGTGATACCCGGTTTACATCAAAATTTTGGAAGAAATTCCACGATGCAATGGGGACGGGGTTACATATTAGCACGGCTTATCATCCCCAAACAGATGGTTAGTCGGAATGGATGATTCGGTCATTGGAAGATATGCTTTGGACATGTGTCATTGATTTTGGAAGAAGTTGGGATGACCACTTACCGTTAGCTGAGTTCTCATATAACAACAGTTATCATTCCAGCATTGTATGCCCTCTTATGAGATGCTATACGGTAGGAGATGCAGAACACCCATCTTTTGGGGTGATATTGGCCAGAAAGAGTTAGGAAGCGTCGAGGTGATCGAGGCTACAACTGAGAAGCTTGAAAAGATCAAGGCCTTCATGAAGGCAGCGAAAGATAGACAGAAGTCGTATGCAAATAAACGACATAGACCGATTGAATTGTAGGTGGGTGACATGGTTATGTTGAAGGTCTCACCTTGGAAGGGTATCATTCGGTTTAGAAAGCGGGAAAAGTTGAGCCCAAGATACATAGGGCCTTTCTGAATCATTGAACGAGTAGGAGAGGTGGCCTATAGACTGGAGTTACCAGATGAGTTAAGTGGAATTCATCCGACGTTCCATGTATCTCATCTGAGAAAATGTTTGGCAAACAAAAAAATGATTGTTCCACTCGAGGATATCGAGGTAGATGAATGGCTTAATTATGTGGAGCAACTAGTGGCGATCATTGATTAAGAAAAGAAAAGATTGAGGAATAAAATGGTTCCTCATGTGCGTGTACAGTGGAAGCATAGGAAGGGATCCGAGTCTACGTGGGAGACAGAAGGAGAGATGTGACAACATTACCCATGTCAGTTCGAGGAATAACAGGTTTTGGGGATGAAATCTATTTAAGAGGGGTGGACTTGTAACACTCGGTTGTTTCCCTTGAAGTCAAAGAAAGAAGAAAAAAAAAAGAAAGAAAAGAATAAAGCCCAAAGTCGTGGGACCAAACTTGCCAAAACGGGTGAAGGTTTGGAAGAGTGGGGGATTAAGAGGGGAGGGCAGCCCACACCTCCCCCACACTCACGAAATTCAGCCAAGAGAGAAGAGAGGGAGAAAAGGAGGGTTTCAAGCTTTGGTTTTGTGGATTCAAGTGCAAAAGTTAAGGTGTAGGTTAGATTAAAGCTCTACTCGACGGTGTTGTTTGTGTGAGTTCTAGGACCCCTCTTTTACACTTTTTCAACTGATTTGAGGCTGGAACATTTAGTTAAACCTGTTTTTGAAGTGTGTGTTGAACCCATGTGTATGTGTTTGTGTGTGATGCGAGTGGGGTTTGTTTTCGGGCTTGTGTGTGCTTGAATGGTGTTGTGGTATGTGTTTCTAAGGTTTAGGATTGTTGATCTGAGCTTAGAACAGGTTTGAGAGGGTTTGGAGGCTGGAAGGTGCAGATTAGGTTTGGGATGAACTGCATTCTGCATCAGCTAGGGATAGGCGACCGAATGACATGCGACAGGAGGCCATACGGCCGAAAGGCATGCGACTAAAGTCCATGCGCTTGGATGCCATGCGACTAAGGTTCATACGCCTATGAGTCGTGTGACTAAGGTTCATTCGCATGTGAGTCGTGCGACTAAGGCCCATACACCTAGGTGCTCATCGGCATTGGATTCATTCACCCATAGTGACCATCCACATAAGGTTCATTCGCATAGGGTCCATTCACTTGGTGTTCAGTCGCCTGGGAGGCCATGCGACTGAAGGGTGTCCATACGCCCAAATAGGGCTCGTGCGCCTGAAAGAACATAGTTCAACTCTCTGACTTTCGGGGAGATGTGTAGTTGTAAGCTTTAACATGGAAGGTTCCCGGGGGGTTCATGTAAGTTGACTTTTGAGGTCATAGGCGTTATGATGGGTATGTATGATGATGATGTATGATGTTGTGTGTTTATGCATGTTGTTATATATGTATGATTTATGCCTCGTATGATGATGTTGTATGTTTATTATGTTCCCTGCTTTACTTGATTGTCTTCCTGTGGCTTTACTTGTACATTAATGAATGAAATGAAAAGTATTATGTAACGTAAAGCGGAAGATAATGAAAAGAGGAACGAAATGAAGAATGCATGCATTAATGAACGAACGAACGTAACAAAGTCTTGCAACCAATGTATGGAGGTTCACACTCAATGAGGAGTGTTAGCTCAACCGTGTGCGGGTTAGCTACCCCATGAGGATGCACACTGGGGCTTAATCCTTGTGATTAAGCAAATGTATGGAGGTTCACACCAATGAGGGGTTGTCAGCTTAATTCTGTGTTGGTTAAATACCCCATGAGGATGCACATAGGGGTTCAATCTTTGTGATTGACCATATGTATGGGGTCCTTGTCGCTTAACCCTAGATGAATTGCTTGGTGCTCTAGAGGGGGGGGGGGGGTTAAGCACATGACATGACCTAGATGAAAACGAAAGATAATAAATGTACGAAATGAAAGATGATGAAGATAATAATTATTATCTATGTGTACGTACGATATGTGATCACGTTCTAAAACTGTTATGATTTGAAAGAAAGTAAGGGACGGTTTTAAACAAAAGATAAAATTTCTTTTATTATAAAACTAAAACTCACTCAGAAACACTGACTTTTATGTGATTCCAGTTGGCATTTAATGTTGCTGAGGATGGCACGGGGCGGCTACTCAGCTCTTTTGGATGGCATCCATTCTTATAATGCTTTTGTGATGTAATGCAACATGTATTTTGTAACTTGATAAAGATGTATTGTTTTGCAAAAGTTTTTATAATGAAAAGAGATGTCTATTTTGATGAATCCGTTGCAATGTTTTTATGAAAGCTATATGTAATTATATGTTTTATGCAATGATTGGCCAGCTGTAAGCGTCCTAGGAACAGGGCCTTACATGTTCTTCTTCAAACTGAGAGTTTTCAGCTCTCCTTTCTCTCTCTAAAGAAAAAATCCGAATGTTGAGTGTGAAGAGAGAGTAATGGGCGGCCATGCCACCTTTATCGTTAACTTTTAAACCTTTTTGTCCTTTTGACACTTTTTACCCTTAACTTGGGTAATATATATTTTCTTTTTTTCACTTTATTCTTTTGTTTGAGTCTTCAAAAAAATAACCGGGTGTTACAAGTCCACCCCCTTATATAGGTTTCGTCCCCAAACCTGTTATTCCTCAAACAATCGTGGGTAATGTTGTTTCATCTTTTCCTCTGTCTCCCACATGGACTCAGATCCCTTCCTGTGCTTCCACTATACATGCACAAGAGGAACCACTTTATCCTTAACCTTTTCTCCTTACGATCAATGATCGCCACTGGTTGCTCCACATAATTGAGCCGTTCATCTACCTCGATATCCTCCAGTGGTACAATCATGTCATCGTCTGCTAAACACTTTCTCAGATGATGTACATGGAATGTCGGGTGAATTCGACTTAACTCTTCTGGTAACTCTAGTCTATAGGCCACCTCTCCTACTCGTGCAATGATTTGGAAAGGCTCTATGTATCTCGGGCTCAACTTGCCCCGCTTCCTAAACCAAATGATACCTTTCCAAGGTGAGACTTTCAACATAACTCTATCACCCACCTGGAACTCAATCAGTCTACGTCGTTTGTCAGCATACGACTTTTGCCTATCTTTTGCTTCCTTCATAAAGGCTTTGATCTTTTCAAGCTTCTCTGTCGTAGCCTCGATCACCTCGACGCTCCCTAACTCTTTCTGACCAATATCACCCCAACACACGGGTGTTCGGCATCTCCTACAGTATAGCATCTCATAAGGCGGCATACGAATGCCGGCATGATAACTATTGTTATATGAGAACTCAGCTAACGGTAAGTGGTCATCCCAACTTCCTCCATAATCAATGACTCATGCCCGAAGCATATCTTCCAGCGTCTGAATCATCCTCTCTGATTGACCATCCGTTTGAGGATATTAAGCCGTGTTAATATGTAGCCTCGTCTCCATCGCATCGTGGAATTTCTTCCAGAATTTGGATGTAAACCGGGTGTCACTATCAGACACAATAGACACCGGCACACCATGACGAGTCATAATCTCCTTGATGAATAGATCCGCCAACCTCTCAGATGAATATGTCTTACGGATCGGTATGAAGTGAGCACTCTTCTTCAGATGATCAACTATCACCCATATAGCATCGTACCCTCGCGCAACCAGAACGTACACTTCAGAATTTGGCATACAAATTCTCCCTTCTCAATGTCTCCACACCTCCCGAATATGATCGGCATGCTTATTCTTGCTCCTCGAATAAATCAGGATATCATTAATAACACAATCACTGATTTATCCAACATCGGCTGACACACTTGATTCATCAAGTCCATAAAAGCAGCTGGCGCATTGGTCAAACCAAAAGACATAACAAGAAACTCGTAATGTCCATTGCGCGTGTGAAAAACTATTTTAGGAATATCTTGCTCCTTCACCTTTAGCTGATGGTAACTAGATCGAAGGTCTATCCTCGAGAACCAACTGGCACCTTAGAGCTGATCGAACAAATCGTCAATTCTCGGTATAGGGTTTCTTCACTGTCAGCTTATTCAACTCGCGTTAGTCTATACACATTCTCATACTATCACCTTTCTTCTTTAGGAACAAGACCGAAGCACCCCAAGGAGATATACTAGGTCTAATGAACCCCTTATCCAGCAACTCCTGCAGTTGTTCCATCAGTTCTTTCATCTCAGTCGGAGCCAACCAATATGGTGCCTTAGCAACAGGTTGGGCACCCGGTATCAGATCAATCTAAAACTCGATCTCGCGGTGAGGTGGCACTCTTGGTAAGTCTTCAGTAAATACATCTAGAAAGTCACACAGCACCGGTACGTCGGTCAATTTTGGTGTTGGCGTATCCACATCCTTTACGTAGGCCAAGTAGGCACTACATCCATGCCTCATGCACTTTCCCGCCACCGCCATCGAAATCACCTTTGGGATCGTCGTGACTCGATCACCATAAACCGTCACCGTACTCCCGTCAGGCGCTGTCAATCGAACTATCTTCTTGCGACACACAATGTTCGCCTCGTAGTCCGCTAGCCAATCCATCCCAAGAACTACATCGAAACCACCTAAGTTCATCATGAATGGTCTAACAGGAAACTTATGACCTTCTAATTCCATGTCACAACCTTCGATCATCAAAAATCCTGGTAGACTTACCTATGGTAGTTTCTACATCAAAGGGCACATCTACACTCCTACTACTAACAGGCAGTTTAGCAAAGAAAGTAGCAGAAACAAAACTTATACTAGAACTAGAATCGAATAACACAAAGGCTAAAGTTTGGTTTACTAGAAACGTACCTGACACAATATCAGGGTCCGTCCTAGCCTCCTCCTGCGTCATCATAAATGCTCTGGCTCTCGCCCTCTGTCTTTCTCCTCCGGTCTTCTTCACCCCAGAATCCTCAGCTCTCGGTTTCTTACAGTCTCTACTCATGTGACCATTATCTCCACAGTTGTAACACCTTACAACCCCGCATTCCCTCACCACATGGCCAGGCTTCCCGCACTTGAAGCAAATGTTTGATCCCCACTACACTCTCCAGTATGCCCTTTAGCACACTTACCACACTTCCTCGTCTCCGCACCGGACGAAACTACACGCCGGTCATCCGTCCTGGCAACCTTTTTGTTTGGAGTGTAACCCCCACGATCAACCTGCTTTCCATTCAAATTCTAGTCGCCGCTACTCTTCTTGTTCACTTTAATCGCCGTCGTCTCCTTCACTGCCTTAATTACCTTAGTCACCATAGACGGTAGAATTGCCTGCATGACCTGTTGAACTCCCTCGACAACAACCTCTTTCAATATGGTCCTCATATTAGCACTATCATCACCGCCTTCTAGGTGATGGATCTCAGGCTCTTTGATGCCATTTCAGCATCCCTAGCCATGCTTCTCGTGACACGCGGTCCAGCACAACGTCCACCATAGCCTTCACCTAACGAAACCTTCGAAGATCTACCACAGGCCATTTTCTAACACGCTATAAGATTCAAACACTAACACGGTCATTCAAGGGAATCACTCAGTTTATGTCAAGTATAGTAAGTCCCTAATTATAGTGGCCAGTTGTGATTAGACACTTACTTTACTCTTCATACCTAGGATTTCCTATCCTGACTATATAAGTATCTAAATCTACTAACAACACATAAACCACATAACATGCGCATGTAATACTGGTTAACATTACGAAAATACCTGATGGCACGCAGCTACTCGAACAGGCATCCCTTCCCTTATCATCCCATTTTCAGTTTAAGTTAAGGTTTGTTTTGAAAATTTACCTATTTCACTCAAACTTTGGCTCTGATACCAACTTGTAAGGCCCCGTTCCAAGGGCCGTTCACAGTTGGTCAATCATCGCACATAAAGCATATATTTTCATTAACTTGAAATAAACATTGCAGCGGAAACATTAAAAACAACATTTTTATTAAAAATGCCTTTGCAAAATAATACAACATTTGTTACACAATTTCATTTGTTTGCATTACAATGCAAAAACATTAAACAAAAGAATGCCATCCAAAAATGCCAAGAGCTGCCCCGTGCCATCCTCAGCAATGCTCACCTGCCAACTGGAAAATCATAAAAAGTCAGTGTTACTGAGTGAGTTCTAGTTTTTATAAAGATTTTGCATTACCTTCCATTCGTTAAAACATTTTCATTACTATCGCACATGATCTCACATCGTACATACATCAAGGTAATAGTTATTATCTTCATCATAATTCACTTTGTACATTTCGCACATTTATTATCTCTCACTTCTATCTAGGTTCTATCATGCACTTAACCCTCTCCCTAGAGCACCAAGCAATACGCCTAGGGTTAAGTGAGAAGGACCCCGTAACGCACATACGGAGTGGTCACTAGGACAGACTCATCTTGTGTGTGTGAAATCTTATGGGTTCGCCAGATCGAACGCGGTATAACACACAGTAATTAGGAAAACACACGTATTAGAGCTGTCACCTAGACTGAACTCTTACTGTGTGTAGGAACCCTTATGAGTTAGCCAAAACACACGTTGTAGACACACACAGTTGAGCTAACAACTCTCAATGAGTTGTGAACTTCCTACTAGTTGCTTGCAAGGCTTTTTATCCATTCATTCATTATGTTCCACTTCCATTTTCTTAAATCTTTCACTTCGTTGAGATAATACTTTATGTTCATTAACAATATCACACCACGTAAAGTCACATCATAGTACGTAATAAGGAACATAACAGAACATAACATGCAATCATACATAATCATCATACATCATCATTCACACATCAATCATGCATAACATCATACTTAACATCATCATCATCAAATCAAATCATCGTCTTATATCATTCATGCCCATCATATCATCTATGACCTCAAAAGTCAACTTACATGATTTCCTGCGAACCTCCCAAGTCAAAACCTACATCTGCACTTTTCCCCGAAATTGAGAAAATAAACTAAGTCTTCATCCGCATTTCTTTTGTTCATCGGCATTTTTTTGTTCATCTGCATTTTTTTTGTTCATCCGTATTTCTTTTGTTCATCCGTATTTCTTTTATTCATTTGCATTTCTTATGTTCATCCGCATTTCTTATGTTCATCCGCATTTCTTTCACTCTTCTGCATTTGCCAATGCGTAAGAGCAGAACTTATCCGCATCACTTCTGGTCTTCTGCATTTGTTAATGAGAAAGAAAAAAACAGTTCTACTCCAGCAAACTCTTCATCTGCATTTTCTCTAGTCGCATAACTTTCATCTGTATTTCCTCCAGTCGCATAACTTTCGTCCGCATTTCCTCTTGCTCAGTTAGACTCAGAGGGTCATCCGCATTAGGAACACTTAAGCAGTTATACTAAAACTTAGGCGCATGAGCCCTATTTTGGCGCATGAGCAGCCCCATCCGCACATAAACATCAGATTTCAGTCCCCAAACATCACCTAACATGGTCTAAGCTTAAATCTTACATTCTAAGCAATAGAAACACAACCATAACAACATCAAACAAATACATAGCCCAAAATCAAATCCCACCCGCAATAGATACACACAAATATACACACGGGTATAAATAAAAACGTTCATACATGCATTTCCAGCCCCAAAATCAGTTAAAACATGTAAAAGAGGGGTTCTAGAACTCACCTTTGCAGGTCTTTGGGTAAGACTTCTTCAAACCTGTTTGCAAATCGAATTCAAACACTGAAAACCCAAACAACATATAACACGTATAAGCAAATACCCGAGGACTAAACCGTTAAGAACACTATAAACACACAAATTCTTACCTTGAATTCACACTTCCTGCTCTTGTTCTTCTTCAAACCGAGAGCTTTCAACTCTCCTTTCTCTCTCTAAAGAAAAAATCTGAATATTGAGTGTGAAGAGAGAGTAATGGGCGGCCATGCCACCTTTATCACCAACTTTTAAACCTTTTTGTATTTTTGATACTTTTTACCTCTTAACTTGGTAATATATCTTTTCTTTCTTTTTCTTTACTTTATTCTTTTGTTTGAGTCTTCAAAAAAAATAAATGGGTGTTACATTATTTTTCTGTTGTAATAACATTTTTGCACATATATAAGATTATATTGTTTTATGTATATGTGTAAATTTATAACCGTAAATTTTTTTACATTGATGTAGTTTTACTTACAACATCAAATATGTGTTGTTTGCAAACTTACACTAATGCAAACTATTTTATACTTGCGAATTTACACATATACATTAAAACTCATAATCTTTATATGTGTTTAATGCTATTTAAACAAAAAAACTGATATTCATTCACCTTTATGAGTTTTTGCAAGTTCTCACAATAAAATAAGATTTTGATTTGAATATTTTTACACACACACAAACAAAGATATATATATATATACATATATATATATACATATATATATACATATATATATATATACACATACATATATATATATATATGTATATGTATATATATATGTATATGTATATATATATATATATATACATATACATATATATATAATATATATATATATATATATTATATATATATATATATATATATATATATGACAGGATTAGTGATCTCAAGTTTGATGGATTAGAGTATAACGCAGCGGAATAAAAACAAGAATTAGACAAATTATAGCAAGAATTTGATATTCGTATGCATTAAGAACAAATACGGTTGTAAAGAGAGAATATATTTCTGTGAAAAGGAATGTTTCAATAATATCAAATGTTTCTGCTCAATCATTCACCGATTACAATTAGGTTGACACTCCTTATATAGAGTGCAATCACTGCTGATATCACGGGATAGTGACATCTGGCAGATTTATTACAAAAATAACTAAAACTTAACAAACTACTTAAATGTTCACAACTACTGAGAACATATCAAAGTGCTAAGGAACATATTGCAGAATGTCCAGATCAAACAACTCCACAGGGTTTTGTGGAATTGTATCCTTAGGGGATTCATTGAACTTCACATGCAAGGTTTTTTCAACTATCTTTGTCCGACAGTTGAATACTCTATAAGCCTTGCAAGTGGATGAATACCCAACAAAATACCCTGCATCCACCTTAGAATGAAACTTTTGGAGTTGATCCTTTGTGTTGAGAATGTAACAGGGACACCCAAATGCTGTAAAGAATGAACTCAAAGGGGCTAAATGATGTAAAACTTCATAAGGATTTTCATCAACCTCTGATTTACTAAGGCTCTATTATGTACATAGCAGGGTTTATTGACAGCTTCAGCCCAAAAGGTCAGTGGCAGACCAGAATCAACCAACATGGACCTTGCAGCTTCAATGAGGGTCCTGTTCTTTCTCTCCACTACTCCATTTTGCTCTGGAGTCCTTGGGATGCTATACTGCCTCTTGATTCCCTTTGACAAGTAAAACTCATTAAGAGTGTGGTTTCTTAATTCAGTACCATTGTCACTCCTCACACACTTAACTGGTAGGGAATACTGCTTCTCAATGTGTAACACAAAGTTCATAATGGACTGAGCAGCCTCATCCTTTGAATGCAAGAAGAAGGTCCATACATATCTAGAGTAATCATCCACAATTACCAGACAGTATTTCTTCTTTGCCATACTCATTACCTTCACAGGACCAAAAAGATCCATGTGCAGTAGTTGTAAGCAGGCATTAGACTTGGACTCTTCTATGGTTGGGAATGAAACTTTATGTTGTTTCCCTTTTAAGCATACAGTGCAGATTTCATCACAATTGAACTCCTTTATTGGAAGACCTCTCACTAAACTCTTGTGGATCAGCTGATTCATGTTTTTGAGATTAACATGACCCAGCCTTCTATGCCACAGTTTAGATTCTTGGAGAGAGGCCTTGGAGAACAAGCATGGATGGCCTCTTAACTCAATTTTCTTTGACAGATCCAAGGCATATACTCTTCCTATCCTGTTAGCCTTCAGGAGAGTATTATCATCCAGTACTTTGTCAATTAGGCTCAGAACCTTGGAAGACAGAATCCTACAGTTCTGGCTTGTGAAAAGAGCAACATGTCCTTTGTCACACATCTGACTGACACTCAACAGATTGTATTTGAGATTCTCCACATGGTTGACATCATCAAATCTAATATCTCCATTAGACACAAATCCCTTCCAATGATGTAACCTTTAGCATCATTTCCAAATGAGACAAATCCCTTCTTTCCCTGAGAGTATTCATGAAGAAGAGAGCTGCTCCCAGTCATGTGCATGGATCCTCCACTGTCCACATACCAGATGCTTCTTTGGCATGCTGAAGAACCCTGAGTTACCTGTGAAGATGATGCATTTGACAGGAACCCTCGGTAGACTCCAGGGCCATGAGAGCAAGATTTCCAAAAGGGTGTTCACCACTATGTTGACTAGCACCAACATAGTATTCCTCAGTGTGACCAGACAAGTTATCAGGTAAGCTACTCCAGTCAACGACTCCAGGTGTGAAGAAGCTGTGATGAGGTTGCGATTGAGATGGAGATGGTTGAAGTTCTGGTAGTGCATGAGATTGTGGTACTATAGGAGCTTGAGCTTGATTTGACTATGGCATATAATAGCAGGGATAAGGATATGGCATTTGACCCTGAGGAACAAAATATGCAGGAGATTGAGGGTGTGATGAATGACTAGAACCAGCAGAATGTTGCCCTTTGAATTGTGAATTGTTATTTGGAAAAGTCAAAAAGGGTGCAGAAGTGTTAGATCCAGTTGATCTACACTCTCTTGCAAAGTGTCCAAGCCTGTGGCATTTGTGACACTTCAACTTGCTCTTGTCAAACCGACTTTGGTTTTGTCAGAGAGTTCAGGAAATTTCCTGCCAGTTCTCTTGTAGAATTTCTGAGATCTGATATTGATCAAGGCCATTTGGCTCAAAATATCCATCTCTTCTAAATCATCATCAGCAATGCCCTTCAAATCATCCATGATAAAGCATAGATTGTCACTATTATTACCAGAATGACAATCAACACTCACAAAGGCATGATTAGAATTGTTTGAGGTGAAATCAATATGCTCATCATAGTGGCATTCTGATCCTGCATACTCTGACTCATGACTTACCAAGGCAGTGTTTCCTGGTACAAAATCATCAGTGAGCTTTCCAGATGATGACAGTTTTCGTTTCTGTTCTATCTCTCTCTCAAATGTGAGCAATTTCCCATGAAGTTGGGTGAGAGATAGTTTGTCCAAATTTGCACTGGAGCGTAGGACAATAGTATATGTGTCCCATCTCTTAGGCAGTGATCTGAGAAATCTGTTATTCATCTGGCTATTTGTGTACTCATTTTTGACCATTTCTAATTCAGAGATCAAACAAGAGAACCGCTCAAACTGTTGAGTCAGTGTCTCACCCTTCCTATGAGAGAATGTCTCATATTGTTGGGCAAAGATTTCTCTATTATTTGCCAAGACCTCATCTGTTCCTCCAAATTGTTCTTTCAAGGCATTCCAGAGGTCATGGGCAGTTTCATAATGCATTAGCCCAGAATAGATTTCATTGGGCAGTGCCATGGCCAGAATTCCATGGGCTTTTGCATCAATCTCAAACAATTTCTTATCCTCATCTGAGTATTGCTCCCTCCTCTTCGAAACCATTTGATTGGTTTCCGGGTTATTCACCATAGGCTTGTGTGGACCATGTACCACTGATGTCCAACAACCTGAGCTGTTAACAGATAGGTGATGGAGCATTCGTCGTTGCCATATGTTGTACTCATTCCTAACCAGCATCGGAGCCTTGGTTGAGGAACCAGTATTGTGAGGATCATTGGAAGGAGTAGTCATTTTAGGTCCAAATACATTTAATTCAAGCTTTTAAAAGATTTTACACAGACCACAACAGACTCAATGAAAACCAAGATAAATCTCAGGATGAATGACCAAAAACACAGAAAATTCAATCTCTATAACCGTTTCTTGCAAAAATGCTAATTCAATCAAACTTGGATCTTGGATAGCAGTTTCAATGATCAATTATTAGATAGATCAATGATGAACCAGCTCTGATACCATTTGACAGGATCAGTGATCTCAAGTTTGATGGATTAGAGTGTAACGCAGCGGAATAAGAACAAGAATTAGACAAATTATAGCAAGAATTTGATATTCGTATGCATTAAGAACAAATACGGTTGTAAAGAGAGAATATATTTCTGTGAAAAGGAATGTTTCAATAATATCAAATGTTTCTGCTCAATCATTCACCGATTACAATTAGGTTGACACTCCTTATATAGAGTGCAATCACTGCTGATATCACAGGATAGGAACATCTGGTAGATTTATTACAAAAATAACTAAAACTTAACAAACTACTGAAATGTTCACAACTACTGAGAACATATCAGAGTGCTAAGTATAAAACATAAAACTACTGATACGAAACTACTGAAACTACAACGACTGAAGAACAAGCTCTTCAGTCGTTATACAAAACTACTGAAAGGAAAAACATAAAACTACTGAAAGAAAACCATCACAACTACTGAAGAAGACCTCTTTAGCTGTTGTGACAACGTCTGATACTTTGTCTTCAGCACTTGTATCTTCAGACTTTGTCTTCAGCACTTGTGTCTTCAGACTTTGTCTTCAGCACTTGTGTCTTCAGACTTTGTCTTCAGCACTTGTGTCTTCAGACTTTGTCTTCAGCACTTGTGTCTTCAGACTTTGTCTTCAGCACTTGTGTCTTCAGACTTTGTCTTCAGCACTTGTGTCTTCAGACTTTGTCTTCAGCACTTGTGTCTTCAGACTTTGTCTTCAGCACTTGTGTCTTCAGACTTTGTCTTCAGCACTTGTGTCTTCAGACTTTGTCTTCAGCACTTGTGTCTTCAGACTTTGTCTTCAGCACTTGTCTTCAGACTTTGTCTTCAGCACTTGTCTTCAGCTGTTGTGGACTTCAGCAGTTGTGTGACGTCTGTGGGACTTAAGGTTTTTCTGATCCGGCTCATTGGTTCTTTTGGTCCAACAATATATATATATATATATATATATATATGGTAATGATCAAATGTTAAGTCTCTATTATTATGATAACCGTATTAACTTTTTAAAGTCAATCATAATCATTATTTTTTGTTGGAATAAAATGATTCAACATATACAAAAGTATATTCTTTTATGTATATGTGTAAATTTGTAAGCGTAACAAAGTTTACACTAGTATAATTACAGGACTAGTGTTTACTCTCATGAATTAACGAGTTGTCGGTCCTATAAAGGTTCTAGAGGCTTATTCAACACTTCAAAGAAGCTCAAGACTAATTAACATTACCCACAGTGTTGTAAAACTCAATCGATTACTTAGAGAGTACTCAGAATTCAAACATATACTGAAGTACCTTTCTTCAACTCAGTCTCATAACTCAAAATTAGTCAAATCGGACATACTCGAAGCTAGGCAGCCCATCTCGGCCCTACTCGAGCTAACTCAGATTTTTACCGGTTTTCATCATTTATGCTATTTTTCATCGACTTTTGTTGGATATTTGCCGAAAGAAGATTACCTAATTGATTACCATGTCTATAATATCATTGAATAAATTTTAGTATCTGAAATATTAGCATTTGAGCATGTATCCTTTTAATTTACATATATATGTGTATATATATATATATATAAATACATTGTTATAAATATTACTGAACTTATGATGTTTGATATATGAATAATTTTTCAAATTTTAATTTCTTTATAATTTACCATATCCGGGCACTCCTGTGTACTTTTTACTTAGAACGAGTACACGTAACTCCCCAAACGACTGACTGGTAGCGCCCAACAAATTTTACAAGAGTGTAACCCATATTGGGTCATTGGTTTGATGGTTCTAATTGACTGATGAACTCATTGCTATCATTATGAGTTAACTCCTATTATCATCCCCATTTGGTGAAACTTTCTGTAACTTGTGATGAATAATGGTACTTATTATGTTAATGATATTATGATAATATTTTGTCAATATTTTGACGGGTAACATCTTTATTTGAATATGATGTTATAAATTTATAGTTTGTAATTGTGAATGCCCCATAATGTTGAAAAATATATTAACTAACTTTTATTTGTGAAATAATCTTTACAATAAACTATAGCTAATGAACTAAAAATAGTTATTTAAAATCATATCACCTTAGCTTTCTAATCATTTACAGGTTTTCTTTTTACTTGTCTAAGAAATCTATAATAGTCGGTATGGGTTTCTAGAACTATATGTAAAAAGAAACTTGATCAACTTTTTTCTATCATAAAATTAATATTATAAGAAATCATAAATGAAAATGGTGCATAATTATTGCCTACTTCACTAGTGACTCGGTAGTTATATTGTAAGATACTTATTACAACTTTACTTGTCATCATGGAGTTGGTTTATAATAACCCCACACTTGTTCAGATTATAAATATTAAGATAATTTCACTAATTAGTATATTTTAACCACATCATATAAAAAGATTCTATCGTTTACTTGCTTTTCATTTAGTTTAAATTTATTTAATTGAAAAATAAAAAATAGTCACTTGAAGCAAACTCATCATTTTCTAAATCTAAACCAATCGGATAGTCAATTATAAAGATTGTGCCTTTGACCATGCTAGTGTTCCCAAATTGATACGATGTTCTTACCATTACTATATTACCCCATGATAGGTATTCTAAAGTCAATAAGGATTCTACCTATCATTTTTGCATACTATGATGGTGAGATATGGTTGATGCGTGTGAAAGGTTTATATTTTGATAAAGGATTTTTGCACAATATAGTTTTAATGGGTTATTACTTATAATAACTACACACAAAAGTCAAGTGTACCTTTCATGCGGTAATATAATGTTGGTAAGAACCAAGTATCAATCCGTGGACACACTGAGCCTATTCAACAATATTTATAATTTATTATCAAATTAGTTTTTTTGGGAAAATAATACATTGAACTATTGTAACCAAATTTTAGAGTTTACAAAAACAATCAAAGTAAAAGTAAAATTAAAACTTTTGGGTTTTAAAACAAGGAATTAAGACTATCCTATTTAGATTAAAATTATGTAATTATGACAATATTATGGTTTGATTAAAGATATAAGTTTAAATAGTTATGTTAATATTTATAAAAGTGAGCGAATGCGGATTTCTCATATGCCAGCTCCGTAGTGATAATGACACCAAAATCGAGTAACTTACAATGGTAATCCTTTAAGCCACAAGTAATGTAGGTCAGTCTCATGTAACCTTTCAAATATAATTTCTTAAAAAATAACTTAATATTAGAAAGAGAGTTGGTCAATTTTATTTTTAACATACCATTAATTTTGGAAAACACAAACAATTACTGTAGATTTCTCATACTAATAAAAGGAAACCCGCAAATAATCATAAAGCTAAATTATATGATTTGTAATAATCATTTCTAGTTCATTAGCTATAGATTTTTTATAAGACCGTTTTTGCAATTGTATTACATTCATAATTACAAACCATGAGTTTATAAATTTCCATTCCAATGTAGATGCTACCTATCAAAGGTTTACCCAAACTGGTGATCCACACTGGATGATGTGTAGACAAACTTGAGCTTCTTCCAAGTGTTTTATGCACCTCCTGAGCATCCCAAGGGTCTTCACGACTTGATTCCCAAGAGAAATTAGTAGGGTAACCCTCCACCAAAACATTCTCCATATGATGGGCTTAAGCCTCTATTCATAGGCTTTTGGAGTGTTTAAGCACAACCTAGTGCCTAAAAGGTACGGTTTTCTAGTAGTACAATACTTACGAAAGTTGGTCTGTTCGTACGTGTAAAGTGTGATGGGCACTACCCCATGACTAATGGGGCATGGCCCTATGATTAGGGTAGGCCACAACCTTGTGACTCATGGGGCACGATCCTGTGATTTGTTTTGGGGGATAGTACTTTTTGTCCCATGTAAGATGTCCTATCATGAGGGTGTGCTAAGTTAAGCATGGGGCATGTTTTAGGCTGGTCATAGTGGTGTGCTTTGAGGCACGACCTCATATTTGGACTTCAAAACTCATTTTTTTCAAACTCTTGCTAAGTATGCTTGTTTTGTCCATCTTTACCTTTTAAACATCTAAAACACAATTTAATATTTTAAAGTTCATTTTCATCATTCTAAGAAAGATACATAGGAATACTTGATGTGCTTTTAAATGACTTTTTATGTATAATTTAAAGCATATCAAACATCCCTACACTTGAACATTGCTTGTCCTTAAGCAAAGTCACTTAAAATGACAATACCACCAACACCCAGATAAATCAAATGATTAATTTGTCTATCGAGAAATGCGCAAGTAAACTTATTCTACCCAAAATGTAAACGTTTTAAGAATATGTAGAATAATATCATAACGAGCAATAGATTAGTTGGTAAATATGATTAACATGTATAAATCCACACTCCTCATGAGGTGCACGCACACTCGGCTAAAATATGGTGTTATCAAGGTTAAGTATGATTGATACGCTCCATTACATATGAATACGTGTGAAATCATATGATTGTTAATGGTTCAATCTTAACCTATTTAGATATTTTACTTGCATACATTATTAGGTGTTTGATGGGTTGTAAATTGACTCGGGCTCGGGTATGGTTTATTTGAAAAAAATGGCTAAATGCTAAAGTCGGCGGTCTTGGCTTATTTTTCTTAAATAAACTACAAGGAAAGGTTCCCTATACAATACTTCATGTTTGAAGGGATATGCTAACCCGAGGACTAGTTTAAGGTTAGATTTTTAAGACCGTACTTTGCTTTCAAAAACCTTACTTCATCTTTCACTCGAATAAACATGAACTATCGTTTCGTAAGGATCATTCGGGCTGAAGCCTAATAGCATCCTATCGGATCAGTTCTGTATATTTGTATTGGGTATCGGTTTGGTTGTTTTTGCATTTTCCATCGTAGGACCAGTCTCCACGGTTCGGGTATCTTTTGTATCTTTTTGCTCTCCTTTTATAGCGCTTTTTGAGATTCCACAAAATGGTGGAACTTGTTCATTTTTTCGTCATTTCTTTCTTGCATCGGGTATCTTTTGTATCATTGCTTTTTTTGGAGAAGGAAATAAGTAAATTAAAATCTAAGAAATTCATTCCAGTTTTTTTAGATCTGACGTGTAAAAGACGAAAACTTTATTTTCTCACTTTCTTCAAAATAAGCAAGAAACTTGTCTATAGCGAATAACAAGTTTTGTTGAAAACTTTTTGGTTAAGTGACTAAGTGGTTTGGGTGATTGGGAAATAAAAACGTTTAAGCTTAACGGTGCTAACTAGTGTTAATGTCCGGGTAAGAATAATTAAAAGAAAAATGGTTGAGGTTTGAATGGTTAGGTTTTCTAATGCTTAAATCATATTTAAGAAATAAATACTAATCAAGGTCTAGTAATCCATACCCACAGGAAGTTTTAATCACATGTATCGTAATTCATCCTCAACTATATCCAGAATGAAACTAAGTTCCATAAATACAAAAGCTAAGCTCTATAATAAACTCACATACAGATAGAATATGGTGAAAGCAAAAATTACATGTTTTATAAAAAAATGTTGAATTTTTTGGTATTTTGTCATGTAAGGCCCCGTTCCCGGGACATTCACAGCTAGTCCATCATTACACATAAAACATATATTTACATTTAACTTTCATAAAACCTCGCAGCGGAATCATCAAAAATAGACATTTCATTTCATTATAAAAGCTTTTGCAAAACAATACATCGTTATCCAGTTGCAAAATATATGTTGCATTACATCACAAAAGAATTATAAAAATGGATGTCATCCCCAAAAGAGCTGAGTAGCTACCTCGTGCCATCCTCAGCAATCATTACCTGCCAACTGGAAACACATAAAAGTCAGCGTTGCTGAGTGAGTTCTTGTTTTATAATAAAACATATTTTATCTTTTGTTAAAACCGTTCTTTACTTTCATGCGACCATACATCATACGTACACATAGATAATATTATTATTATCTTCATCATTCATTCGTTATCTTTCATTCGTTCATACATTCTTACTTTCATTCATTCGTTCATCATTACATATCTCTTTCCATCAACCATGAACTTTACCGTTCATTCTCTTGGTACTGGGCCGAAGCCTATCATAGACCTTCCATTACGATGCACAGCACCTCCTGGCCACAGTACCTAAGATAAAGTTCAGGCGTACCATTGTCATGTGATATGCCCTTCCGTCCATTGGTACTGGGCCGAAGCCTATATTAGACCTTCCATTACGGTGCACAGCACCTCATGGCCATAGTACCGAAGGCAAGCTACAATGGTTCCATACAAATGGTCAATCACAAAGAAAGACCCCGATGTGCATCCTTTTGGGGTAGTGAATCCGCACACCGTTGGGCTAACACCTTATAAAGGCGTGTCCAGACATACAAGGCTTGCAAGACTTTCATTACTTTCATCATTCATTAATGCATGCATTCATCATGTTCCTCTTTCATTATCTTTCACTTTACATTACATAATACTTTCATTTCATTCATTAACATTCAATGTAAAGTTACAAGAAAGATAAACATACATAATAAGGAAAATCAACATACACAGTCATCATCATCATACATGGCAACATCATACATACATAACATACATCATGCATACACATGCAACATCATCATCATGCCCAATATAACCTCTACGATCTCAAAAGTCATCTTACATGAACTTACGGGAACCTCCCACATCAAAACTTACATCTGCACTTTCCCCCGAAAGTCAGTAATTAAACTACGTTTTCCTTGGGTACACCAGCCCTATTTGGATGTATGGGCACCCTTCAGTCGCATGGCCTCCAGGCGACTGAACATCATGCGATTGGACCAATGCGGATGAACACCTATGCGGATGAACACCTAATCATGTGAATGGACCTCATGCGGATGAACACCTATGCGAATGGGCCCTCAGTCGCATGACTCCCCATGCGTCTGGCACCCAATCGTACAAATGAATCCTCGATCGTGCGAATGAACCCTCAATTGTACGAATGAACCTTAATCGCACTCCAAGCGGCCATATGGCCTCCATTCGGTCGCCTAGCCCTAGCTGATGCAGAATGCAGTTCATCCTGAACCTAATCTGCCATTTTCGACCTCCAAGCTCATCCAATCCCATTCTAAGCCCATATCATCCATCCTAAACCTTAGGAATGCATACCACAACATCATTCAAGCACACATAAGCTTGGAACCAAACTCCAAACGCATCACATGCATACACATACAAACGGGTCAAACACACACGCATACTAAAACGGGTTTTCAGATGTGTTCCTACCCCAAAATCAACCAAAAACGTTTAAAAGAGGGTTCCTAGAACTCACACAAACCACACCGAGAAGTAGACCTTTGTTTGGACCCGCTACACGATGATTTTGCACTCTTGAATCCACCTGAACCAACCTTTTTCTCTCTTTTCTCCGTTTCTTCTTCTCCTCTCTTTTCTTTGCTGAGATTTTGGGTGTGGGGAGAGGGTAAGGGCTACCCTCTCCTTTCAAATACTTCAATTCACCCAACTTTCTCTCGATGGCGAGTTTGGTCCCTCGACTTTGGACTTTATTTCTTTTCTTCTTTCGTTCGCTTCAAAGAAAATATTCGGGTGTTACAAGTCCACCCCCCTTTTATAGGTTCGTCCAATGCTGCCTTATTTCTTCCTCAGTTTCCCACGTTGACTCGGATCCTTTCCTGTGCTTCCACTATACACGCACAAGAAGAACCACTTTATTTCTGAGTCTCTTCTCTGTTCAATCAATGATTGCTACTGGTTTCTCCACATAATTGAGCCGTTCGTCTACTTTGATATCCTCTAGTTGAAAAATCATATCTTCATCCGTCAAGCACTTCCTTAGATGAGATACGTGGAATGTCGGGTGAATTCCACTCAACTCATCTAGTAACTCCAATCTATAGGCCACCTCTCCTACTCAGGCATTGATTCGGAAATGGCCTATGTATCTCGGGCTCAACTTGCCCCGCTTTCAGAACTGAATGAAACCCTTCCAAGGTGAGACCTTCAGCAGAACTCTATCACCCACCTGGAACTCAATCGGTCTGCGTCATTTAACGGCATACGACTTCTGTCTATCTTTGGCTGCCTTCATGAAGGCTTTGATCCTTTCAATCTTTTCAGTCGTAGCCTCGATCACCTTGATGCTCCCTAACTCTTTTTAACCATATCACCCCAACAGACGGGTGTTCTGCATCTCCTAGCATATAGCATCTCATAAGGTGGCATACCAATGTTGGCATGATAACTGTTGTGGTATGAGAATTTAGCTAACGGTAAGTGGTCATCCTAACTTCCCCCAAAATCAATAGCACATGCTCGAAGCATGTCCTCCATTTCTGGATGGTCCTTTCGGATTGACCATCAGTTTGGGGATGATAAGTCGTGGTAATATGTAACCTCGTCGCCATGGCGTCATGGAATTTCTTCCAGAATTTGGATGTAAACCGGGTGTCACGATCAGACACAATAGACACCGGCACACCATGACGAGTTACAATTTCCTTGATAAACAAATCAGCCAACCTCTTAGATGAATATGTCTCGCGGATCGGTAGGAAGTGAGCACTCTTCGTCAAGCGGTCAACAATCACCATATAGCATCATACCCTTTCGGAGTACGCGGCAGGTTTGTAATAAAATCCATGGTGACGTGCTCCCACTTACATTCCGGTATATCCAAAGGTTGGGTCTTCCCATATGGCTTCTGATACTCGGCCTTCACCTGTAGACAAGTAAGGCATTTACTCACATACTCCACCACGTCACGTTTCATACCCGGCCACCAATAATCCTTCTTCATGTCTTGATACATCTTTGTGGCACCTAGATGAATGGAGTATCGAGTCTTGTGAGCTTCTTCCAAAATCTTCACCCGTAGATCCCCAAAACGAGGAATCCACACCCGTCCAAATCAGGTTTTAACACCAATGTGTTTTCACCCAACTCCACAAGCAGACCTCTCATTCTTTCAGAGTTAAGATGATCTTCTTTCAATGCCTCATCTTGAAACTCTTTGACTTGCTTCATCACATCTGAGGTTATGATCAACAGATAGGCTTTCACCCGAATCGGCTCGGGCCTCTTTTTTCGACTAAGGGCGTCCGCCACCACATTGGCTTTGCCCGGATGGTAATGGATCTCACAATCGTAGTCCTTTATAAGCTCCAACCATCTTTGCGGCCTCATGTTCAGATCTTTCTGCTAGAAGAAGTACATCAAGCTCTTGTGGTTAGTGAAAATGGTGCACTTCGTCCCGTAAAGATAGTGCCTCTAAATCTTTAGCGCAAAGACCACGACTGCTAGCTCCAAATCATGAGTAGGGTAGTTGACCTCATGAACCTTCAACTGTCGGGATGCATAGGCTATAATCTTTCCTTTCTGCATTAACACACACCCTAACCTCGAGTAGGAAGCATCAGAATAAACCACCAGATCTTCACTTTCATCGGGTAATGACAGACACATGAGCTTGAGTCAACCTCGCCTTCAATTCTTCGAACGCCTTCTCTTGAGCTTGACCCCATACAAACTTCACATCCTTCCAGGTCAACTTAGTTAGTGGGAAGCAATCTTAAAGAACTCTTGGATAAATCTTCTATAGTAGCCCGCCAAACCCAAGAAACTACGAATCTTGGATAGCATCTTCGGAGACTTCCATTGCATCACCACCTCCACCTTTTTCGGGTCCACCATAATCCCATCAGGATTCACCACATGACCCAAGAACTGAACCTCGCGCAACCAAAACGCACACTTGGAGAACTTAGCGTACAACTTCTCCTTTCTTAACTTCTCCAAAACCTCTCGAATGTGATCGGCATGCTCAATCTCGCTCTTCGAATAAATTAGGATATCATCAATAAACATAATCACTTATTTATTCAACATCGGCTGACACACTCGATTCATCATATCCATAAAAGCAGCTGGCACATTGGTCAAACCAAAAGACATGACAAAAACTCGTAGTGACCATAACACGTGCGGAAATCTGTTTTAGGAACATCACGCTCTTTCACTTTCAACTGATGGTAACCAGATCGAAGGTCTATCCTTGAAAACCAGCTGGCACCTTGAAGCTGATCGAACAAATCATCTATTCTCGGTAAGGGGTATTGGTTCTTCACCGTCAACTTGTTCAGCTCGCGGTAGTCAATGCACATCCTCATACTACCGTCTTTCTTCTTCACAAACAGGACCGGAGCACCCCAAGGAGAGATACTCGGTCTAATAAACCCCTTATCAAGCAGCTCTTGCAACTGCTCCATCAACTCTTTCATCTCCATCGGAGCCAACCGATACGGTGCTTTGGTAACAGGTTGAGCACCCGATATCAGATCAATCTGAAACTCAATCTCTCTGTCAGGTGGCACTCCCGGTAAGTCCTCTGGGAACACGTCCGGAAAGTCACACACAACCGGTACATCAGATAGTTGTGGTGTTGGCGTATCCACATCCTTTACATAAGCCAAGTAGGTGTTACATCCACGCCTCATACACTTTCCTGCCACCGCCATTGAGATTACTTTCGGGATCGTCGTGACCCCGATCCCCATAAACAATTACCGAACTCTCGTCAGGCGCTGCTAAACGAATCATCTTCTTGCGACACACAATGTTCGCCGTGAAGTCCGCCAACCAATCCATCCTAAGAACCAAATCTAAACCACCTAAGGTCATCACGAACGGTCTAACAGGAAACTTATGACCTTCTAGTTCCACATCATAGTTCATTATCATCTTAGAAATCCTGGTAGACTTACCTATGGGAGTTTCTACATCAAAGGGTGCATCAACACGTCTACTACTAACAGGCAGCTTAGCACAAAAAGCAGCAGAAATAAAACTTTTAGTGGCACCCGAATCAAATAACACAGAAGCTAAAGTTTGGTTCATCAGAAACGTACCGGACACGACATCAGGGTCCGTCCTAGCTTCCTCCTGTGTCATAGTGAATGCCCTATCACTCGCCCTCGGTCCTTCACTCCCTGTCTTCTTGCCCCAGAACCCTCAACCCTCGGCTTCTTACAGTCCCTACTCATGTGACCCTCTTCACCACAGTTAAAGCACCGGACCATACGACAGTCCCTTGCTATATGCCCCATCTTCCCATATATGAAGCACAAGTTCGACCCCAGCCTACACTCCCCACTATGCTCTTTTCGACACCTACCACACTTCCTCAAGCCCGCACCCGATGTGACCACCCAGCGGTCATCCACCCGGGCCTTCTTGTTACTCGTCGAGGCATCACCCCGACCAAACCTCTTCCCATTCCAGTTTTGGTTGCGACCATCCTTCCTGCCACTTTCAGCCAGCACCACCACGGCCCTCTCATCGTACAATCTCCCCGCCAAATCCACTACCGACCTAAACGTGCTCGGTCGGGCAGCGATCATGTGCCTGCAGATATCCGCTGGCAAGCCCTGATATATCTTTTAATCTTTCATCATAAAGGCGTCACTTGGTCCGGCACCAGACGTGCCATCTCATTGAATTTGGTGCTGTACTGTTGGTGTGTCATCGTTCCCGCCTCAAGCTGCAGGAATTCTCTCTCAACTTTATCCATTTCTCTATTAGGACAGAACTCTTCAATCACCAACTTTTTCAGTTCAGACCATCTCATCCTCCCGATTGCCCGATTACCCTCGGCTTGGACTATGTTGTCGCACTAGCACAGAGCTGAGTCCACAAAAGAGTGGGCAGCAAACTTTACTTTTTGGTCCTCTCGGCACTCGCTGATATTCAATACACTTCCATTTCTCTCACCCGCTGGTGAGCAGCAGTAGCGGTGTCGTTTCCATCAAAAGTAGGGGCTTGCAACGTTGAAATTCCCCATAGTTACAGCCTCGTACCGCCTCCAGTATAGGCTCCTCTTCTTCCTCTTCTTCCTCTTCATCATCATATAGAACCGTTTCAGGATCTAGTTGCTCCCGTCCTCCCGAGGACCTATTCCTCTCTTTCCTTTCCCCTTCCCGTACCGCCTTGATAACTTTGGTCACTACAGACGGTAAGATTGTCTGCATGACCTGGTGAACTTCCTCAATAACAGCCTCTTTTACTAAGGCTCTCAAGTTAGGGCTCTCATCGCCACCCTCCGGATGAGGGGTCTCAGGTTCTTCATGAACCACCTTTTTCATTATGGGTCTTCCTCTCTTGGGTCGCGGCTCAGCACCAAGCCCATCACGACCACCACCACGAGAGGCTTTCGAAGATCTACCACCGGCCATTCACACGCACACTGAATGATTCAAACACCAACACAGTCATTCAAAGGAACATCTCCATTTATGTCAAGTATAGTAAGTCCCTAATTACAGTGGCCAGTTATGATTAGCCACTTACTGTACTCTTCATACCCCAAGCATTACCTATCCTGACTACATCAGTATCTAAATCTACCAGCAACACATAAACCACATAACATGCGCACATAATACCAGTTAACATTACGAAAATACCTAATGGCACACAGCTACTCAGATTGGCATCCCCTCCCTTTCCATCCCATTCTCAGTTTAAGTTGAGGTTTATTTTGAACATTTACCCATTTCACTTAAACTTTGGCTCTGACACCAACTTGTAAGGCCCCGTTCTCGGGACGCTCACAGCTGGTCCATCATTGCACATAAAACATATATTTACATTTAACCTTCATAAAACCTCACAGCGGAATCATCAAAAATAGCCATGTCATTTCATTATAAAAGCTTTTGAAAAACAATACATCGTTATCCAGTTACAAAATATATGTTGCATTACATCACAAAAGCATTATAAAAATGGATGCCATCCCCAAAAGAGCGTAGTAGCCACCTCGTGCCATTCTCAACAATCATTACCTGCCAACTGGAAACACATAAAAGTCAGCGTTGCTGAGTGAGTTCTAGTTTTATATTAAGACATACTTTATCTTTCGTTAAAATCGTTCTTTACTTTCATGCGATCATACATCATACGTACACATAGATAATATTATTATTATCTTCATCATTCGTTCGTTATCTTTCATTCATTCATACATTCTTGCTTTCATTCATTTGTTCATCATCACATCTTTTCTTTCATCAACCATGAACTTTACCCTTCATTCTCTTGGTACTGGGCCGAAGCCTATCATAGACCTTCCATTCCGATGCACAACACCTCCTGGCCACTGTACCTAAGATAATGTTTAGGCATACCATTGACATGTGCTTTGCCCTTCCTTCCGTTGGTACCGGGCCGAAGCCTATCATAGACCTTCCATTACGGTGCATAGGACCTCATGGCCTCAGTACCGAAGGCAAGCAAAAATGGTTCCATACAAATGGTCAATCACAAAAAAAGACCCTGATGTGCATCCTTATGGGGTAGTGAACCCGCACACCGTTGGGCGAACACCTTACAAAGGGGTGTGTCCCGACATACAAGGCTTCCAAGACTTTCATTACTTTCATCATTCATTAATGCATGCATTCATCATGTTCCTCTTTTCCTTATCTTTCACTTTATGTTACATAATACTTTCATTTCATTCATTAACATTCAACGTAAAGTCACGAGAAAGATAAACATACATAATAAGGAACATCAACGTACACATTCATCATCATCATACAGGGCAATATCATACATACATAACATACATCATGCATACACATGCAACATCATCATCATGCCCAACATAACCTCTATGATCTCAAAAGTCATCTTACATGAACTTACGGGAACCTCCCACGTCAAAACTTACATCTGCACTTTCCCCCAAAAGTCAGTAATTAAACTACGTTTTCCTCGGGTACACCAGCCCTATTTGGACGTATGGGCACCCTTCAGTCGCATGGCCTCCAGGCGACTGAACATCATGCGATTGGACCAATGCGGATGAACACCTATGCGGATGAACACCCAATCATGCGAATGGATCTCATGCGGATGAACACCTATGCGAATGAGCCCTCAGTCGCATGACTCCCCATGCGACTGGCACCCAATCGTACGAATGAATCCTCAATCATGCGAATGAACCCTCAATCGTGCGAATGAACCCTTAACCGTGCGAATGAACCTCAAATCGCACCCCAATCGGCCGTATGGCCTCCATTCGGTCTCCTATCCCTAGCTGATGCAGAATGCAGTTCATCCCGAACCCAATCTGCCATTTTCGACCTCCAAGCTCATCCAAACCCATTCAAAGCCCAAATCATCCATCCTAAACCTTAGGAATGCATACCACAAAACCATTCAAGCACACACAAGCCCGAAACCAAACTCTAAACGCATCACACACAAACACATACAAACGGGTCAAACACACACATACAAAACGGGTTTTCAGATGTGTTCCAGCCCCAAAATCGACCAAAAACACTTAAAAGAGGGGTCCTAGAACTCACACAAACCACACCAAGAAGTAGAGCTTCGTTTGGACCCGCTACACGATAATTTTGCACTCTTGAATCCACCCGAACCAACCTTTTTCTCTCTTTTCTCGTTTTTTTTTCTCCTCTCTTTTCTTTGCTGAGATTTTAGGTGTGGGGAGAGGGAAAAGGACGTCCTCTCCGTTCAAATACTTCTATTCACCCAACTTTCTCTCGTTGACAAGTTTGGTCCCTCGACTTTGGACTTTATTTCTTTTCTTCTTTCGTCGGCTTCGAAGAAAATATCCAGATGTTACATGTCACAAAATGTAAAGGTAAGTGATTTTTATAAAAAAATTAATTTGGACCATTTTAAGCAAAATGTCAAGCATGTTATCCCGTATAAATCCGTCCTTACACTTAAATTTACATTGTCTTTAATATGATTAACAATTTATAACAAAAAATGGTAGGAAGATAACTCTATTAAAAATAATAAATTGAACACTTGTGGTCGGCACCCACAACCACCTTGAATTATAAGAATACTTCGGATCAGCTGAAATATCATCAATTTATTGAAAGGATTAAAATACTAAGCAAATAAAATAAAATAAAATGACATAAATTAAAAGGATAGAGTGGCACGAAACAGTTGTTCCCCAGCCCCAAAAAGTGATTTGGTTTTCAAGGGCTTTGTTACAATATTATCCCCCACTCGTGATACATACAATTTCTCATGTAAATGACATCGTTTCTCAAATCATTGACTCTAGAATGCAAATTTTCGAGCAGGTTGAATGATTGTTGTGCGTATTCAAAAGATCATCGGGGATGGTTCCCGGTGGTTTGGATCACCTTATAAAGATTTAACATACTTGGGAATTCCCTAGCATGCGAACTGAAAGCCCCCTACATTTTCATGTGATGTCAGCATATCGAGGTCCATAATTTCCTTGGGATCCGCCGGATCCCAGATTTGTCCATTTTTGTCTATAAACCTCGGCTGTGTATTTGGTAGATTTTTGACCATGTGCATGCTCATAAAAATGCTCATATCCTACAGTCCCGACATCACTCCTTCAATTCCCTCCATGTGACATCCATAAATTTCATATAAGTTCAGAATCCAACTACTCTAAACGTTGTTGTTGGAGCACCTGTAGTTGTATTCCTGAAAACAAATAAGAAAACAGACAGGCAATATTGCATGGTTAAGGATTAATCATACAATATAAAATATACAAATCATTTAGACTAATAATTCCCTCGCTTTGATCAAGTGCAGTTATTGAATAGCTATGGAGATGGTAGATGTTTCGCAGCTATGGGTCTCGCAGTTGCTTGATTTTGATTTTGCTTGAGATAAAAATTCCTATTGCAAATTAGTCCCAAAATGCCTTACGTATTACACCCTGTCTGGATCCTTACTTTCCTCGTCTGGATATGTGTGTCCCGATATTGCCTCTTCCTCCATTTCTTGTTCCATGTAAAGACCTATTGTGACTCTAAATAAGGCTATAAATGTTTTGTGCCAACTTTTGACAAGTCTAAATGAAACTACTTTATCATCCCATGGGTCAGAGTTTTTCATGCTAAGCTAAAAGATGCTAAAAATTTCGAGGGTTATTTTTATAAATAGATGGTCTGTTATTTAAAAACAATCATTTCTACTGAATGCTCAACAAATTATTATATCTTTCTAGTTGTCTAATGGATGCTAAGGTGTCCTCGTCAACTCATAGATGTGACTTTTTAGCTATTTGTAATAGATTATTAATTGTCACAACACCATATTTCATGGCTTTCTTTTAAACTGTAAGTAGAGATGATTAATGTTCCTGAAATTATAAATAAATAAATCAAAGTGTACTATATGAATTTATGGAGTAGTTCACGATGACAATAACCGGGCATGAGTTGGTAAGCTTATCATTTGATGTTTGACTGATTCATGTTTAAAGTAGTTAAAATTTTGATTCTTGATAAAAAAAACTATTAAACATGCTCGTGGAACATGGGATGTCTTTGACATTTAGACAAAATTTTGACTCGAGCACATGTGCTTTTGTTTGTAAATCTTTAATTGACAAAGGACTTAACATTTTTCTTGCTTGATTAATCAAAGATTATATTCATAACATTCTAAACATTTTGTTAATAATTCATGTTACTTAAAATTATAAAGTGTTAAACCCAATTATTTAACAAATTAAACCCTTGTAACATGAATGTTATTAACAATAATCCAACCACGATTTATGAAGATAGTAATGTTAGCAACCTAATATAAAACAAAAATGAATGAAAACTAACTAAACACTATCATTATCACACTAATTAACACATATATAAACATGAACAAGAAGGTTTATAGCACTAACCATTCCATATATCATTGGTTATATGAATTCTCATATAATGCTAGGATTTCGATTACTTAGAGACCTAATCATTTAAGTATATGAAATAAACATCATTAAATTATGAAGTTAGTTAACACTAACATCTTGGTGACTAATCTTAATAAGAAAATGGAAGAACACTTGAGAATGCTTGAAACTATAGAAAATAATGAAAAAAATAGTGAAAATAGAAGTGAATACGGGATGTAGTAGGCATGCATTCGGTTTTAAAGAGTGATAATTGAATATAGGGAAGACAAAAGGCTAAAAGACATCAGATTGTGTAATTTCTTTGCCAGTCATGGGGGCATGCCTCCTTAAGCACGGGGACGTGACTCCCCTTTTGTCCTGGTTTTAAGGTTCTGTTGTTTTGTTTTTTGCATTGCGTGTTGCATAATTTTCCTGGTTTAATGTTATCACTTCAAAATCACAAGAAAAAGTACGAAGATGGTCCTGAAGTTAATTTAAAACAAGCCAAATGACAATTACATTTACTAATAACCTATGTTTACATGATTTGTCAAAGCCGAGAGTCTAAGACTACAAAATTAGACTCTTAAACGCGCGCTAATGCACATAACAAATCATGGAATGCTTTAGAAGAAACCTCCACACATTTCATGCGGAAGGTTCGGGATGGGATAACAAGAAGTGTGGTTGCTTAATTCCGCAAGCTAACGATAGGCTGGAACAAGGTCTTTGGCCATTTCTTGAACTTTCTAGATGAGTTTAGCTAGGCGTTGGTTGCCACTAGGTTCATTTTGGTCAAGTGCTTGATTAGTTCGTGTAACTTAAAAAGTATTTTTACGTTGTTGTTTCTCGTTTTTCAGAACACGGTTTTTTTTGTAGGGTTTTAACTTGAGCTTTTGCGACTGCATTTTGGTCAATATTTCTCCTCTTCTTCATTCTCATGATCGATCACTTTCTTCTTCTTTATCTTCTTTTCTACCAACTCCTTTTCAAACTTGGTAGCTGATGAATCCTTGTTCTTTCTAGACATGATGTCAAAAGGTTTTTGTTTAGAATCAAATGGTTTTTGTTGCTTAGGATTCATAACTTTCTATTATTTTGCTATCTTCTTGATGTTTGATTTAGCTGATTTTTGCTTCCATAGATCTTCTACAGATGTTGATAGATCAACATATTTCTTCTTCCGTAGTAGTTCTACTCATGGTATTTTCTTTGCCTTTTCTTTGAAAGTGATTTTACTACTTTTGTAGATTTGACATTTACTCCGACTTCAACTGTTGTTGATGATGTTTTTCGTTGTTTGTTAAGCTCAAACCTTCATTTAGCTTAAATATCCTTTTATAAATTGTCTTCGGCATGTTTCTTTGCTTTGGGGGATAAAATAGCTTGATCTCTTCAAGAACTTTGGGCATGATGGGTTCAAATGAAACATTATTTCCCTTACCCAAACCATCAGGATTTTGCTCATCATGTTCATTAGATTCATCCAAATCATCACAATCATCAAAGTCAAGTTCTGAGTCATTATGTTTTATAACTTCTAATTTAGAAGACTCAGTTTCACTCACCTTAGTATCACTAACATTTACCAATGGTTAATTTTAGGTTTGGTTTAATTTTGGTGGTTGGCATGAAATGATTTGATAAACTAAGTTATAGACTCAGGTAAAGGTGTATACTTATCATTCAATGGGGGGTGCAACAACATTCAATCCCAACCCAACCTGTTCTTTGTAACAATATATGAATTTAACCGTTTCTTATATTACTGAGATGATAATTAAAACTTCTAAAGTTTCACTTTAGTTTATGCATGATCAGACATGAATTTTGTAAAAAAGGTGGTCAGATGCTCAACTTTGGCTTTTAGATTGTAATTTTTAGAAACAACTTTATCTAAATCCTTTTATAAATAGGTATTTTGATCTAAAATATTTTATGCTCTCTTACATGAGATTTATTCAAAACCATTGTTTCTTTTACTTTGTTAACTAGTTATTGAGCATGGACTCTATATCTCTCTACCTTTTCAACACATATTGATGAACACAATTTGTCCCTTATCTCTCTAGCCATAGATGGGACTTTGTTCTCCATGTTGGCCCTCAAAGTTTGATTTTCTTCTAACAACTCCTTCTCATACATGCTCCAATCATATGTCCCATATTGTAGAATGATCAACCTAGTTTCCTTGGTTTTGTTGGGTCTTGCTAATGTACTTGTGGCTGGTGGGGATGAGTTTGTAAGTTGAGGCTGTTTGAAAGTACTTTGACTTGCTGATTATTGATGAGACTGTTGTTGTTAAGTTTGTCTTATATCAGTTGCTGGTTGCTGATTACATTCCCTTGAGAAATGCCCATACAAATTGCATTTATAGCATCTCCCCTTGGACTTATCAACACCAATTTTTGTTGTTCTACCTACAGCTGCCAATCCTCTGTTTCTCCTTAGATACATTTTGGCTCTGTAAGCAATCATGGTCGTCTGCTGTAGATCCATCTCTGCCGTTCCTCAAGATCTTCCTGGCAAATGTGTGCAGGTGTTAGAGTGCTACCCAGATAAGCTTGAGAGCTTGAACTGAATGCTGCAAAAGCTGCCTTCTGTTCTTCTAAGTCAAGAACCACAATAATTGGTTCTATTTGATTGTTGTTTCTTTTGGATGAGGAAGTTTTTATGATGAAGCATATGAGCTTTTTCCCTTATTATGTCTTCCTCTCTCTTTCCTTGATGAATTGCTTTAAGAGTTTGATTTGGATGGTCTTGAAGCATAAAATCCAACTTCTTCATCATCACTCAAAGCACAAGAGCTTCTATCATCATGATTAGAAATAAAAGCACTTCCAACACTTTTAGTTTCTTTGAACTGGTATGGAGCAATATGTGTTTTTATACTCTTGTTTCTTGATTTCTCATCCAGTTCAAGTGCTTCCACCTTAGCTACCAATGTATATAACTTGATGGTTTTAAGATCAATGGTATTCTTGAACATCGATACTATTTGAGTCCAAATTTTAGGTAAAGTATTCATCATATTCTTGTTCAACTCCTCATTGGTGTATTTCAACTCCAAGATGTTCATCTCAATTAACAATTGCATGAATCTTTAAAGTTGTTGAGGAATAGTTTCACCCTCAATATGATAGAAAGTTTCATATTATAAGCAAAGTGTATTCTTCCTAATGCTTCTGATATGATCACTCCCTTCATAGAGAGTGTGAAGTATCTTCCGTAAAGAGTTTGCTGTTTGGTAATTTTCACACCTGATTAATAGATCTTCAGGTAAAGCCATAGTAAACATACTATATGCTCTAACATCAACTTTGACCTTCTTTGCATCTTCAGGTGAGAGATTCTTCAGGCTTATGGGTTGACTATTGTCCTTGTAATCTGGTCCAAGTGTTGGTGGAATATAAGGACCTTCAGTAATGGACACTCATAAATCAGAATCAGTGTAGTTCACATAATTTCAAATCTTGATTTTCCATGATTTGAAATCAAATTTATTTTCCCACTTTGGATGTTTGTATGATCATCCACTAAGTGAATTACTCATTTAGTTAATGTAATAGTTATAAACGAAAACCAAAATTCCTTTGTAAATGATCTAATTATTGACAAACTCTTAATTATTGGTTAATTAAGTCATTACGGTCAAAATTAGTCAATACTCTTAATGAATACTCAACAGATAGGAAATTAAGGATGTTCGATGATAATTTTTGTTCAAATTTGTTTGAACAATCATTAATTATCAATCAATGACACAAATCTACGAACCAGAACAAATTTGATGTAGATTAATGTTAACCAAGCAATGGAGCAGTTTTCGTCGAATGATAAATCAGAGTTTGATGATTTTGAATTGATTACACCAAATAGTTGAATAGGATTCCTTTGTTAGCTATTGATTAGCTTAACTCAACTTGTATGTTGATTAGATCATTTAATAACACCCTTGAATCCGAGTTATGAACTCTCAAGTCGTTATGAACACCCTAAAGCAATTTTACTCAAAATCAATAGATCTAATAAAAAATCTAATAGATCTAATGATATAAGCAATCGATTAACAAATCTAATACTAATAGATCAATTGATCTAGATCAATAAGCACTAGGCTCTGATACCACCTGTGAATCCATGGATCAAAATAGGAATTATTAGATTAGATTGCATGACTTCAAATCGAGTTCTCTCTAGTAAAGGTAGTGATCACGGAATTATCACTACTCATTATTTAATTGATTGGTGATGAATTAACAATTGTAATATGATTCAACAGAAAACAATAATGATGAACATAGAACAAATGAACATAATGATTGAACAAGCACGTTTGGTTCAAAAGTTTTCTATTATCATTGATTAATGATTACAATTGAACAAATAATGACTGATATTGTTGTTTGCTAGGGTTTTAATGATGATTTGGTGTATATTGTTATTGTTTCTTGATAGCACTGCTAGGGTTTGTTATGATTTTTTTTCAAAGGATCAAAGAATACCTAAAAGTGTGCACCTATGCCTTGTATTTATAGGCTCAAATACTTACTATTAGGGTAACAATAACTTTCTTATTGTGGTAAAAAAGTTACTCAGAGAATGTCTTGATGTGATGTTCTCAGACTAAAGTGAAGTCATCCACATAAGTTGACTTTATGACATCACTTTAGTGTTTGACTTGTTGACTTGATGGTGTGTTGGTTTCCCGTAGGACTTGGTCTTCCATAGGGCTTTTGTTATTCAGTAGAAGTTTTAGTCTTCCATAGGAATTCGGTCTTTCGTAGGAATCTCTTGACTTCATCCATAGTAATTTGTTTTTCCATAGAAGATCCTCGGATGCACAAATCCTTTGTTTTTCCAGAAGAACATCTACGGGAGTACAAAGTGTTCATCTGTACATAGTTCTTACACTTAGTCAATTTACAAAATTGACTAAGTATAATGTTTTTCTACAATCACACATATAAATCAACAAATATTAGGTTAACCTATACATTCATTACATACAAAAAGAGAAATATGTACAAGAGTTAATTACAAAACTATGATTAAATGTTGGATCAAGTAAGGCTCGTACAACCAAAACCAAACACTTAGATAATTTTGGTAAAACTGATGAAGAACTTCCAAAGGCAAATGAAGTTCTTCCAAAGGCAAATGAAGTTCTTCCAAAGGCAAATGAAGTTCTTCCAAAGGCAAATGTTGAGTATCCGAAGCTTATATTTGATGAAGCTTCCGAAGGAAAACTCCAACTTCTGAAGACAAAGTCTTCCTTCTTTCGAAGTTCAACACTTAAAAGAAAGCAAGAAAATAACTTCCGAAGTATAAAGACCTGAAGAAAGCCTCAAGCCTCAAAAGAAGTAGCTTCTTCCTAAGTATAAACGCTTTAGAAGAACTTGTTCTTCTACAGCCAGTTATCCTTTGGAAGAACCTACTATGAACAAGTGGACGTAAGTATGGTCCTTCTAACACTCCGCTGCAAATCTCTAAGACACTACATGGTGCTTTTCTTACTACCATGTAGTTGACCATACTTTATTTCACTAATTATCCTTTATTAGTTAGTACAGCTGCTAACTTTAGTTGGTGACAAAAGGTAAATCATAGACATGTCATGACTACCATATCTTAGATAATATTTTATCTATGATACCTTGTCTTTAGCAATGTAGTATTTGCGTTAGTCATACGTTTCCAGTTGGTATTAAAGTATATCCGACTGTAGGTGATAGTATATATAGTTTCTCATATAACATGCTTGTAAGAGTCTTGTAATAATTTGAGTTGAAAAGTAATATATACAAGTACCTTAAAAATTATGCTCTTATGGTCTTAGTTACTTAGTATATTAATATAAACTCTTAGAGGGATTTTACATTATCTAACTGAGGGTGATTAAGTGAGTTTGAGGGAAAAACAAGTGTGTAGTGACAAAAACTGATCCTGCAATTGGTATTAAAGCTTTTTTAGGCTCTTGATAATGAGATCTTACCATCCAAATCAACCTTGCTTTCACTCTTTATTTTATTACTCTCAAAATGGCCCTCAACCAAAAGTCTAAAGTTGAGATGGGGACAATGACTAAAGCACCCATCATCACCCTTGAAAACTTCAAATCATGGAGCAGACATATTGAATGAGTCATCAGGTACCAAGATCGCAAACTATGGCAATCTATCATCAATGCTCCTTACAGAGCAAAGGTTGCATCACTAGGAGAAAACATTGCTATGATAGAAAAGGCTATATGTTAGGGACCGTGTACTGGATGGAGTACTAACTGATTTACATGTATACCAACTCAAATGGTGCAGAATCCTATTTGATTGGCGATCCAATCAGTAAGAATGTTAACACGATCGATATAACAATAAACTAAACATTAAGAACGAATAGGAATCGATCAAGAACGATATATGAACTTGGACTGGCTTTCTTTGACGTTCTAGACGGCTAGGGTACGAGTAGGAGTCGAATTCTTCAAAGTGTTCCATTTTTCCACGAATTAAGTGGTATTTATAGGTTAGGGTTAGTCAATCGTACGACTGGACCATTAGCATGGTTCAGTCGTGCAACTAAAGCATGCGACTGAGTCAATCACACGATTGGAGGTTCAGTCGTGCGACTAAGTCATCCGTATGTCTCAGTCGTGCGACTGATCCAGTCTCCTGGTTCAGTCGTGCGACTGGTCCATTAGCATGAAGTATTCATGCGTATGGTCCATTCGCATGAAGACTTCATACGACTAAGTTTGAATATGTTTCTCAATCATTACTTGACTAGCATCTATTCAAAAACCATAAACCTATATAGTTGGTTTAATATGCGTTAATAAATAATAAACATTAAAACATGCACTGAAACATTAGACATTAAGATCAACAACCAGATAATATGTTTCATTCAACTCATTCATTTTATTACATTTAGGATATGACAGACATATTACATTAAGACTACAAATTAGGTACATATGGATCAACAAACTCCCCCTTACACCTAGTTTCCTTCATTGTCTGGCATCCTTCATTAGCTCGTCAAACTTCTTATGCCTCTCTTCGATTGTGAGTCCAGCATGTATCTCGAATTCAAAGCAGAGTCTTATCACGTTCTAAAACTGGAGGGCCTGTCTTATATCCTGCGGATAATAGAATAATCCCCACCTGTATAAAGTATAAACATCACTAGCTGACAGGTTGGTTAGCCACATTGGGTCAAATACCCGGATGGTCTCCATTTGGCGCTCTTTCTGTAATACTATGACCGCTTCTCCTGTACGCTAGTCATAATACCACCACTTGAAGTGGGGAGTGAAGTCCTGTGGCATTTCCTTTATGGGGATCTTTGCCATAGTACATGGTGGACTCCACTTCAGCACCACTTTGGGTTTCCCAGTCCTTGGGTCCACCTCCGACCTTCGAATGTACCTCGTATTGTTGAGGCTTGAAATTAACCCATCGTGTGTGGTATTCTCTCTTCAACGTAGCTTCGAACCAGCCTAACATTTTCCTGGGGTCAGCATAAAGCAGGTTCAGGCGTGCCAACTGGTTGAGCTCAAAACCAGGAAAAGTCTTCCGATCATGTGGAAATCTGAAGTACTCGATTCCCTTCTCCCTCTTCACAGCATATACATTAAGATCCTCAAAGTAAGCCCACGCGACAATCTTGCCAGACAACTTAATATGCTTCTTTACTTTGTAGAGCTTGGCGTAGGCACTCGGCTTTGGCATTGTGCGTTGGGCATGTATCTCTTCAAAAAAGCCGCCCATTCAGCCTTTTTGTTCTCAACATTAGCGTCAGAGGCTTGGGCTTGGCTTTCTGATTTCTCGGTTTCCCTGTCCATCGTATCCAATTTAACATGCATATCACTGTTGAGTGTATCTCCAAAATTTGGAACCACATTTCCCTCTCGATCAGTATATTCCGGATAGTGCTGTGTTGTGACGTCTTCGATCTCTATCTCATCAACATCGTTGAGCTCATCATCACTAGCAATATCGACGGTAGGGATATTCTTAACCAATTCATCCGGGTTTAATCGGAACATTTCTGTGAGTTGCTCATCAGTGAGGTTGTGAATAATTTATCCTTCTTCGGGAGTATAGTTTACTGACCTACTGACAATCCTTTGCAGATCAAGTATCATTATGAGTTGAGACTTGATCTGCTGAAGGGGAGCAACATCGTATTCATCTCGCTGAAATTGTGGATCTGCTTGATTTAAAACATGTAACGTATCATTCATCAGTAAGTAATCAAAATAGTAAACATTAAATATATACATAAACATTAATGCACATAAGTTTAATACATGATTCAATTACAAAAGTTTTCAAATACATAAACATCTAATAATTCCTTTTGTCTTGATCTGTAGTCTTCTCAGCTTGAGCTAGATATATGCATCATACAATCTTCAATCTGTTTCTCAAAAGATTCTTGATCGGGCTGAAATTATCACACTGCCAATGCACTAGGAACTTAGGTTCAACTTCATGGTCATCACCTTCTTCTAGGATCTTTAGTACTTCTTCAGCAAGCTTTTGGCTCTGTTGTGGATCAATCTGCTGTTCATAAGCCTGAGAGATATTCCACTGTAACCAATAAGCATAGGCATCTTGTACATTAAGTGACATAACCTTGTTAGTTTGTTGAGAGTCTTCTTCATCCATACCACCACCCATTTGCATAGCACTATTCCCATCTCTGTCCAAAACATCATCTTCTTCCTCTCCATCAAGCAGGAGAGGATCATATGATAGCACGTGGGTAGGTGGTTTAACATTAGTGCTAAGTATGCATTCGTGATTTGGTCGGACATCTCATTAATTTCTCCTATCCTTGACGCTATGTACTTACGGATGACATGAGCTAAGCACTTAAGTAGGAGACTCAAGTTTCTCTTGTTGAACACACCCGCGTTGATGTCCCTAGTGTACTTCATCCTCAGACTAGAATCTACATGTGCACATACATTATGCTTGTTGTTCATTATCCATTGTTCAACCATAGTGCTGCAACACAAGACACATATATGTTAGAATTGGTGTACATGGATGACATTTGGATTTTAATGAACTTGATTCATTTAGTTCAGTCATGCGAATGGACAATGCGACTGAGTCTTAGTCATGCGATTGGGCTTAGTCGTACGATTAAGCCTGTGACTGAGCTTAGTTGTATACTATCCCATGCGGTTGGACCATTTATGCGACTGAACCCATAATCATGGTTCATACATGCGATTGAGTCATTGGCTGGCTCAATCGTGCGACTGGAGTTCATCAGCATGTCCATTTTCATACCTCACCGTTAAACACAAACGTTTTACTCTTTATCAAAACAAGACATTTCACTTTGTGTTTAGACTTATCTGGACTGTAAAGACTCGAATTAGCACTTAGATTCATTTAGGCCAACATGTGTGACCACTTAAGTGTTATATTCTTATGAGAAGTCTTGTTTACAAATTTTAGTGATTTCAACACTTCAAACCTGCATTTAAGACATTTAGTTTAACCGAGTTAAGTTGGAGTGTACCTGTAGATGAGTAGAGTAATAGTTAGAATCACAATCAAAATGCTACATCAATGAAAGATCATTTTGGCAGAGTACCAGTGCTCTAGTGCGACTTGAGGGCGAGTTAGGTGTGATGAGTGACTACGACTCACTCCCCCTCTATTTATACTAGAGTGTGTTCCAGTCGTGCAACTGAACCTAATCGCATAGTTGATTCATGCGACTTGAAGATCAGTCGTGCAACTAGCACAGTCGGTCACCTTCAGTCATGCGACTTGAAGTCAGTCGTGCGACTGTGTCATTCGGTCACCTTCATCCATGCGATTGGTTCAGTTTGTGTTCCAATCACGTGTTTTACTCATGCTTATGGTCCAATCGCATGGCCATCCCATCCGTATGTGTTAATCATGCGATTGGGCTCATTCGTACGGGACAATCGTAGGACTGGTCCATACTCATGGTCCAATCGTGCGAATGGATCATACTCATGATTTTGACTTTATGACCATTTGACACTTAACCCCTTTTAACTTTTGATTAAACCTTTTAAGCATTTGATCATCTCAGACATGATCATTTTAACTTAGAAACTCTTGATCACTTCAGTCGTGATCCTTTTAAACAAAAACACATTTTGTCACCTCAGACGTGACCCATTTAACATTTGGAAACACATTTGGTCACCTCAGACGTGACCCATTTAAGTGATTAAATCCCAGATTGAATTCCACGACATAGTCCAACATATAACACTAACTTGACTAACAGATAAAACAAAATAAAAGAGTTAACATTAAAGGACAAGACTGAAAAAGTTTTTGTGATTTTGTGTGAGGGGGAAATCCTAAGATAGAAATCTAACAAATTTATTTCTTGACCTGGTAGCTTCAAGTTATTTTGACCATAAGTGGAATGATTCATTATGGAATCATACAGGTAATCAAATCATTCAAGACGTGTTACCAAAATCATTTGATGCTAAATTCTTGTTTTCGTCGAGAGTCATTAGCAAGTTTAAGAAATCATACTAGTACTATAAGATGACACATTGATTTGGACTTTCAAGAATTACAGCCACGATGATTGTCAGTATACTTGTCCACTTAAATCCATACACAGATTTTTGACATAGATTGGTGAGACATTGGGTTAATTATTTCAACAAGCATTTGTGGATCCCACGCTTATATGCTATCAACTTTTCTCAGGATATTTTTGAGCGGTCTATAGGTATTTTGACAAGAAGAAACTATTCTTAGAGCTTTCAAAGAGAAGCCAAGCCTCAGGTCAGTGCCACCGCACAGCAGAGAGGCGGCAAACAATAATGAATTCTAGAATATATAGGTTATGCTTATCCTCAGGTCAGTGCCACCGCACAGCAGAGAGGCACATAACGTATCTTCTTGTTTGAGCAATTTTTTTTTGCACAGATCTCACCAACAACATAGCTTATTAGTTTGATTGCTTTTTGCATTTTTCATCATTTGCTTTGCTCTTATTTTGGTCATCCGCACACATTTGTGGCATTTATTTTGCTCGTCACCCCTTATTGGAACTCTGTTGATTGTGTTAACCAGGGATAAGATGTTAAACAACTTAGTTTGATCTTAAGATCACCCACAGCTTGTTAAGCAACTTAGTTTGATCTTGAGATCACCAAAGAGGTCTACTTATCTATTGTGTTGAATCTACCAACACATCATCTAATGGTCTAGCAAGCTCTAGGTCTACTTTCTACGTGTTACCTTAGTAGCAGCTAGTTTTACTATCATTTTTCCTTTTATTTTTGCTTAGACTTCTCAGACTTATACTTTGAATTTCGCATCTAATTCAATTTATATCTTTTAAAGTCCCAAATTCATTGTTCCTGTGTACTATCATTTTCCATAGTCGTTGAATCGATATCTCAGATATAATCTCATTTCTTTTAGCTTGCCTGTCCTCCTCCCTAGTTTTTATAATACTAACTTAACTTAACCTATTCTCCCCTTAAAACTCTAAAACCATAAACGATTTGCGTTTTTAGGATTTTAATAGGCGAAGAAATAAAACCAATAAAATTAATTAAATGGAATAAAATTAAAGAAAATAAAAGAAACATGACTCGATGCATCGGACTAAACATGTTCATCTTTTGGAATTACATCGCTTTTCTTTTTAACGTCGTTGACCTCTAACAAATATAGAAAATGTGGTTTATCAAAGGCTTTTGTGTAGAGGTCAACGCATTGGAAATCCGTATTTATATTAACCACATCCATTAGATTCTTTTCAAAACAATCACGTATAAAGTGATATTTAATGCTGATGTGTTTGGTGTTTGGTGTTAGGATGTTGGACAGGATTTTTAGTAACGGCTATAGCAGCAGAATTATCAACAAATATAAGGGTGATAGAAAATTTCAAATCATAGTCCCGCATCTGTTGTTGACTCCAGATGATTTGAGAACAGCAGCTTGTCACAACAACATATTCAGCTTCACAAGTTGACAACGCAACTGATGTCTGCTTCTTACACTGCTACGTGACTAATCTTCTCCTAAAGAATTGACATCCTGCTGAGGTGGATTTGTAGTTAATCTTGCAGCCGCCATAATCTGATTCATTGTACGCGGTATGCTCGAAATCATTGTCATGAGGATACCACAACCCAAGTGTTGGTGTACCCTTCAGATAACGGAATATCCTCTTGACCCCTATAAGATGGTTAACTTTTGGTTTTGCTTAATATCTTGAACAAAGACACGTTGCATACATGATATCAGGTCTTGAGGCAGTGAGATACATGAGGGATCCAATCATTCCTCGGCACATGGTGGCATAAACCAGATCACCATTCTTGTCGGGTGCTACATAAGGTTTGTAGCAAGTGGAGTCCCAGCTGCAAAAGCATTCTCCATGTCAAACCAACTAAGAGTATCTCCTACATACTTAGTCTGATGTAGAAATATCCCCTTTGGTGTTTGATCCACCTGTAACCCGAGAAAGAACTTCATCTCTTCCATGGCACTCATTTCAAATTCTGCCTTCATTACTTCTTCAAATTCTTTACATAAGTCTTCATTCTTTGAATCGAAGATTATGTCATCAACATAAATCTGAACAAGCAGCAGATCACCATCCTTTTCTTTAATGAACAGTGTACAGTCAATTACACCTCTGTGAAATCTGTGTTTCACAAGGTGAGTTGAGAATTTTTCATACCATGCTCTCGGGGCTTGGTGAAGCCCGTAGAGAGCCTTATCCACTTTGTAAACTCTGTCCCGATGATATGGATACTCAAATCCTTCGGGTTGACTAACATACACTATTTTCCGGATTTCACCATGAAGAAATGCACTTTTTACATCTATTTGATAGACTTTAATCTTCATGTAAGAGGCATAAGCTAGGAAGATATGGATGGCTTCCATTCTTGCCACAAGTGCAAAAACTTCATTGTAATCAATTCCCTTGACTTGCCGAAATCCTTGAACTACAAGTCGAGCCTTGTTCATGATGATAACACCTTGGTCATCTTTCTTACATTTCAAGACGTATTTGGTGCCAATGACCTCAGCACCTTTAGGTCTATCTACCAGTGTCCATACACCTAACTTCTTGAACTGAAGAAGTTCTTCTTGCATGGCACTCACCCATGCATCATCATTTAGGGTTTCACTGACATAGTTTGGCTTAAACTGAGACACAAAACAACGATAAGCACCATCGTGAAGATACCCTTTTTCCATTACCGAGGCATACTCAGCTGAATACAGCTGATTTCTCGTCTGAATTCCTGATCTGACATCCCCAATGACATTGTCCAGGGGATGGTAGACATTTAGGCGTGATCCAGGAGGGGGGGGACAACTACCTCAGAATCAAGATTATGAACATTTGGTTCCGTATCTAAGGTAGTAGGAATGTGAGGTTCCGAAGACTCAGAGGCATCAACGTTAGATGCTTGTGGACTTGCAGTAGTAGGAAACTGTTGCTCCTGAGTGTCCTGATCATTCTCCACGACTTCATCGTCAGCGGAAGAGTCACTTATCTCGAGTATTCCCCCTGAATGGTTAGGTGATTCACCTTGTGAACCAGATGATGTAAAGTCCTGTGATGGCGAGTTTAAGACATCATACATCATTTTGGCTGCTAACTCATTGTCAAAAGTGGAGAGAGGAATGTTGAAGGACTTGAAGAATCCATCATAGTCGAAAAAGAATGCAGGTACTTTTCCAGCAGACGGAGTGGTGTATCTCTAAATGTCGACGTCGCACAACATTTCTACTTGACCCGTTGAGTTGTTGTATATTCTCTTATTCGGTATGTTGTATCCTAGAAAGATTCCCTCTTCAGCCTTCTCGCTAAATTTGCCTTCTTGAGTTTTCTTCAGTAGGGTCCACGGTGCGCCAAACGGTTCGAGATACTCTAGATTTGGTTTACGTCATTGAAGTAACTCGTAACACATCTTGCCATGGCGTTTGACTACTAGAACTCGATTTAACATGTAACACGCATTTGCAACTACCTCATTCCAAAATTGGATAGGTAGTTTCGAGTCTGCTAGCATCGTCCTTGCAGTCCCTATCAAGCTTTTGTTCTTCCTTTCAGAAATCCCGTTCATCTACGGAGTGTAGGCAGATGTGAACTGATGTACAATTCCTTTTTCTTTGCAGAATGCCTCCATCCATTGGTTCTTGAACTCTGTTCCGTTGTCTGAGCGTACTTGTCTTACCTTCAGCGTGTAGAGTGACTCCAGTGTAGTTACCAATTCTTTGAATGACTCAAATGTTTCTAATTTTGATTTCAAAAACATCACCCAAGAGAATCTTGAGTAGTCATCTGTAACTACATAGCATTACAAGTCGCCTGCGATGCTTCTTGTACTGACTGGACCAAACAGATCCATTTGAAGAAGCTTAAGAGGCAGTTCTATGGAATTAACTTTCTTTGCCTTATGAGACTTCTTTATCTGTTTGCCTTTCTTGCAGGTGACATAAAATTCCGGGAGTTGGAAGTTCTTGACATTAACTCCTCGCACTAGATCATTCTGGATCAAGTGGTTCATCTTCCGTGGATTGATATGCCCCATTCTCCTATGCCAGGAGATAGAATCCTTCTCAGTAGCTTTTGACAAGAAGCACTGAACTTGATGATCCGTTGTGGAGACCTTTGATAGATCCAAGACGTAAAGGTCTTTATATCTTGAGGCTGGCATTAAGACTTGGTCCTCCGGAATCACATAATCCTTTTTCAGGACATAACACTTCTTATTGTCGAAACTACCTTAAATCCCTTATCACATATTTGGGAAACTGAAAGCAAATTATTTTGATGTTGTTGGACATAGTTTACCTTGTCAAATTTCACTTTATGGGTTCCCCACTTCCCCTTGAGCTATGATGTAACCTCCTTTGTTTCTAACAAATGAAACATGACCCCCTTTGATTTGTTTGACGTTTGATAGGAGTGCCCGGTTTCCAGTCATGTGCCTTGATGCTCCGCTATTTACAATCCAAGTGTTTGTTTCAGCACTATAGCGAACACCCTGCACAGTCAGTTGAAAACATTAGTTAAGGTTTGGGACCCAAGCCTTAACTGGCTTGGGTGACCCAGAGGCAACACACATCATAAATTCCACCCATTGTCCATTTGAGGGTGAGGGAAGATCATTTGTCTTCTTGTTCTCATTTCCAGACATAGACTTTTCTTTCTATAAGCCAGCTTTGTGTAGGGCCTGTTTGTGGTAAGCAGACGACTGGCTAATGGGTTGAACTTTAGGTTCACTAACCTTTTTGGTGGAGTCATGGAGCTTCTTTTGGAAGCGCTCGCTTTAGTATCATAAAGTTCAACCTTTTTCTTTGGTGTCTGATAATAAGGACAGTAAGACGCGATGTGACCATACTTTCCACAGTTGTAGCATGATCTGCTTTCGACTTGACGATTTAATTGTTTCTATGGAGAAGTATGTGACACTTGCGTGACTTTATTCAGTTTCGGCTTATTCACTTCCTATTTCACTGGTTTAGCTTGTTTAACAAAATTAATTGTTTGAACGTTATTAGCATCTTTACTCTTTAGCTTACCTAGACTTGGACATGATACGCTTGATTGGTTAACATGTTTGGTCTGTTTAGGTTCAAAATTAAACTTGGTTGAACCACACTTTATTTTAACCTTCTCAAATTACTCATCCAGATTAACACAAGGCATTTTACCTTTTGATTTTGAAGTGGCATCCTTTTGTTTAGTGCCAGATTCAGTTGATTTACATGTGGAATCTGGATCACTTACAAGAGGAGTGGAAACCACATGATTCTTGATTGGGTTATTATTTATTGGTTTACTTTTGGCATTCATCAAGGTCTCATATGGTGGTGGTACCACTTTATATCCCAAACCCTCCTCATTGTTGTGTTCTCTCACTAAGTGTTGGACAATGTGAGAAGAACTTGTCCAACTATGGAGTTTTTGTTTTAGTAAATTTACTTCTACTTCCATAACTGCTTTTTGTTTCTTAGTGTCTTCTAGGGAGTTTAGATAGAACTTAATGTCATTATCTTGTTTAAAAGCTACAACTTCAGTTTCCCTAAGTTGTTTATTCAAGAGTTCTATCTTTTCTTTATAGATGTGCTCATTTTGTTTTAAGACTATATTTGCTTCTGTGCACAGTTGCAAGTCCTTTACTAAGTTATCATTATGGTATAATAACCTAGAAAATTTCAAATCAATGCTTTCCTTAAATTTATTACAATCAGAACAAGCATGATTATTGAAAAGTTGAGTAGTGGAACTTACCTGAGAGGGTGTAGTTGAATCAGCCATCAAAGCAGTGTCTGACTTTTCTGGTTCTGGTGATTCTGGACTTGTTGAACTTGTCCCTTCTTCAAGTAGGTGATCAACCAAGGTTGCAATTTCTTCAACATTTGACATCGCGAGTTCCACTGCAATATCACCTTCGCTTGCTGAGTCGTCATCAAGATCCTCAACACTAGCAATGTTGGATTCTCCTGGAGACACAAACTGAAAGCTCCAATCTTGTCCTTCATCATCATGAGTAGTCAAGGCTTTAGGATCCTTGCTTGACGAAGTAGGACTGCTTGTGGTTTTATCCTGACGATTGAAGGATGAAAACGGATTTCCATTTCCTGTCTTCTTGGGCTTCACACACTCACGTTTGAAGTGCCCCTTTTCCCCACAGTTGAAGCAGGTAACTTTGGTCTTGTCAAAACCAAAAGTTGTGTCCTTAGTGGCAATCAGATTTTATCCAGTCTTCTTGAAAAACTTCTTAGCTCTTTGAACAGCACTTGCTAAGGCCCACATGATGTCCATTCTCTCTAGCTCTGTCTCGTCTACCTGCTCGTAGTCCTCATCTGCCAGATGGCAGTTCCCAATCTTTCCAGCAACTAGTCCGTCATAGGAGTGAACGACCACTACTAAGAGATCCATGTGCTTCTTTGCTACCTCCATTGTAACATTCCCGAGATTCTAAGTCTTCAGTTTTGTAGCATTGGCTTCAGGTGCTATCTATTGGGTACAAGACGACCCTGATGTGTCAGGTCCTGAAGTAGTAGCTTGAGATGGACCAGCTGAACTCGACACAAATGCCATTTGAAGTGGCGCTCCAGACGTTTTGGCTTATGGAGTTGAGTTTTACAGTGCCGGATTCTGATCATATGATGACTTTTGTGCCTCGTACTTCATCCTCAACTCTTCCTCTCTCAGCTTCAGAATGAAGTCGTTGATATCTAACTTCGCCAGCAAATCATTCTGTCTGAGGTTGGAGACAAAGGAAACCCACTTCTCTGGCAACCCATCTACAAAGTTTGAAACATTGTCTTCCATAGACATGGTGACTCCATGAGTGTGCAGCTCACTCATCAAATGGTACAACCGATCAATGACGTCGTCCAAGCCCTCCTTTGCCCTTGATGAGAAGTTTTCAAACTCCTTCTTCAACGCTTTAGCCTTTAGAGCTTTTAATGATGCATTTCCCTCATACCTCTTTTCCAATGCATCCCACAGCTACTTAGCTTGCTTGTTCTCAGAAAATTGATGGAAGATGTCCTTAGAAATTAACTGAGTTAGCAATGCATATACTTTCTTCTCTGCATTGTACTTTAGCTTTTGGCCGTCCGTCATACCGCTTAAGGTAAGTTTGATTCCATCTACACCTACAGGCATGCTATATCATATCTCTATCAACTCCCACAAATTGGGATCTCTCCATTTAAGTAAATCTCAAATCTTTGCTTCCATTATGGTTAATCATCTAACGTTAGTAGCTTAGGGGGCTTGTTATGATTTCCCACTTCATTTTCTAAAAGCAACAGATTTTGAATCCTAGAGTCCCTTCCTGTGGTGAACGCTAAATATTGATCCTCCATTACTTTTGACTTAGGTCTTTAGAACAAAACTGTGTTACTTGTGCGAATGAAGGTGTGCGATTGGACAGTTCATACGGTTGACCAATGCGTATGGCTCAGACGTGCAAATGGACCAATGCGGATGGCTCACTCGTGCGTATGAATAGGTGTAGATGAGCAATGCGAATGGGCAATTCAGTCGTACGAATGGACGAACGACTGAGTCCAATCGTGCATATGTGGGATGCGTATGGGTTCAGTCGTGCGATTTAATCAATCATGCGATTGAAGCTGCTGAATTTTGAGAATTCGAGGGTTTAAGGTATTTTAACGCAAAACCACAAAATTCTCACTAACCCTAATTGCCGTATGATGGAAAACGTTAGCTTTTTGACCTGGAGACGTCCAAAACAACGTTTGACATAAAAAGATTGTGTTTTTGCGTGTAAAACATGATTTTTATATCAAAATTGATTGAATCACACGTAAATCGAGAGCCAAAGCTCTGATACCACTTGTTAGGGACCATGTACTAGATGGAGTACTAACTGATTTACGTGTATACCAACTCAAATAGTGCAGAATCCTATTTGATTGACGATCCAATCAGTGAGAACGTTACCCAATCGATATAACAATAAACGAAATTTTAAGAACGAATTGGAATCGATCAAGAATGATCTATGAACTTGGACTGGCTTTCTTGGATGTTCTGGACAGCTAGGGTACGAGTAGGAGTCGAATTCTTCAAAGTGTTCCGTTTTTCCATGAGTTAAGTGGTATTTATAGGTTAGGGTTAGTCAATCGTACGACTGGACCATTAGCATGGTTTAGTCGTGCGACTAAAGCATGCGACTGAGTCAATCACATGACTGAAGCTTCAGTCGTGCGACTGAGTCATCCATATGTCTCAGTCGTGCGACTGATCCAGTCTCTTGGTTTAGTCGTGCGACTGGTCCATTAGCATGAAGTATTCATGCGTATGGTCCATTAGCATGGCCCATTCCCATGAAGACTTAATACAACTAAGTTTGAATATGTTTCTCAATCATTACTTGACTAGGATCTAATCAAACAACCACAAAACTATATAGTTGGTTAATATGCGTTAATAAATAATAAACATTAAAACATGCACTGAAACATTAGACATTAAGATCAACAACCACATAATATGTTTCATTCAACTCATTCATTTCATTACATTTAGGACATGACAAACATATTACATTAAGACCGCAAACTAGGTACATATGGATCAACACTATGGAAGATTATTCTAATGAGGACCGCAAAAAGCTGGACAATGATAGCAACGCTATGATTGTTTTAATGACTGCCATACCAAACTCCGTCATGGTGGGTTTTGAGCATTGCAAGTTAACCAAAGAACTGTTTGATGTGTTGTCCCAGATGTACTCTAGCTAGAACAACTCTAAGAAAGATTTACTGAAGCAACAGTTTGAAAACTTCACCTATATTGCTGGAGAGACCCTCAGCCGACAATACTTCAGGTACATGGATCTTATTTCTTCTTTTCAATCTGTGGGATTTTCCCTTGAGTTGAGAGATCTCTTAATAAAATTCATGAGTGCACTCCCAAATGAGTGGACGTTCTATGATGTCTCTATCAAGAGGACAATAAACTTGAATTCCCTCACCATGACTGAACTATATGGCATCCTTGATGGATACCGTGTAGAGATGGGGAGAAGAGAGGCCACTAGATAAGCAGACCCTCAATCGTAACACTTTAAAGGTTGCTGAAGGCTCAGGACCCCGTAGCAGGTTCTAACCTATTCCCAGTAGTCATCCTATTCTTCTGGGCCATACATCACATTCCCTGAGAATCCAATGTCTCAACAGGCTCAACCAAGTTCTTTTTAGGACAGATGTGCTTTTTTCTCAAGATATGGACACTCTAGTTACTTTCAGTATTACTTTGATGATCTAGAGTGTTTCAACCCAGATGACGTGGAGTATGTGGACATTATTCAACAGACGGCTCTATTAACCTACAGAGCAAAGAAGTTCTTTAAAAGAACTGGAAGGGAGTTTCCCCAGAACCCAACTAACAGCAAGTTTGGGTTTGACAAGACAAAGGCCAAATGTTACAACTATAACCAACTTGGTCACTTTGCGAGGGAATGCAAGGCTTCCAAATCCAATACGGGAACCTCTCATGCCTCCACACATCCCACTACACCTAAAGCTTCCGGGAAGTCAACTGAAACAACTGATGTGGCTCAAGAAGTTGACTGGAGCTTCATGGTATAGGATGTGACTCCTGCTCAAGCTTTGATGGCTCGAAGTGATGACAACAAAGTATATGAACACCTCTGTACTCCAGCTTGTATCGCTAAAGTTAAGTTATATCAGTACTATAATATGGAAATCAAATATGATATTAAGTCTTTAACCCTTTTAAAATCTGATTTTAAAATGGCTGAATCTGATTATCAAAAGAAAATTGGAAAGTTAGAGAAAACTGTGTACTTATTAAAACATGAACATACCAACTACAAGACTCAAATCAAAGATTTGATATCCAAATTGACTGAGGCTCAAGCCCAGCTTGTCATAGCTGAGGCTCAAGCCAGGAAGCATGCTATCTCTGAGCGAAACTTCCAAGCCATTCTTGTATCATCCTCTCACTCAAAAATTTGTTATCAAAACAAAGGTGGGTTGAGAACTAATAAAATTACTCCACCACATTTTATGAGTCTATTAGACAACCAAGATATGGGACTAAAGAGCAAGAGGTTCCAACTGCTTATCCATCTTCTCATGAGTCAAAGAGTGATGCAACTTTGGAGACCATCACAGGGAATAACCAGGTAAACCAACCTTCTCTTACCGGTGATGATCAACCCTTAACCACAAAAGCCAAAAGAAACAGGGCTAAGGCAACAAGAAAAACTGCTAAGAAAGTGGTTAAATCCAAACTAAAAATCGACGCAAAGCAAAAAAGATGTGTTCATTTCAGTTAGATTTCAGGTGTTAGGAAACTCTGATCTAGGAAAAGTGTGTAATACCAGCACAGCTATCCTATAGAAGGATCAGAAGTTAAAGGGAAAGACTCCTGATGAAAACTAGAAAAACAAGATCGAAATTGTGCAACGATTTCCACTCAAATGTGATTATTACGTTCTAACGATTTCCAGTGACTCTACAGGTAAGGTTCAACGATTTCCAGTCAAATGTTCAATCGATTCATCCTCAAAATATCGAAATTGTGCCCTAAAACTTAACCGAGACTAGTATGACTAATAACCTGATAAAACTATGTAAAATGTTAGAATAAAAGTTATTAGGTGCTATGTTAGGTGTTTGCGAGTCTAATGCGCCATATCACGAAGTCTAACACTACGAATTGCGCAAAAATTTGAATTCGAATGAACCAACAGTCTGTCATGCGAATGGGTGCTTTGATGAACTTCAATCGCACGACTAAGCCGCGCGAATGGCTCAGTCACACGACTAAGTTGGGCGAATGGCAAAATCGCACAACTGAAACATGCGAATAAGTTCAGTCGCACGACTGGTTCAACCACTTGCTAGAGTATATGACTGAGCATAGTCGCATGACTCAGTCATGTATATGAGCTCAATCACATGACAGAATAGACAGATTCAAGTTAAGAGATTCAAATGATTACTCTTTTACTCACACTAAAGTTTATCCATTTTGTGTAACAGATGGCGAGTCGCTGGACCATGAGCATGAAGCACAACATATGTGCTCACATGGATTTGACTTCCATGAATACTTTAGACTTTTCGGGCATTATTACTTTTCTACGGAGATCGAGGATCCTTCGTGCCATTTCGACACCGTGCACACCATACCGATCCCTTCAGCAAGCCTTCTAGGAAGGCACGGTTGTCGATTGGACCGTAGAGCCCCATTGTATCAGGAGCTCTATCTTCAGTCATGCCATAGAGATCATAGAGGAGGATCTCAGGATAGTATTAGAGTTTGGAGATGATGCTGAGTGCCTGACTCGCTTGCACCCGCTGACAGTGCGCGACTGCTTTCTACGAGCCAAGTACTCGGGGGACATCACCGCAGGTGTGCTCAATAAGAGCAATCTGTGCCCCTAATTCAAGTACTTGGCACATGTGTTGCTAAAGTGCATTGCCTCCAGGAAAGGAGGCTTCGATGAGCTATCGGACCAGATACAGAATGCCTACATGGCGTTGGTGCTGAACCACCCATTCAATTTCTCCTGGATGATCGTCACCTACTTGGTGGAGAACATCGAGGCGAAGGGGAAGGAGGGATTCTGTATGTATCCTCGCTTCAAGCAGATGATCATTGATCAGAAGCTCCCTCAGCTACCTATGGAGAAGGAGGATGCTATAGTACTTGAGGTGATGGATGACACCACATTGGGCCGGATGAAAGTGTACAGGGGGAAGCAGGTTAAGCCCCCTATGAGGAGATTGTTTGGGCACCTGGCCCAGGAGGATTACGTGGCGCCCGCTAGGAGGAAGTGGCGCCATGAGGACATTGATTTGGAGACAGAGCAGATTGTACTCCCCACCGATGACTCAGGGGATGATGACAGTGGCGATGGTGGAGACGCAGGACCCACTCCATCTAGGGCCACCACTATAGATGTTACACCTCCACCACCTACTCATGGAGAAGCTGACATAGCTGGTTTCCATTAGGATTATAGGCCTGATGAGGAGGAGGAGACTGATGATGAGCCGTTGACCAGAACGGTGAGCAGCAGGGTGGTTGCCGCCGAACATGGGATAGAGGCGGTTGGAGGACGCCAAGCTGCATCTGGGGAGACTACTAAAGATCCTACTTATACCCCATACCAGCTCAGCATCCTAGGGGGAGCATCCCCCTCGAGGGGTTCGAGGAAGAAGAGGATGGCTCAGCCCTATGGGATGAAGCCGAAAAGACGGAGGTTCATGGTGATTCCTACCTCCACCACCACTGCCACCATATCTACCACCACCACTCACTCACCCACTACCACAGCTACCACCACCACTACTACCACCTCACCCACCATCACTACCACAGCCACTCCACCACCTATCTACACTACTTCCACCACCACTACAGCCTACCCATCACCACCCACACATATAGCACCACCCATATTCACCACAGCCACCACCACTACCACTAGCCACCAGCCCGGACCATCATCCCACCAGCCATTCACTACAGGATCCTCCCTACCTTCTGTTGGGGTAGAGGATCAGCTGGCAGCACTGAACAGGATGGTGCTGAAGCTGTGAGCTGCTGACGAGGAAAGAGCTACACAGATCAGACAGCTTGTGGAGCAGAACGCTACCCAAGCACAATAGATCGCTCAGCAGGCCTAACTAATAGAGGATCAGGCGCAGCAGATGGCTGTTCAAAGTCAAGAGATTGCCCAACACCAAGAGCATAATGTTCTATCCACTAAGAACATTGAGGAGTTGGAGGATGCCAAAAGGACCATCATGCTCAAACTCAAAGGCACAAAGGATGAGCCTCTGAAGATACGTAAGGGTGATGATGATGGTGATGATGATGATGATGAGGATGATGATGAAGAGGATGATGATGAGGATGAAACAAGGGGATGAGATGATGAAGGTGCAAGAGATGGAGGAGATGATGAAGACGAATGTGATGCATCTGCATCGGGTATCACACAAGCAAGAGAGAGGCGGACCAAGAAAAATCAAGATCAGGGTGCCTCAATATCAGCCCCGACTACAGAAGAACATATGATTCCGGACAAACGTAATGATTAGATGTTTATGTAATTTTAAATCATATATAACTGAATCATGTATTAAACTTGTGCACATAATGTTTATATTATTAAATGTTTACTGTCTTGATTATTGACTAATGGTTGATGTCTTTATATGTTTAAATCAAGCAGATCATTCATCTTAGCAAGATGAGTACGATGTTGCTCCCCTTTAGCAGATCAAGTATCAACTCACAATGATACTTGATCTGTAAGGGATCATCAGGAGGTCAGTGAGTTACACTCCTGAAGAAGGAGAAATAATTCACGACCTTACTGATGAGCAACTGACTAAGATGTTCCAACTGAATCCAGATGAGCTTGTGAAGGATGCTCCTACTGTTGACATGGATAGTGACGATGAGCTTAACGATGTGGATGGAATTGAGATTGAAGACGTCAGAACGCAACATTATCTAGAGTATACTGACAACGAAGGAAATGTAGTCCCCAATCTGGGTGACACCTTGTCAGTGATACATTTGAAACACCGGATAAGATGGAGTAGGAGTTGGAGAAGAAGAAAGATCAAGCCCAAGCCTCAAACGTCGATGTCAGCATTAAAAAGGCTGAATGGGCGGCATGTTTTGCAGAGATCAGAGCCCAACGCAGTGCTCCAAAGCCTAGTACCTACACCAAGCTTTACAATGTAAAGAAGCATCTGAAGGTGTTAGGAAAAATCATAGTGTGGGCATCTTTTTATGATCTAAATGTTTATGCTATCAAGAGAGAGAAGGGAATCGAGTACTTCAGATACCCACACGATCTGAAGACTCTACCCGGTTTTGAGCTTAACCAGTGGCCAAATTGAAGCTGTTATATGCTGACCCACGAAAGATGTCAGGCTGGTTTAAAGCAGCTTTGAAGAGAGAGTACCACACCAGCTAGGTCAACTTTAAATCTCAACAACCAACAAGGTATATCAGAAGATCTGAAGTTGATGCCATTACTCGAAAGCCAAAGATTGTGCTGAAGTGGAGTCCTCCGCACACAATGTCGAGAATCCCTCTAAGGGAAATGCCTCAGGACTTCACTCCACACTTCAAGTGGTGGTACTATGATTGGAGAACAGGTGATGCGGTCATAGTTCGGAACAGAAATGGAAATATGGAAACTATCAGGGTATTTGACCTGATGTGGCTAACTAACTTGTCTTCTGATGATGTCTACACTTTATACAAGTGGCCACTATTCTATGACACGCAAGACATTGTACAAGCCCTCCAGTTTCAAAACATGATAAGACTCTGCTTTGCATTTGAAATACATGCAGGAGTTACAAGGGAGGAGAAGTACAAGAAATATGAAGAGCTGATGAAGAATGTTAGACAATAGAGTAAACTAGGTCCAAGGGGGAGCTTGTAGATACATATGTATCTAGTTTATGAGCTTAATGTAAAATGTCTTTCATGTCTTCATATATGTAATAGAATGGGTTTGAATGAAATACAATGTGTGGTTTATGCTTATAATGTTTAATATTTCATTGATTATTGTCTATTAACGAATATTAACTAACTATATAGGTTTGTGGTTGTTTACATAGTTCTTAGTCAATAATGATTGAGAAGTGTGCTTAAACTTAATCGTGTAAAGTTCTCATGTGAATGGACCATGCTAATGGACCATATGCATGAAGACTTCATGCTAATGAACCAGTCGTATGATTGAACTAGGAGACTAGATCAGTCGCACGACTGTAACATGAGATTGACTCAGTCGCACGACTGAATCTTCAGTCGAGCGGATGGATCAACCGCATGCTTCAGTCGCACGACTGAACCATGCTAATGGTTCAGTCGCACGAATGGAAAACCCTAACCTATAAATACCACTTATTCGTGGAAAACATAACAATTCGAATATCTACGCACTAAATCGTACCCTAGCCGTCTAGAGACTCAAGAACACCTGTTCCAATTTCATAGATCGCAGTAAATCGTCCTACTATCGTTCTTGACGTTTAGTTTCATTCTTGGATTGATTTTACTTGCGTTCTCACTAATTGGATTACCAATCAAATAGGATTCTGCACTATTTGAGTTGGTATACACGTAAATCATTCCGTACACTGTCCTAACATATCACATGCATTAAAATATCAACCTGGTATGAGTTAAAGAGGACAAACATACCTTCAATCAACAAGCTCATAAACATATCCATTTTATCATAAAGGATGCACATGTGTAATGTAAGATTGATATGATTCCAATAAAATAAATACTTCTCTTCATTATTAATAATCAAAATTAATTTATATTAAAAGTTTTTAAATCATTAAAGTTTCTATCCAGATGTGGATATAAACTTTAGGGGGAGTAATTTAAATTTTTTTATTAATTTTGTATAAATATTTACTATCTTAAATTACTTTCTTAAAACTTCAAAACAAATCAAAAAGAAAATGTCTATGTTGGTGCAGAAGTTATACCATAGTATCTCAGCTTATGCAGATTCTTGGAAGCATAAGAAGTGGAAGATCAGTTAAACAATAGGAAACTTGTATAACTTCTGACATACAAGTCTATCCAAGCAAGAATTGATAACCCGACAACAGTCAACAACTTCATAAGACAATTCAATCAAAGACAGTTCTTCATAAAAAGAAAACCAAAATAGAAACATTAAGTTTTGATTAAGTTCAAAAGTTAATATGGGTAAGTGCATTGGTTAATGCGGGTGAAGGTAATCCATGCATATAACCAATATGGGTGACTGTTTATGTCAAAGTGAAACTAATGCGTACAAAGAGTTTACTCTACCGCATTGGTGTCTAACAAGTACACATGAAAAGTTTGAAGTGTTATAAACCTATTCGGAACAAAAGTGTTCTACCGCATTCGTCAATGCGGATGATATTTTCATTCCCGCATTTGTGTTTACTCATCCACACTTGTGGATATGTGTAACATCAACACATTACATGTACTTTCAAAAATGAATAAAAAAGTGCTTAATCTCTTCTGTCACCATGGATGATGATCAAGAAATATAGACAAATTTACTATTCAACCGTATTTGTTGAAGTAAATGTGAAAGTTTACTCAACCGCATTTGCTACAGTGAGCAAATACGGAACAACTTTGATCAACCACATTTGCTACAGTAAGCAAATGCTGATTAACTTTGTTCTTCCGCATTTGCAACAGTGCACAAATGCGGATAGCCAATATATTAAGTATCCCTCTTCCGCATTTGCTACAGTAAACAAAAATGTGCATGACCAAATTCTTAATTTTCCACTTTCGCATTTGCAATAGTCAACAAATACGGATGTCTAAAACCTTTCCGCATTTGCTACAGTGTGAATAAAAATGTGACCATATTTGTTCTGAAACTTGTAAAAACTTGTAAAAGCTATTATTTGACTATTTAAAGCAAGTTCAAAAGGTCATTTAATACTTTTTAAATTTGAGGGACTCTAAAGTGCAACGAGCAAAAAACACACTGTTCATCTTCATCAATCATCATCATCTTTAACAATATGTGATCCTAGTTTCACTTCATCTAATTTGTCCTCATCTTAGATTCTACACAACATTAGTACCCAACAAAAGGTGAAATTCTTCAAATTGTGTAACCTAAAATGTCGAACATTTGGACTGATAATGAACTTAGAACCCTATGTCAATAAAGAACACTCAAAAACAGATTTGTTCTAAGAAAAGATGATCATTTTCGACTTCAATGAGCATGAAAACTAAGAAGAACACCAATCAAGAAGGAAACTTCAAAGTCATGTTCATCGTATGAACAGAACATGATAAAATTGGAAATGTTGAAATCAAATCTTGAAATAAAAGCTGATTAAAGGTTGACAACATCAGAATCATCTCTTCAAACATGAAAAACAAAATAATAGTGATTATTCTTGATAGCATCACACTTTGAGTGATTCCTATAGAACAATACCTTCAAACATTCATCTTTAACCATCAAAAGTCAAGCTGATGAAACTTGTATAATGTATAACTTATATGCTGATAAATATTTTCATCAATCTAACTCATATGCCTCTAATGCCGGGTACATGACTAATCTAATGTCAGTGGTTATCTTGACCCTGATGTACCTAAGGCAGAAGGTCTTAGAGATATGATCAGATTCATTTCTACTACAAGAGTAGCTCATCCTATCACAGTTAGACCTGTTATTTATAAGAGATTCATAAGGTCTTTTTAGAGTACTACTGTAGTGATAGATGTAGATGATGAAAAGACTCTGTCAGGAAGAATTAATGATGACCATTCTCTAACCATCACTGAACAAACTGTGAGATAGTGTCTATAGTTTGGTGATGATGCAAACACACCACTTGAGCTTGAAGATGATGAAATCACTACCTTCTTTGCCAACATTGGTCATGAAGGAGGATATGAAGGCAAGCAAATAGTGAAGGGACCGGTTGACTTATAATGGTGGTTTCTGATTCACCTCTATCAACATTGTTTGTCAAAGAGGAAGACAGGATGGAATGACATTCCTCTGATCACATCATCAACTATATGTGCTTTATGCACCGATAGGCCATTTAACATGTTTGTCCATGTGTTCAATGGTATAGTCTCTAACATTCAGGAAGGAAGAAGCCACATGTTCCTAATATACCCAAGGTTCCTACAATGTCTCATCAACGAAGCATTCCCTGACATTGTACCTGAAGGACCTATTTTGGATATCCCTCATTATGATGCCAAGTCCTACAAGTACATCAAAAAAAGAGATCCAAGGAACTTCTACAATGGAGCTCATTCTCCTTTGTTACCCTAGATGCTTTAACAGATCAATCTTGAAGAACAAGTTGAAGAATAGGAGGCTCCTGCTGATGAGCCAATTCAAGAAGAAGAACCAGCTGCTCTTGATCAGGAAAGTGCTCATGAGCATGTTGGAGATATAAATGAAGCTCAAAGGTCAGTGTCACCCCAAGTGGATGTAGGGGTGATCTTCACACTAGACCACATGTTCATGATGTTGATATGGCATCACCATTTGTACCCTCACCAATACCATCTCCCCAAAGAGCACTATTACTATCACCTCACAGATCACCAATCCCATCACCACAAGCACAACCTATCACTTCTCCACATATATCTCCAATATCATTCAGCCATATTACTTGCTCAAACATCTCCCATTACTACCGAGCCTATTGAGGTTGGTGATTCTACTAGCTCTTCAGAGAAATCCAAATCATCATCTGATGAGGAGAATCATCCAAGCCAACTGCCTGTAAAGAGAGTCATTTCTGAGGCTGCTCCTTCAGAAAGTTATGCAGAATTTGGAGTCAACAACCTAATGAAAAGGATGGGTTAATTTCAGAACTAATGCAAAAGGTAGCCAAGATGGAAAGACTACTCAATAGAAGATCTAGTATTATTCAAGATAGACTTCTGGAGTTGGATAAGAAGGAGAATGAGTTGAAAGAGATGAAATAGAAATATGAGGAAGAAAAGAAAGAAAAAGATAAAGAAATTAGAAAGTTAAAGGCTACTCTTTAACAATCCAAAGAAGAAATAAGTGGTCATGTGGACACTTTAGCTATTCAGACAATTGTTATGGAAGAACAAGAAGGATTGATTGAAGAACAAGCTGACATCATTATTGACTTGCAAAACCAGATTGAAAGCCTAAACAAGAAAGTATCTGAATGGGAACTGCTTGTTGAAATCAAAAAAGAAGCTGAAGCTGAATTGAGAAAAGATGATGAGAAAATAAAGGGTGTTAGTGAAAAAGAAGCTACTTTTGAGAACTCATCAGGAGAGAGTAGTGGTGAATCTCCTTCTGCTAAACAGATGAGATTCTCTAAGACTGAGAAGGGAGAAGAAACAAGCGAGACAAAGCATGATGAGTCTAGCTTGGAAATGGTAGTTTATTTAGAGAAAACAGCTCATATGCACACTGAAGAGACAGAATTCAGTGACATGATTAAAGCTCTAGATAGCTTCACAGCTGAAGAATTTATCATCGATGATGACTTTTAGGACTTCATAGTTGAGAAGAGGACTGTTGCTGAACCTATAGTTGTTATTCTTCAATCTCCAGTTCCTCTTGAGAAGGAATTAAGCATGCAACTAGTGGCTGATGTATCACTAACATAAGAACAAAAAGAGCTGATTAAAAGACTATGTGAAGAGCAACAAGAGAAAGAAGAATCAGCTACTGCTATTCATGAACCAAAACAATCAAAGGCTGAAAAATTGCCTCAAGAAGTTAAACAGCCTAAAACCTCCTTTGGTCCAGTAGTAGAAACATATACCAGGAGGAGGAAGCACTTAACAGAGAATAGTAAGGAAAAATGGCAATAGTAAAAGAAGAACCAAGTAAGAAAAGCAAAAAGGATAATCCTAGAAGCGTGGCGGCTATTGCTGAATTTTTAGAAGAACATTAACAGGCTGAAGCTTAATTAAAAGAGAAGGCTGGCTTTGTAGACCTTCAAGAAGGAGAAATTGAGGGTGGCTGTGTGGTTGATGAACCAATAGCAGTTGATAGCCCTATGTAGGAGGAAAAATCAGTTCAAGACATGGTTGAAAAGGCACAAACTGATAATCTGATGGTGAAAGCCATGTTCCTAATCAATCATGGATATGACCAGATGAAGTGTTTGGAATGACTTATGAGGGAATAAAGGCAGAAGAAGAAAAACTAAACAAACTACTAGACCTCACGTATGAGAATGAGTATGAGAAGACTCTTTCTCCTAAAGCTTTAGTGCCCAAATTAACCTCCATGAAAAAGCAGACTTCTACCGCTCACTTATTATATCCTGATCCCGACAACATGTCTTATAGGGAAATAAAGGATTATCTCTCTAGTCAAGGGTTCACAAAGAGAAATCTTGGAAACACGAAGACCAATTCCCTAAGGACTGCCATCCTTAGGTTGAATAATGAGAAAAAAGAAAGGCTAAAAAAACTGGAAGAAGAGATTACCAGTAAGAAGCCTAGAACAAGAGTGTCAACTCAAGATATGCATCTCACCTATAGAGATCATTACTGACACTTGTTTTACATAGATATCTTGAGTGGTTTGCAGAGCCTTCACAATTGAAACTTCAAGAAGATCTGACCACTGCAAAAATGATTAAAGGTGTGTCTGCTCCCAAAGACAAGACTGATCAGAAGATTATTGCTTGGAAGTATGAAAGTGACTGGAATATGTTTATGGTCAAGAGGATCTTACGGCTAGTGCAATTCTTTATAGAGTACTTTGCTCTTGTAAATGCCCTGGAGATTCTTGACTTGAAGGAACTAGCCAATTTGGAACTGATAAGTCATAAGGCTATGTTTAGGGGGTATGAGTTTGAAGAGATACTCAGAATGTTCAAAAGAACTGACAACTTCAAATCTCTAAAGGCTATATGTATGAGGAAAGATAGATCCTTCATCAACCCACTTGAAAAGAAAAGGACTAAACAAGCAGAAGAAGTTGTGTTTCCAGAGCTAAAAGTGAAACCAACTGAGTCGTTAAAGAGAAAGATGGTGTCTGACACTCATTCATCCACTCCAATTTCTAATGTTTATTATGATGAAAAGACTTATTAGCTAGTAACTAAGAGAAAATAGGGAGGAAAAGAAGGTGTAGAAATTAGACTGTTTAGTGGATATGAGGTGAGACTACTTGATGAATCATACATCCACTACATTTACACCAGACACTTCAGAGAAATAATAAACAAGTTGGAGAAGAAGACATGCACTTCTTCTTAAAGTGCATTAAAATAATAAAATGGCATATGATCAAATCATTGACAAAAGAGAAAAAGAAAGAAGAAAAAGACTCCTCTTCAACTGAAAACCATTACGAAGCTAGAAGTTGATGTGGATGGAGCTTTGCTCATACATAGGGATGGGTTGTCTACTGTATCCATATGAGAACTAGTTTCTTAAGAAACTACCCTTAGAAGCCATCTACACTATGAGTCAGATGAAGATTCACGTGCTGAACAGAGAGAAGATGTCAGATGCAAAATGACTTTGTCAACATGATAAAGTCAATTTTGGATCCATCTTAAGCAGAATCTCTAGTGCCTCCACAAGACCCAACAAAATCCTCACAACCTCAACCACCACCAAACCATTGAAGAACATAGGCAGTATCCTTAGGGGGATTATTGTTGGACCCTGAAAGGATTATACATGCCAATTCAATTGGTAAGTTGATGGTTGTTCTGTTGGAAATCCCACAAGTCCAAGAACCAAAGCGGATAAAGAATTTGCTAAGAAGAATAAGTGTTGGCTAACCGCATTTGTACATGTGGAAGACATAGAAAAAATGCTGACAAGTATTTGTTCTTCCGCATTAACAAATGCGGATATCCTAAAAGATATGCGGACAAGTTTTGCTCATCCGCATTTGCAAATGCGGATAGCCGAACAACAAATACGCACAAGTATTTGTTCATCCGCATTACTCAATGCGAAGGACCAACTACTAATACGGATGACAAAAGAAGAAATGATGATCAAGTTCAACTAATCTGCATTTGTCAATGCGAATAAACAAAAGAAATGCTGAAGAAGACTCAGACTAGTTCTGATGTATAGGTCAAGGGTAGTTTAGTCATTTTGTAAAAAGGCATCTTGTCAGCCTATAAATAGAATAGTAAACCTCGAACATGATGTGACTATTGATAGACAATTAGAATATTTTGTGTCTTACATTCTCAAGGTGTATTATTACTGTTTAATGCTCAAACCCTATCATTTATTATAATCAATCACCTTCATCAATACAAACAAGCATTTATGAGTTTTCTTGAATTGAATGATGTTGGAGCATATATTGTCATATATAGTATGTCTGTCGCTTGACGAATACACCTGATATGTTGTAAACAAATGAAACTGGGTCATTCGCAGGAGCATATGTGAATGAGACTCAGTCGTACGATTGAGCCATGCTAATGGACTAGTCGTGCGACTGAGAGATGCAATTGGACCATTCGTAAGACTAAACCTAAGTATGGTCTAGTCGTACAATTGAACCATATGCATGGCCCAATCGTACGAATGGGCCCAGTCACATCTGATATGGGCTAAGGCCTATAAATATCAGTTTCATTGTGTAGAAAAAGTAAAGGATTGTTCTCGGTGCCTAGGGGCTGCCGGATGAGAAGGGAGATCATGCTCGGTCTCCCCTTGCCAAGAGTCTTGATTCTTATGTTACGAGCTGGTAATCATTAGGTTTTATCAATGAAACCATTTTATTATAGTTTGTGTTTATTGTTTGTCTCTTGGTTTGGTTTGTTTCCTTCCGTCAAAAACATGCTCGGATGTCTACCGATCTAGCGCCTTCACAATGGGTATCAGAGCCGGTTACTTCTAGAATGATCTAACAATCATTCTAGCAACCCGAGCTTTTGATTTCTGGATCTATTTCAGGTTCTTTGACGTTAAACCCACTTCGTGTTCTATTTGTTTTGCTCAGATCTTGTTACGTGTGTTGTTTCTATGTTAAAATCGAACTCGAAAACACGTTTTTATCACCCTTGCGAATATGATGATGTCAATTTGTTTCGGTTCATGTAAAATTCATCATATTAGGGTTTTTGGCGGCTATGGCGGCTGCAGATCTAAAAATCTGCGTGCAGATCCATTCGTGCGACTAGAGCATGCTAATGGACCATTCGTGTGACTGGACCATGCTAATGGAACATTCGTGCAACTAGACAATGCTAATGGACCATTCGTGCGACTGGACCATCCTAATGGACCATTCGTACGACTGGATCATGCTAATGGACTATTCGTATGACTGGACCATGCGACTGGACCATTCGTATGACTGGAACGCGATAGGACCAGTCTTATGACCAGTCATGCTACTGGACCAGTCTTGTGACCACTCATGCTACTGGACCAGTCTTGTGTCAGTCATGCTACTGGACCAGTCTTGTGTCCAGTCATGCTACTGGACCAGTATTATGACCAGTCATGCTACTGGACCAGTCTTATGACCAGTCTCACAAAGATATCATTCGTATTATCCAATCACACGAATGTGATAATTGTACTCCATGTCATACGAATGAACGGTGTTCCAAACCAAAAAAAGGGTCTGGAACTACCGTTTGCACAGATTTGAGGATGAGCAAAGCACATTCACCTTGAGGTTCTTTTGTCAAATAAGTTCGATGGATACCCTATTATTCGTTGGATTTCCAGAATAGGTGATTGTAGTTAGAACACAAAAGAGAGAAGAGAAGATGTCAGCAGTCGGTGCTGATTTTGTGGGGTAGTCAGGAGCATCTAACTATTTATGGGCCAATCAAGTTTTATCTATCCGCACAGAGAGGATTCTCATTCTTATGGGGAATCCATGTATAGAGAAATTTAAGATGCAATCAGAAAGTGATGATGTGAGCCGATTTCTGATGATGAATTTGAGTGCATGCTGATTTGGTTGAGAATGTCAGGTGTGGATTGGAACCCTCTTCTTTTTGCCCAATACACCGTATGAAGACTACGTGAAGACTAAAGCAATGGATTTGGAGGGGAGTTTCTGCAGGTGTTAATGTGAATCAGGTTAGCCTACGTGAAGACTAAAGCAATGGAGAACTGTTCAGGTCATTATCTTGAAAAGGCAGTCATATGAGGAATCTTGCTGCTATGATGGTGTTCTTCAAAGTAAACGAAAGCTATTGTTCCTAAATTCATTTTCAGGGATATTGTAGCAACCTGACGGATCGGCAACGTTGGCTAATATGGTTTTTCATTTGATTCTATTGAAAACCAGAGCAAAGATTGACTAAAGATTGTAAGAGGTGTTATCTACTATTCGCAAGCAACGTACAAGGGGGAATTTGTTGGAGCATATATTGTCATATATAGTGTGTCTGTCGCTTGAAGAATAGTTTAGGCTTTATGTAATACACCTGATGTGTTGTAAACACATTAAACTGGGTCATTTGTAGGAGCATATGCGAATGAGACTCAGTCGTACGACTGAGCCATGCTAATGGGCCAGTCGTGCGACTAAGAGATGCGATTAGGCCATTCGTAAGACTGAACCATAAGTATGGTCCACTCGTACGATTGAACCATACGCATGGCCCAATGGTACGAATGGGCCCAGTCGCATCTGATATGGACTGAGGCCTATAAATACCAGTTTCATTGGGTAGAAAAAGTAAAGGATTGTGCCTGGTGCCTAGGGGCTGCCGGTTGAGAGGGGAGATCATGCTCGATCTCTCCTTGCCAAGAGTCTTGATTCTTATGTTGTAATGAGCTGGTAATCATTAGGTTTTATCAATGAAACTATTTTATTATAGTTCGTGTTATTGTTTGACTTTTGGTTTTTTGGTTTTGTTTCCTTCCATCAAGAACACGCTCGGATGTCTACCGATCCAGCGCCTTCACAATTGAACTCAGTCGTAGGCACAGTCGCCTGACTGAACTCAGTCGCATGCTAAGTCGCCCGTTTGAAGTCAGTCGCATACCAAATCAACAGACTGAACTTAGTCACATGGTTCAATCGCACGATTGAACCAGACTGATCTCCAAGAGTTTAAAGTGAAATGGCTTCAGTTATGTGCTGATCTAATACGTACGTGTCTTGTGTTACAGATTCATGGCAGATCAATGGATCAATGGATCTAATACGTACGTGTCTTGTGTTACGAATGGTGGGGAGCGGGTCGTGGCCATAGAGAGAGGTATAAGGGCAGTTAGTGGATGCCAAGGGGAGTCTGGGGATGCTGTTGCTGCAGATACAGATCCATCATATATCCCGGACCCACCCAGCAGCGAATGGGGAGCCATAGTGCCTAAAGGCACAAGGAAGAAGAGAATGGCTCACCCCTATGGCAAGAAGGGGAAGAGACTAAAGTTTACATTGACCTCTGCTACAGCCATAACCACCACATCAGCCATTACTGCTACCACCACCACTACCACACCACCTATCACTACCACACTCCCTTCCACCTCCACCACAACTACCACCACCATTACTACCACTTCACCCACCACACCACTACAGCCACTCCACCACCCATCTACACTACTTCCACCACCACTACAGCCTACCCATCACCACCCAAACATATACCACCACCCAAATTCACCACAGCCACCACCACTACCACCAGCCACCAGCCCGGACCATCATCCCACCAGCCATTCATTACAAGATCCTCCCTACCTTCTGTTGGGGTAGAGGATCACTGGCAGCACTTAACAGGATGGTGCTAAAGCTGTGGGCTGCTGACGAGAAAAGAGCTGCACAAATCAGACAGCTTATGGAGTAGAACGCTGCCCAAGCACAGCAGTTCGTGTTATGTTTGTCTCTTGGTTTTTGGTTTTGTTTCCTTCCGTCAAGAACACACTCGGATGTCTACCGATCCAGCGCCTTCAAAATTGGTATCAGAGCCCAACGCAGTGCTCCAAAGCCGAGTGCCTACACCAAGTTCTACAAAGTGAAGAAGCATCACAAGGTGTCAGGCAAGATTATCGCGTGAGCCTATTTTGAAGATCTTAATGTTTATTCTATCAAGAGGGAGAAGGGAATCGAGTACTTCAGATTCCCACACGATCTGAAGACTCTCTCTGGTTTTGAGCTCAACCAGCTGGCCAAACTAAAGCTGTTATATGCTGACCCAAGAAATATGTCATGCTGGTTTGAAGCTGCTTTGAAAAGAGAGTACCACACCAGGTGGGTCAACTTCAAACCTTAACAACCGACAAAGTACATCCGACGGTTTGAAGTTGATGCCATTACTGGAAAGCCAAAAATAGTGCTGAAGTGGAGTCCTCCACACAAGATTTCAAGAATCCCTCTAAGGGAAATGCCACAGGACTTCACTCCACACTTCAAGTGGTGGTACTATGACTGGAGAACAGGTGAGGTGTTCATAGTTCTGAAGAGAAATGGAAATATGGAAACTATCAGGGTATTTGACCCAATGTGGCTAACTAACTTGTCTTCTGACGATGTCTACACTATATACAAGTGGCCACTGTTCTATAACTCGCAAGACATTGTACAAGCCCTCCAATTCCAAAACGTGATAAGACTATACTTTGCATTCAAAATACATGCAGGAGTTACAAGGGAGGAGAAGTACAAGAAATATGAAGAGCTGATAAAGAATGTTAGACAATAGAGTAAACTAGGTCCAAGGGGGAGTTTGTAGATACATATGTACCTAGTTTATGAGCTTAATGTAAAGTGTCTTTCATGTCTTACATATATGTAACAGAATGGGTATGAATGAAATATAATGTGGTTGTGATGCTTATAATGTTTAATATTTCATTGATTATTGTGTGTTAACGCATATTGAACTAACTATATAGGTTTGTGGTTGTTTACATAGTTCTTAGTCATTAATGATTGAGAAATGTGCTTAAACTTAATCGTGTGAAGTTCTCATGCAAATGGACCATGCTAATGGACCATATGCATGAATACTTCATGCTAATGAACCAGTCGCATGATTGGACCAGGAGATTGGATTAGTCGCACGAGTGTAACATGAGATTGACTTAGTCGCACGACTGGACCTTCAGTCTTGCGGATGGATAAACCACATGCTTCAATCGCACGACTGAACCATGCGAATGGTTCAGTCGCCCGAATGGAAAACCCTAACCTATAAATACCACCTAATTCATGGAAAAACTTAACAATTCGAATCCCTACGCACTAAATCGTACCCTAACCATCCAGAGACCCTAGAACACCTGTTCCAAGTTCATAGATCGCAGTAAATCATCCTACTATCATTCTTAATGTTTAGTTTAATTCTTGGATTGATTATACTCGCGTTCTCACTGATTGGATCACCAATCAAATAGGATTCTGCACTATTTGATTTGGTACACACGTAAATCAGTTAGTACTCCATACCGAAAATGGTCCTAACAAATGTTTATTGATTGTTTGATTCCACCATATAATCATGAACTCGATCATCATATTTGATCCTGGTGAGAATCTCAATCTCACTACCAATTAGAGCATCTAGAGCTACATGATGAAGGCTATCCTATGTAGTTCCCTAATGTTGATATTGATGACAATATACCCAAATGGGATATGGCAGTGATGTGAGTAGGTCTACGGTATACAAATTCAACTTCTCTTATCATTGGAAGTTCATGCTGCACATAGTCCTTCACTGCTTGTCGAACAAGTTTGGGGGATTGGATCAAATCCCATATGAACTAGGATACATAGTTCATGGGTTAGTAAAATGACTCCGCTTTAATTACTCTAGATTTGCTGACCAATTTGATGGTAAACCTTCAAAGGGAGACATTTTACATGTATCCCTGGTTCATCCAGAATATTATTAATAGTGAGTTGGACAAAGCAAGCTTGTGTGTGCAGCTGCTCTGTCTCTCATATGAGGCCAACCATCTTCAAAGTGTTGAAGAGGATGTCCACCAACTTCAATGGAAGATACACTCCACTCCTTCCAAGTGCGATTGACCGCATAGCTCCTAGTGACATCCCTGTACACCCCACAGGTGATGAACCCACGCTAGAAACAACCCTCGCAATGCCAAATCTACATTCCCACCCCATCAAAATCACATGCCAGAGATGCCCCAAACGAACCCTTATTCAATCTACTCTGATTGAACAAGCTCCCCCTATTCAATCCAAAAAGACTAGAGTGGAACCATAGGTTCCCACTCAGTCTGAGGTCATACCATCCTTCACTTTTGACCTTAATAAGGGTATTGAGTCTCCTCAGTCTCAATCCCATGAGCCTGAACCTAAGTTGATATCCCTTGGGATGAATCACTTTACTCTCCTAAGCAGCAAAAAAGGGACACCCTTTTCATAGGTTCAATAACAATAGACATTGATGAAATTTCCGGGTCATTAGAATTAACCTCTATATCCTTCACTGACCTCCTTATAGGAACTAATGAAGAGATGTGTCTCTTAAAGGCCATGAAGTTGATCCACCACACCTACTTAAGGATCAACTGAGCCTAGAGAGACCCCTGATCTCTAGCCCCCATCAGCAAGCCACAACTGATGTGAGTCCTGCTAATGTAGAGGGGACTCATGTAGATTCAGCTGCCACTACTGAAAGAGCATCATTGGATCCTCAAGGTAGTGGTAACATCTCTGAGACTGAATTTATGACAACCTTACCCTTTGATGACTCTGAAAGAGACATCATTAGGCAAGGGAAACTAGGGTGCCAAGAAACCACATCTAGTGGTGGGGATGAACATACTCGGTTTGTTACCTCATCTCCCCATGATTCTTCAAAAGAAGATAAGGGAAGTATGCGACTCACCATTCGACACCTACTTTCTAAAGTCTCAAACCTTGAATCCAAGGTTAAGACTTTAGAGGATAGGTCTGCCACTCGATAACTTGAGATTGAAAGTCTCAAGGCCAAACTAGCTGAGAAATAGATTGAGAGATATGTTAGGCATATACCGGTTCAGGTCTTCTTGACCTCTTCCTCTAGCTCATCAAGCTCTCAGGATGATGCTTCCAAAAAGGGTAGAGTGTTTAGAGACAAACACCGAAGGAACCACAAAGTCTAGCTCTATCAACTCTTACTTCAAGATATCCTACTCAACAAGCAATAGTTTTCCCTGAGCTTCCTCCAATTGTTTTTTAAATGGACCCAAGGATGCTTAAAGATCTAAATAGGTTCTTTTCCATGTTCCTGATGGGACCTTCTATTGAACAGCCAAGCCCAGATGTTGTTATGGCATACTTTGGAGTTGAAAATCTTCAAAGCTTGAATGCACCTTCTAGCACTGTCCAAGAAGTTGGTCAACCTAAGGCCCACGTTGAAACTGTGATTGAATTCGAAGGGAAAATGGTGACTGATGGCCTAGCAACCAAAACAGTTAGGGCAAAAAATGCGATACCATAGATTCTAAAGCAGAAGTCAAAACCTCGAAAGAACCATTTCAATCTTCCAAAGCTGAGATGGAAGCTGCAGAAGGGTTATTCTCTTTATCCGATGATATAGTTATCACAGATGCAATTCTCGAACTAGTATCAGAGGTAAACAATGAGGATTTTCTCAACCGACCTCTTACTCGAACAACATCATTACCATAAGCTCCAATCACCACCTCTTAACCTGCAACCTCTACACAAGAATCTCCAAAGTCTAGAACTTTTGAAGACACCAAAGGAAAGAGGAAGATGATTACGGAAGAGCTTCTAGAGGAAGAAAGGTTAGAAAATCTGAAAAGAAAATGTAGACTTCCTACTGGGAAACTAGTAGCCGCAAGTAGCAAAGCAGCGGCAGCAAACCAGGAGGCTATCAATAACAAAAGGAGGGTGGAGATCATTGACAGGCTTGTTAATCTTAGAGCTGTTAATGAAGATGTGCTCCTCCTACCACTAGAGGAGCTGATTTAGTTAGAAAAGGCAACTCTACTAAGGATTGAGCAATAAGAAGAAACAACAAGATTGGCCTTAGAGGAAGAAAGGAGGAGAAAGAAAGAAGAAGCTTACCAGCAACTGAGGAGCGAAAGGATAACTTTACTAAGCTCCAGGGGATTCTTTTTTGAGGAACTAAATCCTCACAACAATGACACGATCTTGTGGCTTTTTCAAGAAAGAGCAAGATCAAAGTGAAAAAGAGAGAAGGAAGGCTGTCAAGGAGAAATTAAGAGAGAAGAAGAAAAAGGAGGAAGAAGCTAGACTTGTTGTTATCAAGAAGCTAGGAGACAAAGCCTGGATGAAGGACTATATAAGAGCTCATGGCTTTTTTGGCAGGAAAATGGGTCATATGTCTGAGAAGACTCTACAGTGACATGTTAGCAACATCAAGGCTGACATTCGCTCAAGAAGAAGGAAAGATATGTAGAGGAGAGTACAGGGGATGACCTCAAGACCAACACCAGAACCTCAATCCCAATCTAAACCTATTCCTTTCCCTTTTCCTATAAAAACTGAGCCTACCTCTAAGCCATATACTCCAGACACCACATCATCAACCATACCCACTTCCTCATCACAACCACCTCAACTACCTATCCTCAAACCCAAAACACTCTCAAGAACCAAAACACCTTTACCTACCCAACAACCACCTAAGTTATCCTCTCAAACTTCTAAACTTCTTTCCTTAGATGAATTTGTTGGAGCATATATTGGCATTTATAGTGTGTTCGTTTCTTGTCGAATAGTCTAGGCTTAATGTAATACACCTGATATTTTGTAAACACATTAAACTGGGTCATTCGTAGGGGCATATGCGAATGAGACTCAGTCGTATGACTGAGCCATGCTAATGGACCAGTCGTGCGACTGAGGGATGCGATTGGGCCATTCGTAAGACTGAACCATAAGTATGGTCTAGTCGTACGATTGAACCATACGCATGGCCCAATCGTACGAATGGGCCCAGTGGCATCTGATATGGGCTGAGACCTATAAATACCAGTTTCATTGTGTAGAGAGATTAAGGATTGTGTCTGGGGCCTAGGTGCTGCCAAATGAGAGGGGAGATCATGCTCGATCTCCCCTTGCCAAGAGTCATGATTCTTATGTTGTAACGAGCTTGTAATCATTAGGTTTTATCAATGAAACCAATTTAATATAGTTCATGTTTATTGTTTGTCTCTTGGTTTTGGTTTTGTTTCCTTCCGTCAAGAACATGCTCGGATGTCTATCGATCCAGTGACTTAACAATTGGTATCAGAGTCGGTTACTGCTAGAATGATCTAACAATCATACTAGCAACCCGAGCTCTTGATTTTTGGATCAATTTCAGGTTCTTTGACGTTGAACCCACTTCGTGTTCTTCATGTTTTGCTCAGAACTTGTCATGTATGTTGTTTCCTAGTTAAAATCGAACCCAGAACCACGTTCTGATCACCCTTACGAATTTTATGATGTCTATTTTGGTTCAGTTCATGTAAAATTCATAAGATTAGGGTTTTTGGTAGCCATGGCGGTTGCAGATCTGAAAATCTACGTGCAGACCCGTTCGTGTGACTGGACCATGCTAATGGACCATTCGTGCAACTGGACCATGATAATGGACCATTCGTGCGACTAGACCATGCTAAGGACCCTTCGTGCTACTGGACCATGCTAATGGACCATTCGTATGACTGGACCATGCTAATGGACCATTCGTATGACTGGACCATGCGACTGGACCAATTGTACGACTGGAATGCGACTAGACCAGTCTTATGACAAGTCATGCTACTGGACCAGTCTTATGACCAGCCATGCTACTGGACCAGTCTTATGACCAGCCATGCTATTGGACCAGTCTTATGACCAGTCTCATGAAGATATCATTCGTATTATCCACTCATAGAAATGTGATAATTGTACTCCATGACATACGAATGAACAGTGTTCCAGACAAAAAAAGGGCTGGAAGTACCTTTCGCACACATTTGAGGATGAGCGAAGCACATTCACCTTGAGGTTCTTATGTTAAATAAGTTCGATGGATAACTTATAATTCGTTGGACATTCAGAATAGGTGATTGCAGTTAGAACACAAAAGATAGAAGAGAAGATGTCAGCAGTCGGTGCTAATTTTATGGCGTAGTCAGGAGCATCCGACTATTTATGGGCCAATCAAGTTATATCTATCCGCACAGAGAGGATTCTCATTCTTAGGGGGAATCCATGTATAGAGAAATTGAAGACGCAATCAGAAAGTGAGATGTGAGCCGGTTTTTGATGATGAATGTGAGTGCATGCTCATTTGTTTAGGATTGTCAGCTGTGGATTGGAACCTACTACTTTTTGTCCAATACACCGTATGAAGACGCCAGGAGAGCATTGTGTTTATATATTGGGATATGCTGAATTTGAGGGGGAATTTCTGCAGGTGTTGATGTTAATCAGGTTAGACTGTGTGAAGATTGAAGCAATAGAAAACTATTCATGTCATTATCTGGAAAAATCAGTCATATGGGGAATCTTGCTGCTATGATGGTGTTATGCAAAGTAAACGAAAGCTATTGTGCCTATATTCATTTTCAGGGATACTGTTGCAACCTAACGGATCGACAACGTTGGCTAATATGGTTTTTCGTTTGATTCTATTGGAAACCAGAGCAAAGATTGACTGAAGATTGTACGAGGTGTTATCTACTATTCGCAAGCAACGTCCAAGAGGGAATTTGTTGGAGCATATATTGTCATTTATAGTGTGTTCATCACTTGTCGAATAGTCTAGGCTTAATGTAATACACCTGATATGTTGTAAACACATGAAACTGGGTCATTTGCAGGGGCATATGCGAATGAGACTCAGTCGTACGATTGAGCCATGCTAATGGACCAATCGTACGACTGAGGGATGCGATTGGGCCATTCGTAAGACTGAACCATAAGTATGGTGCAGTCGTACGATTGGACCATACGCATGGCCCAATCGTACGAATGGGCCCACTGGCATCTGATATGGGCTGAGGCATATAAATACCAGTTTCATTGTGTAGAGAGATTAAAGATTGTGCCCGGGGCCTAGGTGCTTCCGGATGACAGGGGAGATCATGCTCGATCTCCCCTTGCCAAGAGTCATGATTTTTATGTTGTTACGAGCTTGTAATCATTAGGTATTATCAATGAAACCAATTTATTATAGTTCGTGTTTATTGTTTGTCTCTTGGTTTTAGTTTTGTTTCCTTCCGTCAAGAACATGCTAGGATGTCTACCGATCCAGCGACTTAACAGAATTCAAGGATATCAAGATGAAGCTCATCAAATGTACAACTTTGAGTTATATCTCTTTTGAGGAAGGGTCAGTTAAGCTAATCGATGTTGATGACTCCTCGTGTTCCCTCACTAGAGAAAAATTCCTTGATCTGCCTAGAGGAACATTGGACCAAGATATTAAAATCTTTGGCCTTAACTCTGACTCATTAAATAAAGAGGAGAAAAAGCTAAGAAGAAGGTTGGTGATTCTGCTAGATTCAAAGAAAGGGGACAGAGTACCAAGTCAACTCCTTGTGACAAGAAAGAAGATAATCCAATGGAGGTTCAAGGACTCTTCTCACAACTCTGCTACTGAGAGAGAGAATGGTGAGATAAACAGCTTAATGCTTCATCTTTGCTACACTTAAGCAAGTCTGACATTGTTGAGTTAGTAGAAAAGCCATTCTCTAACCCATCCAACTCTGAGATAGCTACTCATATCAGAAATCATCTAAGGAGTCTTCATCTAGTTGAGCTAACCGTTAGGATCATGATTGAAGAGGAGTTGAAACAAAGAGAAAAAAATGAAAGGTAAGGATCAGCAACCAAAGGCAAAGCCTTTCTTCAAATGGTTGAAGGTACTGAACTTGAGTCTATAGTTAGATAGGAGTATGCCTACAACTCTCGTCAACTAACTCTCTTTAGAGGAGCACAATAGAGGGTACACATCATTCAAAGTGACAGACTAGATCTCCTGGATAGGAATCTATACAAACTTCTCATCACCACTTCTGGAAATTACAAGGATACATACAAATATCTCCTTTTCCTTGGTGCTGAAAGTTTTGAGAAGCAGAAATAAGTGAGGTTTGGTAGCATCAGCTTGGGGGAGTTTGTTGGATCAAGTAAGACTGGTATAACCAAAACAAAACACTTAGATAATTTTAGTACAACTGATGAAGAACTTCCAAAGGCAAATAAAGTTATTCCGAAGGCAAATACTAAGTTTTCAAAGCTTATGTCCGAAGAAGCTTTCGAAGGAAAACTCCAACTTCCGAAGACAAAGTATTCCTTCTTCCGAAGTTCAACACTTAAAAGAAAGCAAGACAATGACTTCTGAAGTATAAAGACCTGAAGAAAGCCTTAAGCCTTGGAAGAAGTAGCTTCTTCTGAAGTATAAGTGGCTTTCGAAGAACTTGTTCTTCCAAAGTCAATTAACCTTTAGAAGAACCTACTGTGAACCAGTGGACATAAGTATGGTCCTTCTGACACTATACTGCGAATCTCTGAGATACTACATGGTGATTTTCCCACTCTCATGTAGTTAACTATACTTTATTTAACTATTTATCCTTTATCAGTTAGTACAATTACAAACTTTAGTTGGTAACAAAAGGTAAGTCATGGACTTGTCATGACTACCATATCTTAGATATAATTTATCTAAGATACCTTATCTTTAGAAATGTAGTATTTGCTTTAGTCATAGGTTTCTAGTTGGTATCAAAGTATATCGAACTATAGGTGGTAATATATAGTTTCTCATTGTAACTCATGTAACATGCTTGTAAGAGTCTTGTAATACTTTGAGTTGAGAAGTAATATATACAAGTACTTTGAAATTTATCTTCTTGTGTTCTTAGTTACTTAGTATATTATTATCAACTCTTAAAGGGATTCTACATCATCTAACTAAGTGTGATTAAGTGAGTTTGAGAGAAAAACAACTATGTAGTGACAAAAACCCATCTTGCATTAAAGTTCTAAGCCTATACAATGAATCTAGACCTATTCAGACTAGACCTAATAGGCTTTTATTTATAGGCTTTTTGTAGTGTTTAAGCATGACCACATGCTATTACAATGCTTAAGAAAGTTGGTTGGTTCGTACGTGTAGAGTGTGTCGGGCACGACCATATGACTAATGGGGAACGACCCTGTGATTAGGGTGGGTCACAACCCCATGACTGCCTTTAGGGGATAGTACTTTTATCATGTTAGATGTCCAATTAGGGGGTGTGCTAATTTAAGCATGGTACATGTTTCAGACTGAGCATGGGGGCGTGCTTAGTGAAGCATGACCCCATGCTTGGACTTCAAAGCTTGCTTTTCTTTAAATTCTTTCTAAGTATGCTTATTTTGTCCATATTGACCTTATGAATACTTTAAAACACAATTTAACACTTTTAAGTTTATTTTTATCATTTTAAAGAAGATATTAGAAATAATTGATGTGCTTTTACTAGGTTTTCTATGTATTTTTTAGAGCACATAATGGACATCAAAATTGTGTTCCTTAATGAACATCTCTCATAGGATGTCTATATAGCAAACCAAAAGGTTTTGTAGATCCAAAGAAATCTAATAAGGTATGTAAGTTGAACAAATCTATTTATGGTTTAAAATAGGCAACTTGAAAATGGAATCTTTACTTTGATTAGAAAATATAAGAATTTAGTTTTATCAATAAGAAAACTGAGCCGTGTGTTTACAAGAAAGCAAGTGGGAGATCTATGAGTTTTCTGATTCTATATGTGGATGATATACCACTCATTGGAAACATTGTTCATATGCTGCAAGACGTAAAGTCTTGGCTAGGGAAATGTTTTGCAATAAAAGATCTTGGCGAAGTCACGTATATTCTAGAAATACATTTCTATAGAGATAGACCGAAGTAGTTTATAAGTTTAATCCAAATTACATTCTTATAAGATCATTCGTCTCTTTTCAATGTAATATTCCAAAAAAAGATTCTTACCCATGGCATATGAAACCATGATGAATAGTGGACAAAATCCCTGCTCGGATAAGAATAAGAATAAAATGGAAAATGTTCCATATTCTTCTACCATAGGCTCCATCATGTATATGCTATGTAATGTATTAAGCTAGATGTATCGTATCACAAGTAGATATCAATAGAACCTCTATGAAACTCATTGAGTTGTTGTGGAAAATATTTATAAGTACTGTGAAGAACTAATATATGTTTTTTGATATATGGAGTACTAGAAGAAGAGCTCACTATAAGATGTTTAATGTACCATCAAGGTGGAATACATTATGACTTTCGAAGTTGCTAGGGTGAAAAGTTTATTGTTAGTCTTGAAGTGGTGCCTAGCATTAAGAAATCTATCAAGATAGTTGGCGACAACACCAATTCCATAACTTAGACAAAAGAAACAAGGTCGCATCACAACACGAAGAACATACACAAGAATTTCCACTTTATATAGGAAATATTGGATAGTAGAGAAATTGTGATGAGTGAAATTCACACAAATAAGAATCTAGCATACATGTTCACTAAAGACATGCCTCGAGAGAGACATAAGGAGCATGCAATAATAAAGGGGATTAGATATGTTATATTATGGGCTTGATCTATAATTTAGTATTTGGTTTTTATTGAAAAATTAAAATTTATAGGGTGTTTATTCAGATGCTTTATAAATAAATATTTACGAGTTTGATTATTAGAACGTTTGTATCCCTGAATATTGTATTTTAAATTTTTGTAATCAGTCAGATTCATGAGAACGATTATTAAGAAAGACTATTGTTAATGGTTGGATGGTTCATGAGATGAAAGCTCAAGGAGATTGGGTACCAACATTCATAGATATTTATAGATCTTTGTGGATCCATGTCATAATGCATTTTGAATTTGGAATGATCATTTTATCCTTTGACTTGTGATGTATATTAGAACTAACTTTACCAAAAAAGATTATTTTTATTTTTACCTTACGAGAATATATCTAAGTTTAAGTAGGAGTTATGTGTAGACCATGGAATTCTATTCTCTTACTAATTTAAGAGTTGGATGTTCCGGCACCCTCATTGATTTAAATTAGTGTAAACATGTAGCTATGCTTAAATTAAAAGTAGTTTTTTAATTCATCTTGAATCTAAAACAAGAAGACATATTATTGAACATCATATGAGAATGAATTAGGATCGATGTCTCATGTTAAATGGATATCCTATACAGAAATGATAAACTAAAAAGGTCATCATCTTGGTCAAGTAAGGAGTTGCTTGAATACAATAAAATAGTCGACCACCGTAACACGTTTTACCCTGCTAGAGACAATGAGATGCAGCTAGACGTTCACTATTGTCTATAACCGATGGGTTGTCCAAGTGGGGAAATTGATGGATATAAAATGCTCAATCATTAGAAATTAATTACAATATTACTAATAAGATATGATACAAAAAGTTACACTTCAAACAACAAACAAAAGATAATATCTAATTGCTAAGTATTATGTCACAAAAAACATAATTATTTAAGTGAAATAATTAATTGGATGAAATTATTGTTTATCCGATAAATAATAAAGCATAAGGGTTAAATTCCAATTTAAGTGTTTATTACAATACTGGTAGTATATTCAATTATTAAATATATAAAACATATTATCTATAAGATAAATAATAACAAAAGATTTATTATACCAGATAAAATATAAAAATATATAATATATGTTAGATAAATATACATTCATCATATTAGGTTTAAATATTTTTAATTAATAGTTGAATATATTTATAACATATAATATAGTAAGGTTTCTTTTCTTACTTATCCTTCTTTTAAGTCACTTTTTTGCCACTTATTATTGTTCTAGACATACACACATTAATTTTCCCTCCAAATGGTATTATAGTAATTTAAATACTCATACAAATTCTTTTATCTTATTAAAAATAATTTTTATTAATTGCTATATGTCTCTTTTATCTATTTTTTAAAAACAAAACTATCTTTTCATCTTTTAATTAAAATCTAAATAAAAAAACTAAAGTTTTATATAATATAAAATTTTCTAAAACATTTTTCAAACAAAATATTTTATATCATTTTGTTTTTGAAAAAAAATTATAAACAAACTAAATATTTTAAAACAATCTTATTTAACAACGAGCATAATTAGAGATCAAAGTTTTTAAAAACAAGATTTAAAAAAAATATAAAAAATAAAACAAATGTTTAAAAATGAAATTATTTTGATAAGTGAGTTAAAAATGCTATAATTATTTTATTTCTTGAACTATTACACATATGTAATTTTAGTGATATTTATATTAAATATTAATATAACTATTTGTATTTATTTCACATATATATTTTACATTAAAATTAATGAGTTCATATAATGGGTTTTTAACATATCTATCTATCTAAAAAAACTAAAATAAGTGTGAAATAATTGTAAACCTTATTATACTTAGTTTTTCATTTCCTTATATTATTAATAATAATATTGAATACTAATAATATTACTCATACCATTTTTAAATTAAAAAATACATAATTTAATGAGTTGAATACCTATTTTTATTAAAAACACATTTTTTTAAAATAAAAAAAATTATAAAATAAAGAATATAATGAATTTTTTATAAAAAAAATTCATTTTCTTAAAATAATATATTAAAAATCACAACTTTTTATAAAACAAAAGCTTAAGAAAAATATATTATTGTTTATTTACTTAGCTATTTCATATTTTATAATCAAACATGATTTTATAATGCATAAAATTTTATTAATAATTATTTAACATTTTATTTATTCAATGCGTGTATTATACAAGAACTAACCTAGTAATAATATATTTATGAGTTAAACATACTTGATAATAGATTTAATAGAATTAAGATTTGTAATCTAATTCAAACTTGTTTTATTAAGTTGATATAAATACAAATCACCAAATCAAATCTAGAGATTTAATTGACAAATGTTGCAAGAGAACCCTAGCATACCCCATTCATCTTCGACCGCAACCACCACCATCGGTCACTCCACCGCCTTGGTGTAGTACACCGCTGTCTTTGTGTCATCAATTTTGTACTAGTTTTTTTATTGGATTGATTTCTGGCTTTGGGTTTTGTGATCAAGTCTACTGGTGGGATGTTCATTGATTTATGAGGATCCGATATTTGGTTTTTCATCAAAATGTATAAACTTTATTGTTAAGTTTTAATGTTTATTTTTCTAGTGTAATTACTAGGTTAAACGTTGATTCATCATGATTTTAGCATACGAAGGTTAAACGTTATCTTTTGTGATGAACGAGCTTTCAAACAAATATGAAAAATTGGAAGTTAATATGTACATATATTGAAAATAGCATAGCTAAGATACTCATAGTTTACGAAAGTATCTTGTAGAACATATATATTGTGACAATCCATGTGCTAACAATTGACTAGTAGTTTTCTTTTTTGTTATTTGTAAAAAATAATTTTAAGTATTGGATGGAGAATGTGTAAGTCTCTCGGTTGAGAATCATTTTCACGTCTGAATGAGAGTTGAATGAGTATTAAAGAAAAGTTTTGTGATGTTTATACGAATAAGCGTAACAGTAAGTGAGTGTGATACTCGCTCCCTAAAAGTAGCTACTAGTCTCGCATGGGTGGCCCTGTTATCGCACCTATTATTGCACTTACTAGATGCACCCTCCATGATTAATACGTGATCGTCAATCCTACATCATGTTAAGTCCATTTAGATGTATTTTTATTCAATTTAAACCTATGGTCTTTAGTACCCCAGTCTAGAAGCACTAAAGCTTATATTTACTTAAATTATGTTCTAATATCTAATTTTGTGACTCGGAACGGCTCCCCATAATAATATTACTACGCATTATCGGTCAGCGATGCAATTTGTCATTCAATAATTTAAACTTTAATTTACTTAAATCATTTTGTAAGTAGACACAAATAACGTAGTTATTTTAATAAGAATTATGTTCTAATATCTAATCTTGTGTGCTTTTGCATAATGCACGCTTGTTATTGGTAAATATATTCTAATGATTAACCTGCTTTTTAGTTTTATTAAACAAAAAGTAGTTTCATAAAACAATTATAAAGTTTGATCTGGTCTTTTATTCAACTTTGGATGCAAAATCTTCCTTGGTACGTAAAGGGGGGTCAGAAACTTTATCAATTTATATAGTTAGTATTTCTTTTCATTAGAACTTTTACACCCACATATAATCTATATTTATTAAAATGTAAGCAAGGGACTAAGATCAAGTTTTAGTGATTAAGATTGAGTCAGTTACAACATCATAAATAATTAAAAGTTGGAAACTAATAGTCTTAATCATAACTCTTGACAAATATGAGAATACTATTCATCTAAAGACAAGAAAGACCATAGATTCATATTTACATTGTTTACATAGTAAGATAACTTTTAAAATAAAAGGAAATAAAAGATCGATCCTTCATGCATTATAAATTAATTTTATCATATAAAATATAACAAATTGAGTTAATTACTAAAAAAGTTAATCGGTTGGTGTAAACATTAAAGTATATGCTTGAATGATTCTAACATTGGAGGTATTAGAGTGTGTAGATATAACTAACACGAAACAATATAAGAAAAATAAAATCAAAAAATATTTAACTCAGTTTGATTTTGATAAAAAAAATATTAAAATAAGGACGAAACTAGAAAGTAAAAATACTACTAGTTATTCATTATCACGTTTGCATTTAAAATTAAAAATATATATATAAAAAAGATGTAACAATGCTACTGCTATGTATTAAGTTTATTAAGATTATTGATAGAAAGTATTATTAAATATTTTAGTGCATTGTTTTATCTTTACTATTACATAATACAAAACCTTAAGATAAATTAGTAATTCACATTTTATTTTAAGACAGCGTGGAAAAAATTATAATACATTCTCGTTTTTCTTTCTAGATTTCTTTCATATTTGCATATTTTTTTATAATAGTTTTTACTTTTAATATGTTTATTTTTATTGATAATAGTTTTTAACATATTTATTTTGATTGATATCCATGTCCTATCTTATATTATATATTTGGTAATAGTATCATAACAATATAATAACGAATTATCAAATCATATGTAAGTATCAACTATTATTATGACGTGTATGTCATTGAAAGTAACAAAACAAAAAAAAAATTATAATTGTGACGTTCTCGTATACGTTCAAAATCGAACTGTGGCAAAACACTGGTCTAATCCGCTAGTCATATTTTATCTAGAACTAAAAGAAATTCAAAAATTACATTTGATTTAAGAGAATAATAATTAACAATATTTGAATTCATATTGAAACAAATGGGAAAGTGGAGGGTGGAAGTTACATACTTGCATGGACTAAAAGAGGGTTTATGACTTGGCTTAAAAACAATTCTGAATATGCAACATTACTACCACTTTAAAATTAACAATGATCTTTGAAAAGTAGAGGAGTTGGGATCAAACCCAGACCTCTACTTTAAAGGCAACACTCATTGTTACCACATAAACTTTGATTTACATTCTCATTCGCTATAAATATATAAAACAAAATCAAATATAAAGTTCCTATTCAACGAAGATTAATATATGAATGTGTTCCGAAAACAGAAATTATTAATATATAAAAAAATATTTTTCACTAATCACGTCTCTATACTATATTTATGTTCTTGTCATCATTCCACTCAGGTTAGGAATTACACTCCTAGAATAACATCTTTAAAAACAGTAATTAGACTTGAACAGGTAATTACCGCGATTATTGTTAATACGGTATCAGTTTGTTACTATTTATTTCATGAAATACGCTCAAACGCAAATAGCATCAAACAACGACCTTTACCAATCAAACCATTAAAAAATAGATGTAAAGCAGATGCCATCTCCACAAGTATTTTAAGTTGTTCAACACTGATGTAATTATAAAAAAAGAAATATTTAAAAATAATGTCTGTTCTATTTAATTATAAATGAAAACAATGTACTCAGGGTACAATTTATTCTTTTAATAGTTTGCTAATTTTTTTCATTTATATTTCAGTATAAATCTTATTAAAAATATGTATGTATACAAGATAAATAAGTATTACAAATTTCATCAAATTCTTTTTTTACCTAATTCTAAGGTGGAAATGAAGTTATTTATAGCATGCTACTTTACCTAACCAACATAGTTTTAATGGTTTAAAACGTTGGGATGGATGTATTACAATAATATATAGTATATTTGATGCTGCTTTTACGTTGGAAATGACCTTTTTATCTTATAATAATTTAAAAGTATTAAGATATATTTGAAGTAACAAAGTTAAAGTAACCAAATTAAATGGATTATTCATAGTGACTTTACCTAAAAAGAAGAGAGAACGATACAATGGACTAAAAAGAAAAAAATAGTCTAGTGCAAGTAACTTGGAAACCAAGTGTGAGTATTAAGAGCACTTATCAATTAAAACAAAACAATTAATGTGTCGAAGAAATAAATTGACAAAAAGTATTTCTTTTTCATCTTTTTCGCTTTCTGTACTAAAAGTTAATACTAGTAAAGTTATTTTGGTAGACTTCGCTTTAAGTTTATGTTATATGTATTTTTAAAAACACTCCGGTCTATTTTCCATTTGTACAAGCTTATATTTTAATTATATTTGAATATAAACAAACCAATCAAAGTTGTTATTTTATAAAAAATTTTGGACGGCAAATTAGCAGTTTATTGTTATTATTACCAAGCTAATAATTATTCGTCAATGTAAAAGTTTAAATCTTGAATTTTCAAAAGAGACAAAGTCTTTCATCTTCCCTTAATCATTAAAACAAAAGATCGTAGGTTGTTATTTTATAACTAAAACTGAAAACTTAAAGTAGAAGTTGATAAAAAAAGTAAATGTAACATTAATTCAAGACTCAAAAACCCAATTATAATAGGAAATGATTAAGAGTATGTTTTCTTTTTACTTTTTGTAAAAAAGTAATTTATCAAAACGGTGTTAAAAATTTTACCAAAATATGTTGATTAATTGAATTATTTTGTATTTTTAACTAACATACTTTTAATTAAAATACTATTCTACAACCAAACAAGAAGCTCAATGAGAGAAACACTCCGCATTTTATAAAACGAAAACATAAAAATGTTTTGAGTAATGTGCACAAATTGGTGACAAGCATCAAATTATTTGTAAAGTACTAAATATATAGATATTAAATAAGGTTTTTTTTTGTCACTTGTCATCTTCTTAAACTATATTTTTGACACTTATTATTCTTTTAAACATTCTTAATTTATTTTCCCTTCAAAAGAGTATTAAATTAATTTAAATACTCAAACAATCTATATCTCTTCATAAAAATCAATTTGGTCAATTGATCCATTTTTCTCTCTCATCTATATTTTTTAAAATCAAACTATACTATTAAAAATAAATTTTATTAAGAAAATTAAAATTTATATTTTTTCTAAAACATTGAACCTTTTGAAAAAAAATATTTTAAATCACTCCTTTTTTAAAATAATTATAAAAACTATGGAATTTTCTAAAAGCAGTTTTATTAAAACAACCATAATAATTAAAAATTTGAGTTTTTAATAAACAATGTTTTTATAAACAATAAATTTTAATAAGAAAATCTTAAAATAAATATTCAAAAATGAAATTATTTAGATAAGAGGGTTAAAAATAGTATATAATTGTTTTATCTTTTGAACAAGTAAGTATTTATAATTTTATGCATATCTTATATTAAAATATTATACTGTAACTTTTTGTGTTTATTACTAACTATAATCCGTTTAATAAATGGCTTATATATATATAGCCTATTTAGTGTTTATTTTACTTGAAATAACTATTCATATGTAGTTATAATTTATCAATTAATATAAATAAAAGAAGGTTGTTTTTGACAATTGTTATTTTTTTAAACATCTTCGATTTATTTTTCCTTCAAAAGGTTATTAAAGTAATTTAAACACTCAAACAATTTCTTTCTCTTCATAAAAATTAATTTGGTAAATTGATACATTTTTCTCTCTTATCTACATATTTTAAAATCAAACTATGTTTTTATTAAGAAAATTAAAATTCATATATTTTCTAAAACATTAAACTTTTTGAAATAAAATATTTTAAATCATTCTTTTTTATAATAATTATAAAAAATATGAAATTTTCTAAAAGCAGTTTTCTTAAAACAACCAAAATAATTAAAAACTTAAGTTTTTAATAAACAAGATTTTTATAAACAATAGTTTTTTATAAGATTAATCTTAAAACAAATATTGAAAAATGAAACTGTTTAGATAAGAGAGTTAAAAATAATATAATTGTTTTATTTCTTTAACAAATATGTATATATAATTTTATACATATATTATATTAAAATTTCGTACTGTAATTTTTCGTGTTTATTACTAATTATAATCTGTTTAATAAATGAGCTTTTAGACTATATATTTATCTATATATCTATCTATAATCTATGTATTGTTTATTTATTTGAAATAGCTATTTATATGCAATTATAATCATTTTATCTTCAAACATGGTTTTATAATTCATAAATTTTTATTGCTAATTATTTATTATTTTATTTATTCAATACTTGTAATATACGGGTTAATAACCAAGTATAAAGTATAAAAAAACTTAAAGTTTTCAGAAACTCCTTATAAGCGACTTCTTTCTCGTGCCCTGAGAACACAGTTTGGCTAAAAAAGATAAAAATAATTAGAGGGGTCTTTTAGTTAAAGGGGTTTATATTTCTTGAGTAATAGTTTAATACGATTAAACAAAATAAAACATTTAATGAGTCGTTAGTCTGTTATTAATATTAATACTTGAATTGATAAATGATTTAAGAATAATAATGATTATGAAGTAGAATAATAAATGTTTATGAATAAGAATGTTAATATTCGCATCCTGATTTAAGAATAATAAATGATTATGAAGTAGAATAATAAATGATTATGAATAAGAATGTTACTATTGCATCCTAATCTAACAATACTCTTATGTTATAATTACACAACTGTACGTGACAACCACCTAAAGACAATGTAGCATACTAGGCACTTGTGAAACACCGCATCGCGATGATAGGATTCATGTTAGTGGAGGTTGATATTAAAAATAATAATCACAAATTGTAGTAGATAGTGAATTGTAATTGTGAACCATCTCCAGGAAGGGGTAGAGAATGACGTGTTATTGATGTGGTAATCGGTAGAACATGCAATACAGAATCTATGACTAATAAGCTTAGACCACACGTTCATACAACGGCCGACGTTGTGTCTGTGTGGCAAGTTTTTCACGCGTGGTACGCACACTGCCAAGGTCTGGTCCATGCTAGTGGACTCTCTTGTGGTTTGGCTCACCTCATCTCTCCTTTTATCTCATTATCTCTTTCTCCTTCTTAAAATTATATCTTATATAATAAAAAATCATGTGAAATTAATGGTAGTAGTTGTAAAAACTATTTTCAAAATGTACTAACGAAATGTAAAGAGTGATATGATATTAATGTAACCGTAGACGCAATGTGAAATATGATATTTCTGCCGTATAGCCTTATAATAGTAACTAGACATACATCTCTCTCTTAAGATGTATTTTTAAATAATTTAAACTACTAGTGATGGGTACACATGTAGCATGCGTTGAATATATATACTAATAAATAAAAATATTTAGTGTCTCATGTCGTTTTTTCATGTCACCTCAATTTTCTTTATAATTTTTTTGTTCCTCTCCTTTTAAATATTTTTATAATTATTATTATGAAGCTTTTTATATTTTAGAATAGGATAGGTTTGTTTTTCTAATATTGTTATAATTAAACATCTCTTTTATTCTTTTTATAAAATATTTCTAAAACTAATTATACAATTCTTATAGAATATATAACACTAGTTTTAATAAACCCGTGTACTACACGAGTTGAATAAAAAATATTACAATAAAATTTTATTAATTGTAAATCGATATTCTAATATAAGATATGATTAAAATCTTTCTTATAATAAATAAAATAAAAATTTTTATGTCAAAAAAAACTTTTAGAAAATGTCATACTTAAAAACTTATTTTATTATAACTGTCAATTTTAATTCTTTTTTATTTATGATAATTTACTTTTTAAAAACACCAATAATAAAATATTTTATATTTTTAAAAAAGTTTGATGTTCTAAAATTTTTTCTAGTTTTATGAAAAATTATTTTGTTAGAAATAACATTAGTAAAAAGATTTATTTCTTAGTTTATTAAAAAACTATTTTATTAAAAAATATTATTAGCAATTAATGTGATTATTAAACATGAAAGAGAAACGGATTAAAATTGATAAAAATAAATATGATGTTAATATATGTTCTCCTAAATATATTTTTATTATAGTAGGAAAAATTGCATTAATATTTGATAAAAATGAAAATCTTTATTAATAGTAGTATAGGTTACATTTAAACAACTTGTGTAATGAACGGTTTTCTAACATAGTAATAGATATACAATAAGTATTTAGATAGTTATAACAATACAAACATTACTTGTATTTATGTTACTAAAATTAAAGAAATGATATGATCTTTTTGAGTATCAATTCCCATGTAACTAAAAAGCATTATGCTGCCATATCAGCATGACATTTCTAACATGTAACATGTGCATTACACGTAAGCCACTTTTGCTTTTCAACGTGTCACACTCCTCACCAATAACTTTTCTAATTTTCAACACCTCTTCATTCTAGTTTACATTGACAATGTTTCCACTTTTAATAAAAAGTAGAAATGTTTCGCACATGCGTTGTGCACATGCGTTGTGAGTGGAGCTTTATAGCGGGACACAATTTTAAAACACGAACAGAAATGATTCGTAACGACTGTTACTTCGAAGAGAAAAAACTAAAAATACCAACTATCAAAAAACAGGATATCATTATATAACTATGTACATTGTTGTGAAACCAAACCTACACAAATACAAGGTCATATATAAAAACAAATGTTTGCAATATGGAATCGGACGTTCAGCAACACATATGCTCGTAGATAAAATAAGAACGTTACAAGGCTATACTTGACGCGTAAAAGAAAGCTACTTGAATTTCAAATGGAAAAGATTTAAAATTAAAAAGCAGATTTGGGAAAAAAAAATAAACACTAAGAGATAAAATAGACTAAATGATAATTTGATACCATTCATACATACTTCATGGTATTTAATATAGTATATAATTTAAGAGTTAAAAAGAAATTTTTTAAAAGAAGTTCTGTAGAGAATAATGAAGAGGCTGATGCAACCTAAACATTCAATGTCTATCCTGCATGCTGCACAAGTGCATTGAAGAAGAATGCTTAGGAAGTTTTACACATGCAACAGAAAATACTCTAAGTGTAAAATCTTCCGAAGCCAAAACTAATATCTTCCAAAGCCAAATATGAAGTCTTCCGAAGCCTCAGAGACAAAGTCTTCCGAAGCTTCAACTTATGAAGACAGATTTCTTCCGAAGACTTTTAACACATGCTTTATCTGATGTACTTTCCATAAAGCTGGACACCTTTCCGCTGCACCTCTGTAAAGTCACCAACTTACATGAGTTGGTGCAAAGGTCCATGCTTTTGGTAACTGTATATTGAGGTCTTGAGTCTGTAACTTTCTACTTAATGTACTTTATCCTTTTTATAATAGATAAGGATGTGAGCTATGGCATGTCATAGTCACAAGTCAAAAGGCGATCTGCCTTTTGACTTTACAATTGATTTTGTTTTGTGTCTAATTAATTGTATCCAGCTGGCTTTCAAAGTATAGCCAGCTGTAGGATGTAGTATAAGTATCTCATGTTCTTCTATCTTTCATATATGCTTTGTAACACTTATAATAGAACATAGAGAAAGCAATATACTGCATTCTTGAAAACCATATACTTGTGTTCTTTGTGTTCTGTCTCTTATATTACTTGTGTTCTTAGTGTCTTACCTTGGTTAATCCAGTTTACTGTTTGATTATGTTTTAGTTAATCTCCTCTTTATGTTGTTGTGTTGTAGCTCTACACCCTTCAACGGTCCTGCATTTGGTATCAGAGCTTTCAGGCTCCTGATATAAGATCTCATCATCTTAAGATCCCTCACACACAGAAATACTAAACTTTTCAAATGGCAACCATTTCCAAGACTGATATGGAAACTGGAACCATGAACAAGTCCCCACTGATCACTCTTGATGAGTTTGATACCTGGTGTTTGAGAATGGAAGGTTTCATCAGGTCTCTTGATTCAAGAATGTGGGAGTCTATTGAGAATGAACCTTTCATACCCAGCACCCCTTCTGCTACTAGTGCTGGTATGATCCCAAAAGATGTGGCTAAATACTCTGATGAAGATAGGAAGAGAGTAGAGATTGACAGAAAAGCCATGTGGTTGAAAGGGATAGCATAGAACCCAAACATCATCTCTTATGCTACCCTGACAACTCACCAAAGGTTCCTTTCATCACCTTCCCAGAGACACCGAAGGAGAACTACACTCAAGGAAGCCCATTCCAAGAGATAAGATCTTCTCAAGCTTTTGTGTCTTCTGATGAAAGCTGTGGCAACTCTCTTTTCACTCTTGAAGACCTGGACTATATTCATCCAGATGATCTGAAATACATGGAAATAGTCCAGCAGATGGCTCTTCTCACTCACAGAGCCAAGAAGTTCTACAAGAGGACTGGAAGGAAGTTCCCAAGCAATGCAACTAGTGGAAAGTTTGGCCTGGACAAAGGCAAAGTCAAGTGTTACAATTGTAACTTGATGGGCCACTTTGCCATAGAGTGTAAGGCACCTAGAGCAAATGGTGGCCAAACACAATCCAGACTAAACTACACTGACAAAGCTCTCCAGAATAAGAAGTCAAAGCAGCAGGCTGCTATTACTGTTGAAGAATGAGGCTTTGACTGGAGCTTTCAGGTGGAAGATGCTTCTCCTAACTAAGCATTGATGGCAGATCATAATGAAGCCAATGTATTGGAACATCTCTGTACTCCTGAATGCATTGCTAAAGTCAATAGATACAGATCCTATAACCTTGATATGAGATCTGACCTTGAGTCCTTAAACATTTTAAAATCTAATTTTAGAAAGTCTGAGAATGAGTATAAACTGAAGATAGAGGACCTTGAGAAAACCATTTCAGTTCTAAAACATGAACACGCAGATTTTAGGACTCAAATCAAAAATCTCATAACCAAGTTAACTGAGTGCCAGGCTGAGCTTGTGATCAGTAAAGCTAGGGCAGAAAAGAGTGTTCTTGAATAAGAGACCTTCAAGAACATGATATATTCATCCCTGCACAACTAAGTGTGCTATCAAAACAGGCAGGGCCTGGGATCCAATGAGATAGCTCCTCCACACACAATCTTGTCTACAAGATCTCCTAGGTATGGAACTTGTGAAGATGAGCTTCCTCTCATAGATCCTATGAGTGAAGAGGATGAAGAAGAAATAGTGAAGAATTTCTCTAAGAAGAGTGAAGAGGAGGATTCCAAGAAGGGTCACTATTCTTCTGAGGAGAAAAAGAAGACTGTGATGACCAAGTCTATAAGAAAGAAATTGATCAGAAAGAGCAAAAGAAAGGCAAGGAAGGCTCAAGAGATCAAGGCTACTTTTGACTCTAAGCAGAAACAAGTTTTCATCTCTGCAGGGTTTAAAGTGGTTGGGACTGAAGACATCAACCAAAACTCTTATGCCAAGAGTTCTAGTTCTTGTTCAACTCATCTCAGTTCAAGAAGAAGACTGATCTGCTGTGTACCACTGCTGCACAGTCTGGACCATCAAACTCCAAGCATAGTTCTCAGCCCAAGAGGACTGTCTCAACATCTGCAAAGATGAAGGTGGAGAAGGGATGTGACCAAAGACAGTCTTGTTCTCAGGAAAAGGCTCTTGTGAAGAAGAAGATGAATTGTGTCATGTGTGATAGCACCACTCATATTGCTACGGATTGTCCATACAATCTTAAAGGTACTGTCCATATGACCAAAACAAAGACTTCAAAGGGTCTCAAGAAGATTCAAGCTTCAGAAGGAAGTTGGTCTCGAAAGAAAGGAGTTCTTCCGAAGCACTAAAGTCTGCTGCAGTGTTTGCAGAATCTTTCGAAGGATCATTCATCAAAACTTCCGAAGTTCCAAAAGCTTCTGAAGTTTTGAAGGTCAAGTCCAAGACTCCAAAGGTGGTGTGGATGTCTAAGAAAGACCAAGTGACTAAGATTTCTCCATCAACAACAGCTCAAGATCCTCTTATTACAACCATAGGATCTATTACTGTTGAATTACCTTTTGTAAATAAGCCCAAGACAAGCAAGACTTGGGTTTCCAAATGTAACTAATCATTTTCTTTGTGCAGGGACAGCTGAAGACAAACAAAAATGTCTGGATCATAGAAAATGGTTGTTCAGGCACATGACAGGCCATAGGTCACTACTCCAGAACTTTGAAAGGATTGATGGAGGACCAGTTGCTTTTGGAGGAGATGAAGGTGGTTACATTTCTAGAAGGGGCAAGGTCACAAATGGTAAGCTCAGCATAGAAAAGGTAAACTTTGTCAAGGAGCTTGGATACAATCTTCTGAGTGTATCTTAATTTTGTGATCAGAGTCATAACATGCTCTTTACTGAGCATGAGTGCATTGTTCTTAAGCCTAGTGTGGTCATTCCTCATGAGCATATCCTGCTTAGAGCCCCCAGGAAAGAAAACATGTACAAGATGGACTTGGAAGAAACCTCTCCCTCTGGAGAAGTTTCATGCTTTCTGTCTATAGCAAATAGTGATGAGTCTTTCCTATGGCATAAAAGAATGTGCCATGTAAACTTTAAGAACATGAATAAATTAATTAAGCATGATTTGGTAACTGGAATGCCAAAGAAAGAGTTTACAAGTGATGACTACTGTGTTGCATGACTGAAAGGGAAGTAGCATAAGGTTTCTCATAAGCCTAAGGAAAGAAACTCCATCACTACTTCCCTACACTTGTTACATATGGATCTCTTTGGCCCCACTAGTGTAATGAGTTAGGAAGGACCTCTTACTGTTTAGTGATCATAGATGACTTTACAAGATTCACTTGGGTCTTCTTCCTTAGAACTAAGGATGAGACTCCTGAGATTCTAAAAATTTCATCTTAAAGATTGAGAATCAATCTGATCACAAGGTCAAAATCATAAGATGTGATCAAGGAACTGAATTTAAGAACCAATCCTTGATACAATCTGTGATGAAAATGGTATTACAAGACAATTCAGTGCTCCCAGGAGTCCTCAGCAGAATGGTGTTGCTGAAAGGAGAGACAGGACACTGATTGAAGCTGCAAGAACCATGTTGTTTGACTCTAAGCTGCCCATCACCTTCTGGGTAGAGGCAGTCAACACTGTCTGCTATGTGCAGAATAGAGTTTTAGTAGTTAAGACTCATGGCAAGACTCCTTATGAACTTTGGCACAAGAGGAAACCTTGCATTGGTTTTCTCAGGTCATTTGGTTGTCCTTGCACCATCTTGAATGCCAAAGATCAAATTGCCAAGTTTGCTGAGAAATCAGATGATGGACACTTTATTGGATACTCTTCTCAAGCTAAGGCTTACAGAGTATACAATCTCACAACTAGAGTTGTTGAGGAGTCAACCAATGTGACTTTCAATGAACACACACCCTATGTTGCTAGTTCTGGTCCGGATTGGTTATTTGATCTTGACTTAGTTACCAACTGTTTTAACAAATCTTATGAGAATGTTTTAGGATCTATAGAAAATTTAAATATAGATGATCCTGATCTAAGATTTGAGCTAAGAAGACCTTCAAGTCATACATCTTCAGCTCCAGTTGGAATTACTTCTGCTAATGAGGTTTCTATCAGCACTACAATGACAAACTCAGCTGATACATCTAGGGTGCCTTCAAATTCCAGCTCAAAGGCTCCACAACCAAATAAGAACATCTCAATTGTGGAAGACACAATGGTGGTGGTGACAGTGACCAATAATTTCTTGATGCCACTAACCACACCATAGATGAGAACATCAATGATGTCAAACACTGCTTGGATCAAGTCTCTCTTGAAAAGTGTGCTGATGTGGTGGGAGAAACATCTATGCTAGATCTAAATTTCTCTAATTTAGATCTCTCTCAGCAACTTGCAATGATCCTTCAGCTTAGGATCCACAAGTCTCACCCCACCACAAACATCATTGGAGATGTTGTCACAGGGGTAAGGAAAATAGGACAAACCCATGAAGCAAATGTTTGTCTTCACTCTTGTTTCTTATCCCAGATAGAGCCAAAGAAAGTTGTTGAGGATCTAAAGGATGGAAGTTGGGTTGAAGCTATGCAATAAGAGCTGCTTCAATTCAAAAGGCAGAAAGTTTGGAACCTTTGTCCTCTTCCTTCTGGGAAGACTACCATTGGAACCAAATCGGTGTTTAGGAATAAGAAAGATGATAGAGGCATCATCATCAAGAACAAAGCTAGACTGGTTGTTCAAGGATACACACAAGAAGAAAGGATTGACTACACTGATGTCTTTGCTCCAGTGGCAAGATTAGAAGTTGTTAGGATATTCCTGGCATTTGCTGCATCCAAGAACTTCAAGGTTTTTCAGCTTGATGTGAAGTGCGCCTTTTTATATGGAGTGATAGATGAAGAGGTATATGTCAATCATCCACCTGGTTTTGTAGATCCTGATCATCCTGATTATGTCTGCAAGCTTGACAAAGCTCTCTATGGGCTACATCAGGCACCCAGGAAATGGTATGAGACACTATCTGAGTATCTTTGTAAACATGGATACAGGAGAGGTACTATAGATGGAACTCTCTTCATCACAGACATGAAAATGACATATTGCTAGTCCAAGTGTATGTGGATGACATCATCTTTGGTTTAACTAATCCAAAGCTCTGTAAAGACTTTGAGAAGCTGATGAAAGACAGATTTGAAATGAGTGCCATGGGGGAACTCAATTTCTTTCTGAGAATTCAAGTGAAGTAAGTTGAAGATGGCATCTTCATATGTCAGTCAAAGTATGTTCAGGACATACTCAAGTGGTTCAACATGACTGGCTGTAAGATTGCTAAGACACCCATAGCCAGAAACCACTCCCTTGGACCTGATCTGGAGGGGGAGTATGTAGATAAGCACTTATATAGGGCTATGATTGGGTCTCTTATGTATCTTACTGCTAGCAGGCCTGATATTATGTTTGCTACATGCATCTGTGCAAGATATCAAGCCAACCCTAAGATGTCTCACCTCATCACTGTCAAGAGGATTCTAAGATACCTCAAAGGTGCTTTAACACTTGGTTTATGGTACCCTAAGAATCCTGACTTCAATCTGTATGCTTATACAGATAGTGATTATGGTGGTTGCAACATGACTGCAAAGTCTACATCTGGGGGATGTCAATTCCTTGGTGGAAAGGTTGTCTCATGGCAATACAAGAAACAATCATGTGTCTCTGCATCAATTGCTGAAGCTGAATACATTGCTGCTGCTAGCTGCTGTGCTCAAGTACTTTGGATTCAGAATCAGATGCTTGATTATGGGTTAAACTTCAAGGAGACTCCCATTCATATAGACAACAACAGTGCTATCTCAATCACAGAGAATCCTGTGCAGCACTTAAGGACAAAGCACATCAATATCAGGTATCATTTAATAAGAGATAACTATGAAAAAGGATTAATTAAACTAGTCAAAGTTCACACAGATGAACAATATGCTAATCTGTTTACAAAGGCTTTTGATGAACAGAGATTTAAATATCTAATATCAGCTATTAGGATGATAAACTTTGAGTAAGCTTTTCTTAAAACTAATTCTTATTATTTCTTAAAATATGTGTCCTAAGTTGTCTAGTTCATCACTTTCATAAGCTCATGTTTTCTTTGGATGAAAATTTCTTTTTGAAGACTTTCCTTAGATTTTTGAAAATTTCTGATACTTCGGAAGTTATGCTTTTAACTTCAGAAGCAAATCATGCCTTCAAAATAAATAACTGTCTAAGAAATTTACCTTCGGAAGAGCTTTTAGATTTATCTTCCGAAGCTTAAATACTTGTCTCAGACACTTACTTATTTTCAAGGACCATTTACTTCTGAAGCAAAATTCTCAAAACTCTCAGGAAATTCTTCCGAAGTCATTTTAGCTTCGGAAGCTTTTTTAATTAAAACTTCTAGAGATAATAAACCTTCGGAAGCTTTTTGACTTCCAAGAAAACTTCTTTTTGAGCAAAAGTAAACTACTTTTTCAGAGGTGGGACCGACATCCGGATTTCAAAGTTTATCCTCTTTCATTAAACTTTATCTGAAATCCCTCTCACATATAAACCCAACGGTTTCCCCCTCTTTCTATCATCTGTTCTTCCTCCAAACCTAAAAACCCAAATTTTTCTCTGAAATTTCTTTCTTCCTTCTTTCTTCATCTCTAAGCTATCTCAAAATGGCCAACCTTGCTCACAGAAATGATCCCAACTATACCATGTAGCTACACAGACAACATAATCAAGTTGCTCTGTTAAGCTCTGAGAAAGATCCTCATTTCTCAGAGTTTGTCGTTTCTTATCTCTGTCTAACTACTTCACCTCCCTAACCATTAATCCTCCACTCTATGAGGATCATCTGCTAGAATTCTGGAAAACCTGCCAAGAGGTTGTTATGGATGGGGAGAAGGCTCTGTCTGCCACAGTGTAGGGGAGAACAGTCTTCATCACTTCGGCCATCATCAACATGCATCTTCAACTGGATGATGAAGAAGGTGAGGTGTTCTTCCCAAAGGAATTAGTCAATCATTCTTTTGAGCAGATGAGATATGAGGGAGATTTCTCTGTAAAGACCTTTAGGAAAGGGAAGGTCTCATCCCAATGGAGATTCCTGCTCCATGTGGTCATCCACAACTTATTAAACAAGCATGGTGGATGGGACCAGATTCCTGAGGATCTCTCCTTCATAATCCATGGAATGGTTCAGGGGGTCAAATTCAGGTATTCTCAGTTTGTTTATACAAATTTACTTACTAATTTAGACTCCTTAGAGTATTACATGTTTCCTAGATATGTCCAGTACATTCTTAACTGTGAACTGGGCTCACAGTTGAGGGAAACAGGTAACATTCTTAAATTGCGACAAATAAAGCCCAACATCTTTAAAATACTGAGAAAGCCCACTATTGGCTTCTCTGGGTAGAAACAGCCCTTGTCCTAAAAATGTTAGAGCTCATTGCTCAAGGTGACAACCTAGCAGCACAAGCTAGTGTTGAGCCCACACCTGCTACCTCTCAACCACCCACACAGCCTCAAATGACCATCACTTACCAAAGAAAATCCAAACGAACCCCTGCTCAGACTATTCAGTCTATGGAGGCCCCCATATACTCACCCATACAGGAAGAAGTGGACACTGGAGCTCCCACTTCTCCTGAGGAGCAGACCACTCCCATCTCTTCAAGAATCAATGCTGAGGTTCCTCATGCTCAGCCTGATGAGCTCATTAGCCCTACTTCCTTAAGCCATCACTCTGAGTCTCAACACTTAAGTGATCAACATTCAGGGGACAGTTACCATCCCAGCCTATAGATCCCAACCAACCGATTCCCCACCTTGACTTCTATATTGATGAAGATCTAGGTTTCAGTGAGTATAATGAGTCTCTCTTCTTTACCCCTACTCAAAGAGAGATGAATGCTTCTGAGTCTCCTATATCTATCCCACATCAGTCACCTACAACTGAGGTGGACACTTCTGAACCTGTTCAGGACGTCCATATGGAAGAGGCTCTCACTTCTGAAAGTGATTATATCATTAAGACCTCAACCATGGCAACTCAGCCCACTGAAATCTCAACTGAGATTGCCAGTGAGCAGAGAAAAACCAACAGCCGAGAACTTGAAGCTGGTGGTGAGAGAGAGGACTTTGGTCCAATCATCTTATCCCCCAATGAGTCTTCTGATGAAGATGAGGGGAATCCGAGACTAAAGGTGCACAAACTGACTAAAACATGCACGTATTTAGTCTCAAAGGTCAGTCACCTTGAATCTCAGGTGACTACCTTACATAACATGATCAATAATTAGCAACTTGAGATTTCATATCTTAAGAAAAAACTAGCTGGGAGACCCTTAAGAAGTGCTCAACCAGGAACACAAGAACCTGTGGATGTGATTGACCTATCTTCTAGCTCACCTATGAAAGTGGGTGATGCTACCAAAAAGAGGAGAAAGTTATTACAGCCACTGAACCTGGGAGTTCTTCGGAGAGAGTGGACATTGAGGACTCACCTTCCTCACTTGCAATTGTGCATTCTCAGCAACCTCCTCAATTCACATTGATGTGGACTACACTGACTCCTTCATACAGAGTCTGTTTGAGGATGGGATACCAAGGGCTATGTCATCTTCACCATCTTCTAATCACATCATTTGGTGGAGGTATGATAACATCAGAAAAGCCTAATCATTATAAGAGTTCAAGGACAACAAGAAGTCTTCAATTTTTAGACTTTGAACTACTATGAAGGTCTGGATTTAGTCAATATGCCACTTGTAAACCCAAGCAAATCAAGACAAGCTAACAGATTGGCTCAAAGAATCCAAGACAGATTCACTATAGAGTTCAGCTTAAGAAGGAGACTTAGGCAATCAAGCAATGCCATCGGTCAACTGGATGTTGAGGCAGACCCTAAGATTAGTTTCATAGGGGAAACCTTGACTGAAGGCCCAGTGGCAGAATTTGAGACCCCTGTCTCATCATCATCAACTGCTACAGAGATCCACACTCCTATTGAGACACCTGCTGGTGAAGGTGCTTCCAAACCTCTCTCTGGCCAGAGCTTAGATGCTGCAACAAGCAATAAAGGCTAAAGCTCTCTCCACCCTGAGTCACAAAGGTTTGTGAGTGACAAAGGAAAAGAAATATGACATCTGAGGAGATTGAGGAAGAGGAGAGAAAGAGAGAAAAGGAGGCTGAGGGGAGAAAGTTCCTATGCTGAGTCTTCAAGACTCATGGAGTCTGCTATCAGGGCTGCCCCCAGACCAGATACTCAGAATGATGTGTTAAGGGCAGTCATGATAAATTACCTGTAGACAAGGAACTATGACATAGACAGTGTCATCTCTCTCCCCTTAGAAGAGTTAAATGAAGTGCTTGATCTGGAAAGGTCAAAGGAGAAGGAGGAGGCAAAAGATGCAGAGCTTCTAGTACAAGTCAAAGAAGAGAGAAGAAGAAAAAGACTGTACAAGGATATGCCTACCCACTCCCCAGTTCAAGAAAGTCCTGCACAAGAAGATGTGGTTCAACAAGAACGTCAGGTAGACAAAGAAGAAGAAAGGATCAAGATGATCAACTACCTGAGTGCCACAGGCTTCTATTAGGCAGATGCACTCCTTCCCTTGTCCTATGACTATGTTGAGTTTGAGTACTTAAAACAGCTTGAACTTGAGATAATCAAGGACAGAAAGACAACTAAGAAGAAACTAAGGGAAGAAGCTACAAAATCAAGAGCTATCATCCAAAGAGCATGAAGAAGTCTGCTGATAGGCAGAGGATGATGAGCTTCTTGAAGCTATATGAATTCTCCAGAAGGAGACTTGGCCCCATGTCTCTATCCACTATGGATGAGCATATTAGGGTGATCAAGAAGAAAATCAAAAGTGGAGAGCTCATTGACTTACACTCCACTCCAAGTCAAGCCCCACCTGAAGTGGAGGTTAAGGTTGAACAACCAGAGACAACACAACCTGGACCTCCTGCTGAAACTCAACAAGCTTCATCTTCTGATCCACAGCAAGGTCAACCTCCCTCTCCTTTTGAGCCTAAGAGAGAGGAAGTCCCAACTGAGAAAGAAAATGAAGATCAATCTGGTGCTGCAGGCCAGTCTTCTCAGTTAAAACCTATTAAGAGAAAGAAGAGGATGGCATCTAAAGCAAAGCCAAAGAAGAAGAAGATTGCACCCTTTTCTAAACCTTAGGATGAGTCAGAACATCTTGAGGTTGTGCAGCCAGAGGATGCTACATCAACTCTAATTCAAACATCTCCTCTAGCATCAGGATTCCCATATTGTCTTGGACAAACACCACAAATCCAGAAAGATAACATGTCATTAGAGATCAAGGCACTAAAGACATTTACACATGGCAAGATATGTTTCAGTTGCCTCTACATGACCTCTTTGATATGAGAAGACACTTTGATAGTCTGAAGGATCCTGATCACCTTATGAAGAAAGGATTGGTGATCATCCTAATGAGGACTATTGACATCTAAAGTCTACTAAGTGTTTTGGTAGCATCAGCCTAGGGGGATTTTATAGAGATTAATAAGAGGCTGATGCAACCTAAACATCTAATGTCTATCCTGCATGCTGCACAAGTGCATTGAAGAAGATTGCTTAGGAAGTTTTAAACATGCAACAGAAAATACTCTAAGTGTAAAATCTTCCAAACCCAAGACCAATATCTTCTGAAGCCAAATATGAAGTCTTCTGAAGCCTCAGAGACAAAGTCTTCCGAAGCTTCAACTTATGAATACAGTCTTCTTCGAAGGCTTTTAACACATGCTTTATCTGATGTACTTTCCATAAAGCTAGACATCTTTCCGCTGCACCTCTGTAAAGTCACCAACTTACATGAGTTGGTGAGAAGGTCCATGCTTTTGGTAACTATACATTGAGGTTTTGAGTCTATAACTTTCTACTTCATGTACTTTATCCTTTTTGTAATAGATAAGGATGTGAGCTATGGCATGTCATAGTCACAAGTCAAAAGGCAATCTGCCTTTTGACTCTACAATTGATTTTGTTTTGTGTCTAGTCAATTGTATCCGGCTGGCTTTCAAAGTATAGCAGGCAGTAGGATGTAGTATAAGTATCTCATGTTCTTGTATCTTTCATATATGCTTTGTATCACGGGTAATAGAACATAGAGAAAACAATATACTGCATTCTTGAAAACCATATACGTGTGTTCTTTGTGTTCTGTCTCTTATATTACTTGTGTTCTTAGTGTCTTACCTTGGTTAATCCAGTTTACTATTTGATTAAGTTTTAGTTAATCTCCTCTTTGTGTTGTTGTGTTGTAACTCTACACCCTTCAATGATCTTGCAAAGTGTTAACTTATTATGTAGCTTATAATTCATTTAAGTAAGTTAAGCAGGTTTTGCTTTCCTGAAACTACATGTCTTTTATTAGTTCTTATTTCTTTTATTTCAAACTATTGTGTTTTTTTAAAACAACACATTGTAATAAAAATTATTTAATAAAAAACTAACATTGTAGGGTGATTTTAATATGTAAAATATAATAATATATTAACAACTGATAAATCTAATCCCTTAAAAAAATAATGAAATAATACAAAATTATATAAAACATAAAATACAATGATAAAATGTCTAATTGTGTTTTTTTTTTGTTTCTCATCATGTTAATTATTTTGGACAAACTGAGTTTTGAAAACACATTGATGAAATAATATTATTGTGTATCTCTAATTATGTAAGATTTCATATAAAGCTGATGCAACTCAAAACATCCAAAGTCTCTCCTGCATGCATGAATAAAAGTACTGAAGTAGAATGCTTCGAAAGTTTAACACTCTTCCTTAGAAAACATTCTAAGTGTGAAATCTTCTGAAGCCAAACATAAAGTCTTCTGAAGCTTTAAAGACAAAGTCTTCCGAAGCAAACTCTTGAAGACAGATTTCTTCCAAAAACTTTTTAACACATGCTATTGTCTGATGTACCTTTATCATAAACCTGGACCACCTTCCACTCAAACTCTAACTAGACACCGAATTTACATAAGTTGGTGAAAGGTCCATGCTTTTGGTAACTATACATTGAGGTCTTGAGTCTGTACTTTCTACTTTATCTGCCTTTTGACTCTACATTGATTTTGTTGTTGTCTAGATCATGTATCTAGCTCGCCTTTAAAGTATGGCTGGTTGTAGGTTGTAATATAAGTATCTCTGGTCCTTGTATCTTATCATCATTTCTTTGTAAACACTTGTAAGGAACTAGAGAGAAATATACATCTTCCTTAAAAACCAGTTACTTGTGTTCTAGTTCTATCTCTTTATTACTTGTGTTTCTTAGCTCTCATATAAATTGTTTTTTCTAGTTCCATATTTGATATGTTAAGTGTTCTAAAGAACTCTTCTCACTTGTGTTGTTGTGTTATAAAAGTGCATTGCTCCCTTCCAAACGGTCTTGCATTTGGTATTAGAGCGTTCCAAGCTCTTCATATAGGATCTCACCATCTTAAAATCCCTCATACACACACACAAAATACATAACATCTCAAATGGAAGCTATCTTCAATGCTAACATGGAAACTGGAACCATGACAAAGTCTCCACTGATCACTCCTCAAGACGTTGATACTTGGTGTCAAAGAACGGAAGGCTTTATCATGTCTCAAGATTCCAGGATGTGGGACTCTGTTGTTGAAGGATCTTACATATCAAGCACCCCTATCTGCTATGGGTGGTGGTATGATTCCTAAGATTATGGCTGATGTAACACCCGGTTATTTCCTTTGAAGCCAAAGAAAGAAGAAAAAGAGAAAGAAAAGAAATAAAGCCCAAAGTCGAGGGACCAATCTTGCCAAAACGGGAAAATCTTTGGAGGAGTAGGGGTATAAAAGGGGCATGGCTGCCCAACCCCTCTCCCACACTCCCTTCCATTCGGCCAAAGAGAGAAAGAGAAGAGAAGAGAGCCAAAACCTAGTGTTTCTCGAAGAATCAAGTGCAAAATTCGAAGTCAAGCGAGTTTGTGGGAAGCTATGCCCGAAGAGGCTTTCAAGTGAGTTCTAGGACCACTCTTTTACACGTTCAACTGATTTTGGGGCTGGAACACATGGAAAATCGTTTTTGGTTGTGTTGGGTGAAAACCCGTATGTATGTGTATGTGTATGTGTGTGATTTGGGTGGGGTTTGATTTCGGGCTTGGTTGTGCTTGAATGGTGTTGTGGTATGTGTTTCTAAGGTTTAGGATGGTTTATTTGAGCTTAGAACATGTTAGAAAGTGGTTGGAAGCCGAAAATTGCAGATTAGGTTCGGGGAAGACTGCATTCTACACCCAGCTAGGGCTATGCGACTAGAAGCCAGGCGACCTAATGGCATGCGAGTGGAGGTCATATAGCCGAAAGGCATGTGACTGAAGTCCATGCGCATGGGTGCCATGCGATTGAGGTTCATACGCATGGGAGTCATGTGCTTGAAGGCTATGCGACTGGGAGTCCATACGCCTAAGTGTTCATTCGCCCATAGTGCCCATACGCTCGAATGTCATGCGACTGAGGTTCATACGCGTGGGAGTCATGCGACTAAAGGCTATGTGACTGGGAGTCCATACGCCTAAGTGTTCATTCGCCCAAAGTGCCCATATGCCTAAGTGTTCTTATGCGTATGGAAGGCCATGCGACTGAATAGGGTCCATACGCCTAAATAGGGTTCATGCACCCAAAAGAACTTAGTTTATTTTTCTAATTTTTGGGGGAATAGTGTTATGTAGGCTTTGAATTAGGAGATTCCGGGGGGTTCATGTAAGTTGACTTTCGAGGTCATAGATATTGTGATGGGCTTGATGTATGTTGGGTGCTTATGCACGTATGTATGTGTATGATGTATGTTATGTATGTATGTTGTGCCTTGTATTATGATGTTGTATGTTTCTGTTCATGTTCCTTGCTTTGTATGATTGTCTTCCCGTGGCTTCACTTTGTATGTTAATGAATGAAATGAAAAGTATTATGTAACGTAAAGTGAAAGATAATAAAAAGAGAAATGAAATGAAAGAATGCATACATTAATGAATAAACAAACGTAAGAAAGGCTTGGAAGCAAATGTATGGAGCTTCATACTCAATGAGGAGCGTTAGCTCAATTTTGTGCGGGTTAGCTACCCCATGAGGATGCACACTAGGGCTTAATCCGTGTGATTAAGCAAATGTATGGAGGTTCACACCCAATGAAGGGTTGGCAGCTCAACTGTGTGCGGGTTAGATACCCCAAGAGGATGCACACAGGGGTTCAATCTTTGTGATTGACCATATGTATGGGGTCCTTATCGCTTAGCCCTAGATGAATTGCTTAGTGCTCTAGAGAGGGATTAAGCACATGACATGACCGAGATGAAAACGAAAGATAATAATGTGCAAAATGAATGATGTTGAAGATAATAACTATTATCTATGTGTATGCACGATGTGTTATCACGTTCTAAGTCTGGTATGATTTGAAAGAAAGTAAAGGACAGTTTTAAACGAAAGATAAAGTATGTTTTATTATAAAGCTAGAACCCACTCAGCAACGCTGACTTTTATGTGTTTCCAGTAGGCAGGTAATGTTGCTAAGGATGGCACAGGGCAGCTACTCAGCTCATTTGGATGACATTCTTTTGTACAATGTTTTTGCATTATAATACGAACAAACGATATTTTGTAATAAATGTTGTATTATTTTGCAAAAGCGTTATTTTCTTGAAATGAAATGTTTGTTTTAATGTTTCTGCTGCACTGTTTTCTTTAAATTGATGTAATTATATGTTTTATGTGCAATGATTGACCAGCTGTAAGCATTTTGGAAACGGGGCCTTATAGTTGACTTCCCTAATGAAGACAGGTAAAGAATAGAGACTGATCAAAAAGCCATGACAACCCTTCAAACTGCTCTTCCAAACTCAATCTACAGAGGCTTCCAAAAGTGCAAGACTGCAAAGCAACTATGGGAAGCACTGAAGCTTATGTAGAGGGCTCAACTCAAGCCAAGGAGAACAAGAAAGATCTCCTCAAGTAGTAGTTTGAAAACTTCACCTTCAAAGTAGGTGAGACCATGACTCAACAATACTTCAGGTATATTGAGATTGTGGGTACTCTAATGGATGTTGGAGTAACTCTTAAAAACAAGGACATTGTAAGGAAGTTTATGTTCTTTCTTTCTAGACAATGGACACATTACAGTGTTGTATTAAGAGGACTGAGAACCTTAAGACTCTTACTCTAATAAAGTTGTATGGTATTCTCAGTGGATACCAGATGGAGATGAACATACAAAATCATCTAGTAACTCTAGCAATCAAATGAGTACAACCCTTTATATGACTAAAAGGGATAGCACAGAACCTCAACATCATCTTAAAAGCTACCCTGACAAATCAACAAAGGGTTCATTCATCACCTTCCTAGAGACTCCAAGAGAAAACTACACTCAAGGAAGTCCTTCCAAGAGACAAGTTCTTCTCATGCTTTTGTCTCTGTTGATGAATCCTCAGGCAACTTTCTCTTCACTCTTGAAGACTTGAACTGTATCCATCCAGATGATCCGGAGTATATGGAGATAGTTTAGCAGATGGCTCTTCTCACTCATAGAGCAAGAAGTTCTTCAAGAAGACAAGATGGAAGTTTCCTGTAATGTATCTAGTGGAAAGTTTGGGTTGATAAAAGCAAGGTAAAGTGTTACAACTGTAAGCAGATAGGAAACTTTGCTAGAGAGTGCAAGGCACCAAGAGCAAATGGTGGCTAAACTCAATCCAGACCAAACTACACTGAGAGAGCACCCCAAAATGAGAAGCCAAAGCAGCAAGCTGCAGTTGCTGTTGAAGAAGGAGGCTTTGACTGGAGCTTTCAGGTGGAAGATGCATCTCCAAATCAGGCACTCATGGTTGACAACGATGAAGCCAAGGTATTGGAACATCTCTGCACTTCTGAATGTATTGCTAAAGTTAATAGATACATGTCCAACAACTTAGGTGCTATTTGTTTTTTCTGCAGGAAAACGTCTGCAGTTTGCGGACCACATCTGCAAACATCTGCAGTAGAAGAGGTGGACCAAATGTCTGCAGTCTGCAAGAAAAAGACTGTTTGTTTTTAACATCTGCAGAATGCTAACCATATACAAACAAACTAACCATATACAAACAAACTAATCATACAAACAACAAATAAAAAAAAGATAAAAACAGTACCTGCAGAGGTGGCTGTTGAGTTTATTTGAAGATAAAACCGTTTTATCCTCTTGGTATTTCAGAAAAACGCAGCGGATAAATTTGTATTTAAAACATGATTTTAGATCTGAAAATCCATGTTTTATGATGATTAATATACAGATAAACAAACCCATAACAATAAGGATCATTTATGTGGATTAAACAAGCTATGAATACATAAAACATCCATAATAGACAACCATTATGAAGCTGCCAAAACTACCTTTCAGCAGTGGATAATAACACTCCAAAAGAGCTGCCAAAAACCGTGGGTTTGATGGAGATGGAGATGTCAAAATCGGCCAAGACTCCAAGAAGAGGAGATCCTCAAGCTAGTATACCCAAGCTTGTATGCAACCCACCTTCTAGTTAGGAAGAATAACACCACCAAAAGGCCAAATGAACCCTCTTTTTCTGCTGAAAATCCGTAAGGTTTAGAGAGAGAGAGAGAGATTGTGTTTTGGTAAAATTGCATGAATGAATCATGGAGAGCATTGAGTGTCTGTATGTATTAAAGTGTTGTCAATTTTCAAGAGGAAAATTGGTCCAATCCCAAGCAAGGGGCGGCCAAGACCAAAAAAATCAAAACCCATTTCCCTCTTAAAATTTATAACACATTACACATTGTTACTTGTCATATGTCACATAATAAAAGGTTACTTTCTAGACCAAATTTAAAATGTGACATATGTGCTCTTTAATTAAACAATTTTAATTAAAGTACACTCATGTGTTATAAGTTGTTATTTAAACCCCTTTTAAATGACAAGAATAACAGTAAACTCATCAACAAATTATCCTAACAATTTGTTCCATCTCATATGCAATTTATTTAGAAAACCCATTTTCTAAATTGGTGTAAATATTTAATTGCATGATCATATCATCAATTAAATATAAATTGGTGTTTGCCAAGCTTGTTATTGGGTATAACCCGACTTGGATCATAACGTACTAACCACATCAATATTCTAAGTGTCTTGGGCACACAGAATCCAACAATCTCCCACTTGCCCAAGATTCATAGAAGATTGATGCAAGCAGTAAATACCGCCTAACAACGGTTTACTACCCCTAATACGCATGACTTGTAGCCATTCAATAACATCATCCCTTTCAAGTACCCTACTTGAAATGATTTAGGTGAATCAATCATCTATCCTTTTGTTTCAGATGTCATGTTAAATCCAAGAACATAGAAAGATCATTTCTTGTTGATTTAACTTATCAGGCCTTAGACATCTAACTCTCAACGAATAAGAGGAACAAATTCCATCTTGACTACATATGTTTCTCACAGACACCTCGTGTCATACCTAAATATACCCTTATGTACTGTCCACTATTTCAGGACAGTGAAGAAGAAGCTCAAGGTGTAACACTTGGTGAATATCAAAACCCAATATGTATCTCAGGTCGGAGGATACCAAATGATATTCGCCTTTACTCAAAATTACTTATGATCAATCAATAAGATTCCATGTAGTAAAATTTGAGATGCGGGTTAGTCCAATATTTGTATCCCACAAATATCTATGAACCTTGGTAGCAACCCTTGCTCTATATTCATCCTTATGAATATCAACTAATCCAAGTTCATAATAGTCTTACCTTCAAACTTGTTCCCACAAGTATGAACGACTACGGACATTTAGAGTAAACATTTTACTCATGGATTAAACATGCTAAATTGGAATATTATTTGAAACATTATAACCAAATAACTTTATTCAAATAATAGAAAGTTCCACATATCCAATACAAAATTTACAGATCAAATCCAATCACTAGAATATCGAAGTCCCATGGCACAAGTATGACCTTCATGCTTTGCCTTTTCAAGGAGCTTCGTGAGAGGATCCGCAATGTTTTGATCTGTATGAACTTTGCGAATACATATCTTTCCCTTTTCAACTTCATCTCGTATGTAGTTGAATCTCCGCTCAATGTGCCTAGTCTTTTGATGAGCACAGGGTTCCTTGATTTGAGCAATCGCACCCTCGTTGTCACAAAAAATCTCTAGGGGGTCCTGAATGGAAGGGACAACCCCTAGATCGGCAATGAATTTCTTCATCCATGCAGCTTCTTGAGCTGCCAATGAGGTGGCGACATATTCTGATTCTGTAGTTGATAGAGCCACCACATCCTGCTTGGAGCTCTTCCAAGAGACAGCTCCTCCATTCAGAATGAAAATGTATCCCGATTGTGATCGTGAATCGTCACGATCGGTTTGGAAACTTGCATCCGTGTAACCTTTTACAACGAGTTCCTCGTCACCAGATCCATAGATCAGGAACATATCTCTTGTCCTCCTTAGGTACTTAAGTATGTTCTTAACAGCCATCCAATGACTGTTTCCAGGATTCTGCTGGTAACGGCTTGTCATGCTTAAGGCGCATGACACGTCCGGTCGAGTGCATATCATTGCATACATGATGGATCCTATAGCAGATGCGTATGGGATTGCCTTCATTTTATCTTGCTCTTCCTTTAAGCTTGGACATTGAGCCGTACTCAATATCGTTCCTCTTTGAATAGGTACGGTACCTTTCTTAGAATTCTCCATCTTGAACCTTTTCAAGATTTTATCATATATGCACTTTGATTCAAACCAATCAACCGCCTTGATCTATCCCTATAGATCCTTATTCCCAGAATATAGGCGGCTTCACCAAGATCCTTAATGGAAAAACAACTTCCAAGCCAGTTTTTACACCTTCCAAGGTTGGAATGTCATTTCCAAATAGTAGTATGTCATCAACATACAATACTAGGAAAGTTATTGTGCTCCCACTAGCCTTCTTATACACACAAGCCTCATCAGCGTTTTTGATGAAACCAATTTCTTTACTCCTCATCAAAACGGTGATTCCAGCTTCTCGATGCTTGTTTTAATCCGTAGATTGATTTCTTTAACTTGCATACTTTATTAGGATGTTTTGGATCGACAAAACCTTCAGGCTGAACCATATAGACATCTTCCTCAAGATATCCATTTAGGAAAGCGGTTTTGACATCCATTTGCCAAATCTCATAATCATAATGAGCAGCTATGGCAAACAATATCCTTATAGACTTTAGCATCGCAACAGGTGAGAAGGTTTCATCATAATCAACCCCTTGAGTTTGAGTGAAACCTTTTGCTACAAGTCTAGCTTTATAAGTATCCAAGTTTCCATGCATATCGTTTTCTTCTTAAAAACCCACTTACTTCCAACTATTTTGGAGTTAAGAGGTGGTACAACCAAGTCCCATACTTGATTGTCATACATGGATTGCATCTCAACGTTCATGGCTTCAAGCCATTTGTCACAATCCGTATTGGACATTGCGTCATGGTATGTGTTGGTTCATCAGAATCTATCACATAGCATCCATCCATGAAAAATCCGTATCTTTCAGGCGGATTACTAATTCTAGCACTTCTGCGAACGTCTTGTGTGTTTTGATCAACCCCTTGATCATCCTCAACATCCTCATGTTGAGTGCTACTTTCAACCAAACGTATATCGGGTTGTGTCTCTTGATCCTCTTCAAGATCCACTGTTCTACTGCCAGCTCCTTCCATAAGGAACTTTGCTTCTAAGAACTCACCCTTTCTGGCAACAAACACCTTTTGTTCCAGTGGATCATAGAAATAATATCCCATAGAATCTCTAGGATATCCAATAAAGATACACTTGGTGGATCGGATTCCAATTTGTTTGGGGTGGGAGTTTTAACATAAGCCTCACAACCCCAAACCCTTAAGTATGACAGGGATGGAACCCTTCCATGCCATATCTCAAAAGGTGTCCTTTCCACCTTTTTGGTTGGGGCCATATTTAGAATACGGGCCGCGGAGAGCAGAGCGAAACCCCAAAATGATAGAGGTAATTGCTTCTAGCCATCATAGATCGGACCATATCCAATAAGGTTCGATTCCTCCTCTCAGACACACCATTATGTTGTGGTGTTCCAGGTGGAGTGAGTTGTGAGACAATCCCACAACTCCTAAGATGATTTTGAAAGGCATCACTTAGGTATTCACCTCCTCTATCGGTACGAAGAATTTTAATTGACTTGTTGAGTTGATTTTCTACTTCATTTTTGAAGATTTTGAACATTTCAAAAGCTTCGTCTTTGTGCCTTAACAAGTACACATACCCATAGCGACTATAATCGTCAGTAAAGGTAATGAAGTATCTTTCACCATTCCTAGTCATTGGCTTAAAAGGACCACATACATCCGAATGTATGATTCCTAATAAATCTTTTGCCCTTTCGGTAGTTCCACTAAAGGGTGCCTTAGTCATCTTACCTTGTAAACAAGACTCACAAACATCAAATGAATCACATTCATTTGTTTTTAAAAGACCATTCTTTTGAAGTGTTTGTAAACGTTTCTTGTTTATATGACCAAGACGACAATGCCAAAGATAGGTATCACTTAAGTCCAACTTGAGTTTCTTGGTGTTAGTTTGGTACAATGAACTATTTAAAGTATTTTCATGAACCAATTCATAAATACCATTAATTGGAATAGCTTTAAAATAGAACATACCATTTAAAGAAACATGAATATCATTTTCAATAAAAGATAATACATAATCATAATGTCTTAATTGGGATACAGAAATAATGTTCCTAGTCAAACTAGGAGCATACAAAACATTCTTCAAAATAACTTCCAAACCACTTGGAAGTCTTAGGATGTAGTCTCCACGAGCTTCAACTAAGACTTTAGTTCCATTCCCATGAAGAGGCTAACATCCCCTGTTTGAAGTCCCTACTTCTTGTGAACCCCTGCAACAAATTGCAAATGTGAATTCCACATCCGGTATCCAATACCCATGTGTTAGAAGATGTAACATTAAGATCAATATGAATCATGTATATTGTACCTGAGGTCTGCCCGGCATCCCTCTTGGCTTTCAACTCTTGGAGATGGACAGGACGATTCCTTGCCCAATGTCCAATCTCCCCACACTTGAAGCATGGGTCATTTGTAGCAACCTTTTGCTTCTTCTCTTGTGGTTTGGGTGGCACCCTTGCCACCCCTTTCCCTTTTCCCCAAGCGGGTCCCTTGCCCTTGGCAACTTTTGCCTTGGGTGCGGGACGAGGCCTTTTATTGTTCCCACCTTCATTGATGGTGAGAACGGGTAAAACCCTTTTACCCATGGCCGCGCTCGGCAGTTTTGAGCATTGAGTGAAGCTCACCAATGCTTTTGTCCCAAGCATCATGTTGTAATTCATCACGAATGTCTCGAACCTCTTGGTAAGGCCATTCAGGATCAAATCCGTGGCCAATCCTTCGAGACGGGACAATTAAGCCTCTCGAGGCGGTCAATATGACTTTTCATCTTAAGTACATAAGATGAAACAGATTGGTTGTCGTCCATACGACATGCATGGAGTGCTCGAACCGTTTCGAAGCGCTCAACCCTTGCTTGCTGTTGGAACGTTTCCTTCAGCTGGGTTATCATGTCGTAAGCTCCGTGGTGTTCATACTCCTTTTGGAGATCCGGAGTCATGCTCGCTAGCATGAGACAAGACACTTGGACGGAGTCCTCAGTGTACTTTAGCCAATCATTCAAGGCCTCCTCATCATCCTCGCTAGGTTGATCAGGGATAGGGTCGTCTAAAACGTACTATCTTCTCTCTTGCTTGAGAACGATTCTCAAGTTTCGATACCAATCGATGAAGTTGTTGTGATTTAGACGTTCCTTTTGGAGGATCGCTCGTAAAGATTGGTTGGACGCCGATGAGTTATCGGAATTATCATTATTAGAGGCCATCTACAAAATTTAACAAAGTTTTATTTAGAATTTTCGATATTATCAATTTTAATAATTAATGCCTATTAAGGTCAATTATATATTAAAATCTAGAACCCAAAATTACATTTAAATTGTGGTTAGGTGACCTTTATCCCACGATTTAAATTAATAAGGTGGTCAACGATTGACGGTTGCAACCATTTTGCAACTTCTAGAGGTATGGGATCGACCTTTGAACATCATATGTAAAGTCGGCATGTAAATCCCATCAACACCATTTGGAAACCACATTGTAGGTGATCCATTTGACATGGTTTGCAAATCAAGACATCCTACTTACACCCACGTGTGAGTTTGCCAAAACAAATGGTTAGGTGACCTTTATCCCATAAGTAAGGCATTCTCACCTCAAATCACAAGTTCCCTCAAAATGGTTAGGTGACCTTTATCCCACTAAGAGTTCCCAAGTGACTCAAGTGTTGTGTAAAAGGACGGTGTTGATCTCGTTTTTAAAATTTTAGAGATTTCTTAATTCTAGTTTAGAAAACTCTATGTACTTGTATTTGTATGCTTTCAAATACAAGGTACCCTATGGTTCTTAGATTAAAACCAATTTTAATCTTTAAAATCATTAAACCATTTTAATAACTTTTATTAACTTTAAAGAACCAACATTTTCAGCTTGTTAAGTTTGTTAATGAGTTTGTGATGAATATTCAATACAAACCAAACAATCAAACAACAAACAATCAACCAAGCATAAAACATAAACAAACATATGTGCATAACCATAGCCCTTATGTTGACAACACTTGTTTGCCATCACAAGTGTTGTCTTTGGTCTTTCTAAGGGTCAAACATATCATAAAGGTTCCAAGAACCTCCCACTAGAAACCGCATCCAAATGCTCCATGTTTCTTGTGTCTTTGTGTCCATCTTTGGGTCTTGATCTTGTACATCTTCCTTTTACAAAATTGTATCCTAATACATTTTTCTAGTAAAGGAAATGAACCTAATCTATTATTACATAACCAAATGAATGAATAATTACAACCCAAATGAATAAACACAAAAATTACAACCAAATTGAATGAATAAAACAACCACTAGAATCATCCAAACAACACAAGGCCACAAGCTAGGTTATGCACATTAACAACCAATGATCATATCATCAATTCATATAATGAAAACCCCATTTAAAACCCCAAATTTCAGCCAACATAAACTGAAATTTTGGGTTTTAATCATTGTCCAAACAACCAACATTCATAATATGTTTCTTTCAAGGTCTAATCACTAGCATGTGTGATATGACCTTGAAAGTTTGGGGAATCATTCATATAAACTATAACAGCCCAAAATCAGCCTATAACATGTCTAATATCATCTTTTAAAACCAATTTCAAAAGATAAATCAAGCAAGTCATCCACATAACGGCTCTTGATGCCATTGTTGAGTTTATTAGAAGATAAAACCGTTTTATCCTCTTGGTATTTCAGAAAAACGCAGCGGATAAATTGTATTTAAAACATGATTTTAGATCTGAAAATCCATGTTTTATGATGATTAATATACAAATAAACAAACCCATAACAATAAGGATCATTTATGTGGATTAAACAAGCTATGAATACATAAAACATCCATAATAGACAACCATTATGAAGCTGCCAAAACTACCTTTCAGCAGTGGATAATAACACTCCAAAAGAGCTGCCAAAAACCGTGGGTTTGATGGAGATGGAGATGTCAAAATTGGCCAAGACTCCAAGAAGAGGAGATCCTCAAGCTAGTATACCCAAGCTTGTATGCAACCCACCTTCTAGTTAGGAAGAATAACACCACCAAAAGGCCAAATGAACCCTCTTTTTCTGCTGAAAATCCGTAAGGTTTAGAGAGAGAGAGAGAGATTGTGTTTTGGTAAAATTGCATGAATGAATCATGGAGAGCATTGAGTGTCTGTATGTATTAAAGTGTTGTCAATTTTCAAGAGGAAAATTGGTCCAATCCCAAGCAAGGGGCGGCCAAGACCAAAAAAATCAAAACCCATTTCCCTCTTAAAATTTATAACACATTACACATTGTTACTTGTCATATGTCACATAATAAAAGGTTACTTTCTAGACCAAATTTAAAATGTGACATATGTGCTCTTTAATTAAACAATTTTAATTAAAGTACACTCATGTGTTATAAGTTGTTATTTAAACCCCTTTTAATGACAAGAATAACAGTAAACTCATCAACAAATTATCCTAACAATTTGCTCCATCTCATATACAATTTATTTAGAAAACCCATTTTCTAAATTGGTGTAAATATTTAATTGCATGATCATATCATCAATTAAATATAAATTGGTGTTTGCCAAGCTTGTTATTGGGTATAACCCGACTTGGATTATAACGTACTAACCACATCAATATTCTAAGTGTCTTGGGCACACAGAATCCAACAGTGGCGACGGGGAGGGGGGGCGAGATGGTTCTGAATCTGAAGATGGTTATGAAGATGGGGATGGGGTCCAAGGGGAGGGGGCCGAAGGTGAGCAGGCGCGGTGGCGACGGGGAGGCGGTGGCGCGATGGCGACGGGGAGGCGGTGGCGCGATGGCGACGGGGCGGGGGGGGTGGGGGGCGGCCGAGAGGCTTGTGAAGAGAAGATGAAGATTGTTGTGAAGATGGGTGGTGAAGAGAAGAGATTAGAAGATGTGTGAAGACATTGTTCCACCTCTTCTCTGTGCAGAGGTTTGAAGACGTTTTTTAATGACACGTCTTCCAGAAAATAAACAGTGTGCGAAGTAAAAACCTCTTCCTGCGTCTGCGAGCGCGCAGATGAAGAGGTTGAGCTTATGATCAGCAAAGCCAGGGCAGAAAAATGTGTTCTTGAAGAAGAGACCTTCAAGAACATAATATCCTCGTCCTTACATGAAAAAGTGTGTTATCAGAATAAGCAGGGATTGGAATCTTGTGAGATAGCTCCTCCATAAACAATCTTGTCTGTAAGATCTCCTAGGTGTGGAACTTGCGAAGATGAGCTTCCTCTCATAGACCCCTTGACTGAAGAGCATGAAGAGGAGATGATAAAGAATAGCTGTAGGAGGAGTGAAGAAGAGCATTCTAAGAAGGGTCATCATCCCTCTGAGGAGAGTAAAACTGTTGGGATGACCAAGTCCAAAAGAAAGAACCTGATCAGAAAAAGTAAAAGAAAAGCAAGGAAGGCTTAGGAGATCAAGGCCAACTTCAGCTCTGCACAGAAACAAGTCTTTGTTTGTGCAGGATTTGAAGTGGTTAAAACTAAGGACACAAACTTGAACTCCAACAACAAGATTTCTAGTTCATGTCCAAGTCATCCCATCATCATGAAGAAGGTTGATAAGGTATCCATCAACCTCCAAAGGTAGTTCTAACCCCACAAGAATTGCCACATCATCTGAAAAGATGAAGATGGAGATTGAAAGTGATCAAGTTCAGCCTTGTTCTCAGATGAAGACTCCTAGAAGGAAGAAAATGGATTGTGTAATGTGTGAGAGTACCTCTTATCTTGCTAAAGATTGTTTCTACAATCCAAAGAGTAATCTCCACATCACAAAGAAAGCAACTATTAAGAGTCTAGAGAAGAAAAAGAAAGCTTTGGAAGGAGAATCTGTTTCCTTCGGAAGCTCCAAAATGAAGAAGAAGGAAAGTGGAAAATTTCCTTCGCAAGAAAATTGGGTCTCAGAAAAAAGAATACATCCAAAGCACTAAAGTCTACTGTAGTGCTAACAGGATCTTCCGAAGGTCCAGTCATAAAAATTTTTGAAGCCACAAACGCTTCCGAAGTTTTGAAGGTCAAGTCCAAACTTCCAAAGGTGGTGTGGAAGACAAAGAAAGACCAAATGACTGAGAGTTCTCCATCAGCAACAACAATAGATCATCAAAGCACAACTATATGATTTATTACTGTTTCATTACCTTCTACTTCTTTTGATAAGCCTAAGACCAATAAGGCTTGGGTTTCTAGATATAACTAATCATTTTCTTTGTGTAGGAACAACTTAAGATAAACAAGAATTTCTGGTTCATTGATAGCGGCTATTCCAGGCACATGACAGGCAATAGGTCACTAATTCAAAATTTTGAAAGAATTGATGGAGAGCCAGTTGCTTTTGGAGGAGATGAAGGTGGTTACATTTTATGAAGGGGCAAGGTCACAAATGGTAAGCTCAGCATTGAGAAGGTAAACTTTGTCAAGGATCTTGGATACAATCTTCTGAGTGTATCTCAATTTTGTGATCAGAGTCATAACATGATTTTTACTGAGCATGAGTGTATTGTTCTTAAGCCCGGGTGGTCATTCCTCATGAGCATATCCTGCTTAGAGCCCCTAAGAGAGGGAACATGTACAAGATGGATTTGCAAGAAACAACTCCCTCAGGAGAAGTATCATGCTTTCTATCTAAAGAAAATATTGATGAGTCTTTCCTTTGGCATAAAAAATGTACCATTTAAACTTTATAAACATGAATAAACTTATTAAGAATGATTTGGTAACCGGAATGCTTAAGAAAGAGTTTACAGGTGATGACCATTGTGTGGCATGCCTGAAAAGGAAGAAACACAAGGAATCTCACAAATCAAAAGAAAGAAACTCCATCACTAATCCCCTACACTTGTTACAATGGATCTCTTTGTCTCTACTAGTGTAATGAGTCTATGAAGGACCTTTTACTATTAGTGATCACAAATGTCTTTACAAGATTCACTTGGGTCTTTTTCCTTAGAACTAAGGATGAGACTCCTGAGATTCTAAAGAATATCATCTTAAAGATTAAGAATCAACGTGATCACAAGGTCAAAACCGTAAGATGTGATCAAGGAACTGAATTTAAGAACCAAATCCTTGATACATTTTGTGATGAAAAGGGATTACAAGACAGTATAGTGCTCCTAGGACTCCTCAACAAAATGGTGTTGCTGAGAGGAGAAACAGAACACTTATTAAAGCTGTAATAACTATGTTGTCTGACTCTAGACTGCCCATCACCTTCTGGGCTGAGGTAGTCAACACTGCCTGCTATGTGCAAAACAGAGTTTTAGTGGTTTAGACTCATGGTAAGACTCCTTATGAACTTTGGAACACGAGGAAACCTTTTATTGGTTTTCTCGGGTCATTTGGATGTCCTTGCACCATCTTGAATACCAAAGATCAAATTGCCAAGTTTGCTGAGAAATCAGATAATGGACATTTCATTGGATACTCTTCCCAAGCCAAGGCTTATAGAGTATACAATCTTAGAACTAGAGTAGTTGAAGAGTTAGCCAATATGACTTTCAATGAGCACACTCCCAGTGTGAAAGGTTTTGGTCCGGATTGGCTGTTTGATCTTAATTTAGTTACCAATTGTTTTAACAAATCTTGTGAGCATGTTTCAGGATCTACACACACACTACCTACATGTGATCCTTATCCAAGATTTGAGTTGGGAAGACCTTCAAGCTATACATCTTCAACTCTTGTTTTAACTAACTCTGCAGATGAAGTTTCTATCAGTATAACAATGACAAGTTCAGATGATACATCTGAGATGCCTTCAAATTCTAGCTCAGAGGCACCACAACCAGATAAAGAAGAATCGTAGAAGAAAATGGTGGTGGTGGTAGTGATCAAGAATTTCTTGATGCTGGCAACCACTCCATAGAAGACAACATCAATGATGTCACACACTCACTAGATCAAGTCTGTTAGGATCATTTGGTCCAACAAAGTCTTTCTTGATAAGTGTGCTGATGTGGTGGGAGAAACATCAATGCCAGATCTAAATTCTCTAATTTAGATCTCTCTCAGCAACTTGTTGTGATACCTCAACTAAGGATCCACAAGTCTCATTCCATCACAAATATCATTAGAAATGTTGACACAAGGGTAAGAACAAGAGGACAAACCCATGAAGCAAATGTTTGTCTTCACTCTTGTTTCTTATCTCAGATAGAGCCCAAGAAGATTGATGAGGCTCTGAAGGATGGAAGTTGGGTTGAAGCTATATAAGTGGAGCTGCTTTAATTCAAAAGAAAAAGGTTTGGAATCTATGTCCTCTTCCTCATGGGAAGACTACTATAGGAACCAAATTTGTGTTTAGGAATAAAAAAGATGATAGAAGAATTGTCATCAAGAATAAAGCTAGACTAGTTATTCAAGGATAGACATATGAAGAATGAATTGACTACATTGATGTCTTTGCTCTTGTAGCAAGACTAGAGGCTGTCAGGATATTCTTGGCTTTTGCTGCATCCAAGAACTTCAAGGTCTATCAACTGGATGTCAAGTGTCCTTTTCTTTATAGGGAAATTGATAAAGAGGTGTATGTCAAACAACCACCTGGTTTTGTAGATCCTAATCATGCTTATTATGTTTGCAAGCTTGATAAAGCTCTATATGGGCTGCACCAAGTACCAAGGAAGTGGTATGAGACTCTATCTCAGTATCTTTGGAAGCATGAATACAAAAGGGGTACTATAGATGGAACTCTCTTCATCAAAGGACAAGGAAATGACTTGATGTTAGTTCAAGTATATGTGTATGACATCATCTTGGTTCAACTGATCCAAAGCTCTACAAATACTTTGAGAAGCTGATAAAGGACAGATTTGAAATAAGTGCCATGAGGGAACTCAATTTCTTTATGGAAATTCAAGTGAAGCAAGTTGAAGATGACATCTTCATAAGTCAGTAAAAGTACATTCAGGACATACCCAAAAGGTTCAACATGACTGATTGTAAGATTATTAAGACACCCATAGCAAGAAACCACTCCCTTGGATCTGATCTTGACGGGAAGTGTGTGGATGAACACCTTTATGGGGCTATGATTGGGTCTTTTATGTATCTTACAGCTAGCAGGCCTGATATCATGTTTGCTACATGTATTTGTGTAAGATATTAATCCAACCCTAAGATGTCACATCTTATCACTGCTAAAAAAATTCTAAGCTACCTTAAAGGTGCCTCAAACCTTGGCCTCTTGTATCCCAAAAATTCTGAATTCAATTATATGCATATATAGTTAGTGATTATGGTGCCTGCAATATGACTGAAAAGTCTAGATCTGGGGGATGTCAGTTTCTTGGTGGAAGAGTTGTCTCATGTCAATGCAAGAAACAATCCTGTGTCTCTGCATCAATTGTTGAAGCTAAATACATTGTTGTTGCAAGTTGTTGTGCTCAAGTGATATGGATTCAAAATCAGATGCTTGACTATGGATTAAACTTCAAGGAGACTCCCATTCATATAGATAACCACTGTGTATCTTAATCACTGAAAATCCAATACAGCACTCCAGGACAAAACACATCAATATCAGGTATCATTTGATTAGAGGTAACTTTGAAAAGAGATTAATCAAACTAGTCAAGGTTAACACAAATGAACAATATGCTGATTTGTTCACCAAAGATTTTGATGAACAAAATTTCAAGTATCTTATATCAGCTATTGGTATGATTAACTTTGAGTAGCTTTTCTTAAAACTTAATCATATTATTTCTAAAATCTGTGTGTCCTAAGTTGTCTATTCTATCACCTTCATAAGCTCTTGTTTTTCTGGATGAAAATTTTCTTAGAAGAACTTCCTTAGAATTTTTGAAAATTCTTGGTCTTTTTAATTTGGAAGATATAAGTTTTATCTTTGGAAGAAACTTAAGACTTCAAAACGAATAACCGCCTAAGAAAATTGCCTTCGGAAGAAATCTCTTCCTAAGCTTAAAAATTTCTCTTAGGCACTTACATGTTTTCAAGGATAATTTTCTTCCGAAGCAAATTAACTCTCGGAAGCTTTATTCTTAGCTGAATAAAACTCTTAACTCTTAATTTTCTACAGAAGCAAAATTTTCAAAAACTCTCAGGAAATTCTTCTGAAGTCACTTTGGCTTCGGAAGCTTTTTCATTAAAACTTTTAAAGACATTTACCTTCGAAGATTTTAAAATTCCAAGAAAACTACTTTTTGAGTAAAAAGTAAACTTCTTTTTCAGAGGTAGGACCGACATCTAGATTTCAAAGTTTATCCTCTTTCATTAACTTTGTCTTAAATCCTGTTCATATAAACCCAACGATTTCCCCCTCTTTCTATCATCTTCAGCTTTCCTCCAAACCAAAATTCCCAAAACTCTCTCTGTAACCGCCTATGTTCTTTCTTTCCTTCACCATTAAGCTTTCTTAAATGGCCAACCTTAACAGAAGAAATGATCCCGATTTCTCCATGTAGTTACACAGGCAACACAATCAGGTTGCCCTGTTAAACATTGAGAAAGATCCACACTTCTCAGAGGTTTACAAAATCTTTACTGACGATTATAGTCGCTATGGGTATGTGTACCTATTAAGACACAAAGATGAAGCTTTTGAAATGTTCAAAATCTTTCAAAATGAAGTACAAAATCAACTCAACAAGTCGATTAAAGTTCTCCGCACCGATAGAGGAGGTGAATACCTAAGAGATGTATTTCAAGATCATCTTAGGAGTTGTGGGATTGTCTCACAACTCACTTCACCTGGAATACCACAACATAATGGTATGTCTGAGAGGAGGAATCGAACCTTATTGGATATGGTCCGACTATGATGGCTAGAAGCACATTACCTCTATCATTTTGGGGTTTCGTTTTACTCTCCGCGGCCCGTATTCTAAATATGGCCCCAACCAAAAAGGTGGAAAGGACACCCTTTGAAATATGGCATGGAAGAGTTCCATCCCTATCATATTTAAGGGTCTGGGGTTGTGAGGCTTATGTTAAGACTCCCACCCCAAACAAGTTGGAAGTTCGATCCACCAAGTGCATCTTTGTTGGATATCCTAGAGATTCTATGGGATATTATTTCTATGATCCACTAGAACAAAAAGTGTTTGTTGCCAGAAAGGGTGAGTTCTTAGAAGAAAACTTCCTTATGGAAGGAACTAGCAGTAAAACAATGGATCTCGAGGAGGATCAAGAACCACAACCTGATGCACGTTTGGTTAAAACTAGCACTCAACATGAGGATGTTGAAAATAATCAAGTGGTTGATTAATACACACAAAACGTTCGCAGAAGTTGTAGAACTAGTAATCCACCTGAAAAATATGGATTTTTCATGGATGGATGCTATGTGGTAGATTCAGATGAACCAACCACATACCACGATGCAGTGCCCAATTCAGATTGTGACAAATGGCTCGAGGCCATGAGCGTTGAGATGCAATCCATGCATGATAATCAAGTATGGGACTTCGTTGTACCACCTCTTAACGCCAAAGTAGTTGGAAGCAAGTGGGTTTTCAAGAAGAAAACCGATATGCATGGAAACTTGGATACTTATAAGGCTAGACTTGTAGCAAAGGGTTTCACTCAAACTCAAGGAGTTGATTATGCTGAAACCTTCTCACCTGTTGCGATGCTAAAGTCTATAACAATATTGTTTGCCATAGCTGCTCATTATGATTATGAGATTTGGCAAATGGATGTCAAAACCACTTTCCTAATGGATATCTTGAGGAAGATATCTCTATGGTTCAGCCTGAAGGTTTTGTCGATCCAAAACATCCTAATAAAGTATGCAAGTTAAAGAAATCAATCTATAGAATGAAACAAGCATCAAGAAGTTGGAATCACTGTTTTGATGAAGAAATAATTAAATTCGGATTCATCAAGAATGCTGATAAAGCTTGTGTATATAAGAAAGCTAGTGGGAGCATCATCACTTTCCTAGTATTGTATGTTGATGACATACTACTATTTGGAAATGGCATTCCAACCTTGGAAGGTGTAAAAACCTGGCTTGGAAGTTGTTTTTCCATCAAGGATCTTGGTGAAGCCGCCTATATTCTGGGAATAAAGATCTATAGGGATAGATCAAGGCGGTTGATTGGTTTAAATCAAAGTGCATACATTGATAAAATCTTGAAAAGGTTCAACATGGAGAACTCTAAGAAAGGTACGGTACCTATTCAAAGAGGAACGGAATTGAGTACGACTCAATGTCCTAGCTCAAAGGATGAGCAAGATAAAATGAAGGCAATCCCATACGCATCTTCTATTGGATCCATCATGTATGCAATGATATGCACTCGACCGGACGTGTCATGCGCCTTAAGCATGACAAGCCAGTACCAGCAAAATCCTGGAAACAATCATTGGATGGCTGTTAAGAACATACTTAAGTACCTAAGGGGGACAAAAGATATGTTCCTAATCTATGGATCTGGTGATGAGGAACTCGTTGTAAAAGGTTACACGGATGCGAGTTTCCAAACCGATCGTGATGATTCACGGTCACAATCGGGATATATTTTCATTCTGAATGGAGGAGCGGTCTCTTGGAAAAGCTCCAAACAGGATATGATGGCTCTATCAACTACAGAATCAGAATACATCGCCGCCTCATTGGCAGCTCAAGAAGCTGCATGGTTAAAGAAATTCATTGCCGATCTAAGGGTTGTCCCTTCCATTCAGGACCCCCTAGAGATCTTTTGTGATAACGAGGGTGCGATTGCCCAAATCAAGGAACCTCGTGCTCACCAAAAGACTAGGTACATTGAGCGGAGATTCAACTACATACGAGATAAAGTTGAAAAGGGAAAGATATGTATTCGCAAAGTTCACACGGATCAAAACATTGCGGATCCTCTCACGAAGCTCCTTGAAAAGGCAAAGCATGAAGGTCATACTTGTGCCATGGGACTTCGATATTCTAGTGATTGGATTTGATCTGTAATTTTGTATTTGGATATGTGGAACCTTTTTTATTTGAATAAAATTATTTTGTTATAATGTTTCAATTAATATTCTAATTTAGCATGTTTAATCCATGAGTAATATGTTTACTCTAAATGTCCGTAGTAGTTCAGATTGTGGGAACAAGAGTGAGGGTAAGATTATTATGAACTTGGATTGGTTGATATTCATAAGGATGAATATAGAGCAATGGGTTGCTACCAAGGTTCATAGATATTTGTGGGATACAAATATTGGACTAACCGCATCTCAAATTTTACTACATGGAATCTTATTGATTGATCATAAGTGAATTTGAGTAATGGCGAATATCATTTGGTATCGTCAGACCTGAGATACATATTGGGTTTTGATATTCACCAAGTGTCATACCTTGATCTGGTTATCGCTGTTCTGAAATAATGGACAGTACATTAGACTATGTTCAGGTGTGACACAAGGTGATTGTGAGAAACGTATGTAGTCAAGATGGGATTTGTTCCTCTTATTCGTTGAGAGTTAGATGTCTAAGGCCTGGATAAGTTATATCAACAAGGAATGATCACTATGTGTCCTTGGATTTAACATGACGTCTGCAACAAAAGGATAGATGATTAATTCACCTAAATCAGTTCAAGTAGGATACTTGAATGGGATGATGTTATTCAATGGCTATAAGTCATGCGTATTAAGGGTAGTAAACCGTTGTTAGGCGGTATTTACTACTTGCATCAATCTTCTATGAATCTTGTGCAAGTGGGAGATTGTTGGATTCTATATGCCCAAGACACATAGAACATTGATGCGGTTAGTATGTCATGATCCAAGTCGGGTTATACCCAATAACAAGCTTTGCAATCACCGATAATTATTCAATTGATGATATGATCATGCAATTAAATAATAACACCAAATTTAGAATATGGGTTTTCTATATAAGTTTCATATGAGATGGAACAACTTATTAGGATATTTTGTTCAAGAATATTACTTAGTGTTATTTAAGTTAGTTAGATAACATTAAATAATAAAAAAGTGTATAGGTTATACAATTAAAAGTTAATTGTACAACTTATAAGGGATTAGTTTATAAAAATTATTTGATAAGGTTTTGGGGGGAAAAACTCTTATCTTAGAGCTTTTTTCGGCCGCCCCCTCTCCTATGAGAGGGTTTTACTTTCTTGTGAACTACAAAACTTTAAAGACTAGTCCAACACTCAACCATCCCATCTCTTTCACACATGCACATCAAAAATTAGAAGCTCTCATCTCTCTCTCTAGCTCTCGGGTTCCAGCAGCCTTTAGAAAGGTATTGGAGTCATTTTGGTGTTCATCTCTCTAGCAAGAAGAGGTGTTTGCAAGTTAGCTTGGGGTATACAAGATTGAGGGGTCATTTTCTTGGAGCCTTGGCCGAGTTTTGAGCATCCAACATCCCTTTCTGGTTGGTTTTAAGCTGTTGTAAGGTAGTTTTTCACAGCTCATTGTAGCTGTGATTTTATGTACATTTACATATGTTACATAGCTTGCTTATTCACATATATGATCCTTTGATTTTGGGTTTGTTTTAAACATATATATGTCACCATAAGAACATGAAATTTTGAGATTTATAATCATGTTTCTAAATATATTTCCGCTGCGTTTTTCTGAAAGTTTAAGAGGTTAAACTTTGGTTTTATGAACAAACAAACCCTTCAATGGCATCAAGAGCCGATTATGTGGATAGCTTGCTAGTTCTTGTCCTTTAAAAATCGATTTTAAAGGATGTTTAATCACTCATTAGAGGCTGTTTTGGTGGATTTAATAAACCCCATGTCTTTCAAAGTTATATCTTCATGCTTATGATTAAACTTTGAAAGATAGGAATGTCAATTGGTTGATATGTTGGTTGTTGTTTGTTTGGACAAACAAACCCTAATTTTCAGTTTATGTTGGCTGAAAATTGGGGTTTGATGGGGTTTATTTTGTTTATTGTATGATGTTTATACTTGTTCATTTGATAGTGCATAACCTAGCTTGACCTTGTGTTGTTTGGTTTGAAAGAATGTATTTATTTGATTAAATTCATTCAATTGGGTTGTAAAGTTTTGTGCTTGTAATTTATCTATTTATTCATTGGGATGTAATATTGATTAGGAGTACTTTACTTTTACTAGAAAATATGTATTAGGATATATATTTTGTAAAAAAAGATGCTCGGGAAGGAAGCATAAAAGGTAGACACAAAGTGGATTTGAAGCATACGGATGCGACATCAAGTGGGAGATCCATTGTAATCTCCATTTTGTGTTTTTTGTAACCCTTAGCAAAGACCAAATGACCACACTTGTGATGGCAAACAAGTGTGGTCACAATAGTAGCTATGGTTATGCACATGTGGTTGTTTATATTATGCTCGTTTGATTGTGATTTTGTGAATGATTGTGTGATATTTGGATATGATAAACAATCTTAATAAAATGATCTTAACAAGCTAATATAAAAATGATTCTTAATCATTAAGTGTTAATAAATGGTTATTAAAAGGATTAATGATTTCATAATAAAATGGGTTTTATTAAAAGAACCATAGAGTACCAAGTATTTGTAAGCATACAATTACAAGGTACATAGAGTTTTCAAAGTCTAGAATTAATGAAAACTTTAAATTCTTTACCAACAAGTTTGACACCGTCCTTTTGCACAACACTTGAGTCATTTGGAAACTCTTAATGGGATAAAGGTCACCTAACTATTTAGAGGGAACTTGTGACTTAAGGTGGGGATACCACATTGATGGGATAAAGGTCACCTAACCACTTATGTTGGTAAACTCACATGTGTATGCAAGTAGGGTAACTTGATTTGCAAACCATGTTAAATGGATCACCTACAATATGGTTTCCAAATGGTGTTGATGGGATTAACATGCCGACTTTACATATGATGTTTCAAATCGATCCCATATCTCTAGAAGTTGCAAATGGTTGCAATCGTCAATCGTTGACCACCTTATTAATTTAAATCGTGGGATAAAGGTCACCTAACCACAATTTAAATGTAATGTTGGATTCTAGATTTTAATATAAAATGGCCATAAAAGGTACTTATTATTAAAATAACAATATCGAAAATACTAAAATTGATCTTTGTTAAAATTTTGTAGATGGCCTCCAATAACCATGATAACAATGAAAATTCATCCGCGTCCGCAAAATTATTACGAGCGATTCTCCAAAAGGAACGTCTAAATCATAACAATTTCATTGATTGGTATCGAAACTTGAGAATCGTTCTCAAGCAAGAGAGACGATCATATATTTTAGACGACCCTATCCCCGATCAACCTACTGAGGATGATGAGGAGGCCTATACGATTGGCTGAAGTACACCAAGGACTCCGTCCAAGTGTCTTGCCTCATGCTGCCGAACATGACTCCGGATCTCCAAAAGGAGTATGAACATCATGGAGCTTATGACATGATAACCCAGCTGAAGGAAACATTCCAACAGCAAGCAAGGGTTGAGCGCTTCGAAACGGTTCGAGCACTCCATGCATGTCGTATGGACGACAACCAATCGGTTTCATCTTATGTACTTAAGATGAAAAGCCACATTGACCGCCTCGAAAGACTTAATTGTCCTGTCTCAAAGGAATTGGCCATGGATTTGATCCTCGATGGCCTTACCAAGAAGTTCGAGACATTCGTGTTGAACTATAACATGAATGCTTGGGACAAGAGCATTGGTGAGCTTCACTCAATGCTCAAAATGGCCGAGGCGGCCATGGGTAAAAGGGTTTTACCCGTTCTCACCATCAATGAAGGTGGGAACAAGAAAAGGCCTCATCCCACACCCAAGGAAAAGGTTGTCAAGGGCAAAGGACCCGTATGGGGAAAAGAGAAAGGGGTGGTAAGGGTGCCACCCAAACCACAGGAGAAGAAGCAAAAGGTTGCTACTAATGACTCATGCTTCAAGTGTGGGGAGATTGGACATTGGGCAAGAAATTGTCCTGTCCATTTCCAAGAGTTGAAAGCAAAGAGGGATGCTGGGCAAACCTCAGGTACAATATACATGATCCATATTGATTTAGACATGACATCCTATAACACATGGGTATTAGATACCAGATGTGGAACTCACATTTGCAATTTGTTGCAGGGGTTCAAAAGAAGTAGTAACTTCAACAAAGGGGATGTTAACCTCTACATGGGCAATAGGGCTAAAGTTCAAGTTGAAGCCTGTGGTGACTACATCTTGAAACTTCCAAATGGTTTGGAAGTAATTTTGAACAATGTTTTATATGCTCCTAGTTTGACTAGAAATATTATTTATGTAGCCCAATTAAAACAATTTGGATATCTATTATCATTTGTTGAAAAAGATGTTCATGTTTCTTTAAATGATATGTTCTACTTTAAAGCTATTCCCATTAATGGTATATATGAATTGGTTCATGAAAGTACTTTAAATAGTTCATTGTACTAAACTAGCACCAAGAAACTCAAGTTGGATTTGAGTGATACCTATCTTTGGCATTGTCGTCTTGGTCATATAAACAAGAAAAGAATTCAAACACTACAAAAGAATGGTCTTTTAAAAACAAGTGAATGTGATTCATTTAATGTGTGTGAGTCTTGTTTACAAGTAAAAATGACTAAGGCACCCTTTAGTGGAACTAACAAAAGGGCAAAAGATTTATTAGGAATCATACATTCGAATGTATGTGGTCCTTTTAAGCCGATGACTAGGAATGGTGAAGATACTTCATTACCTTTACCGACGATTATAGTCGCTATGGGTATGTGTACCTATTAAGACACAAAGATGAAGCTTTTGAAATGTTCAAAATCTTTCAAAATGAAGTACAAAATCAACTCAACAAGTCGATTAAAGTTCTCCGCACCGATAGAGGAGGTGAATACCTAAGCGATGCTTTTCAAGATCATCTTAGGAGTTGTGGGATTGTCTCACAACTCACTCCACCTGGAACACCACAACATAATGGTGTGTCTGAGAGGAGGAATCGAACCTTATTGGATATGGTCCGATCTATGATGGCTAGAAGCATATTACCTCTATCATTTTGGGGTTTCGCTTTACTCTCCGCGACCCGTATTCTAAATATGGCCCCAACCAAAAAGGTGGAAAGGACACCCTTTGAAATATGGCATGGAAGAGTTCCATTCCTATCATATTTAAGGGTTTGGGGTTGTGAGGCTTATGTTAAGACTCCCACCGCAAACAAGTTGGAAGTCTGATCCACTAAGTGCATCTTTCTTGGATATCCTAGAGATTCTATGGGATATTATTTCTATGATCCACTAGAACAAAAAGTGTTTGTTGCCAGAGAGGGTGAGTTCTTAGAAGAAAAGTTCCTTATGGAAGGAACTAGCAGTAAAACAGTGGATCTTGAGGAGGATCAAGAACCACAACCTGATGCACGTTTGGTTAAAACTAGCACTCAACATGAGGATGTTGAAGATCATCAAGTGGTTGATCAATACACATAAAACGTTCGCAGAAGTTGTAGAACTAGTAATCCACCTGAAAAATACGGATTTTTCATGGATGGATGTTATGTGGTAGATTCAGATGAACCAACCACATATCATGATGCAGTGTCCAATTCAGATTGTGACAAATGGCTCGAGGCCATGAGCGTTGAGATGCAATCCATGCATGATAATCAAGTATGGGACTTGGTTGTACCGCCTCTTAACTCCAAAGTAGTTGGAAGCAAGTGGGTTTTCAAGAAGAAAACCGAATGCATGGAAACTTGGATACTTATAAGGCTAGACTTGTAGCAAAAGGTTTCACTCAAACTCAAGGAGTTAATTATGATGAAACCTTCTCACCTGTTGCGATGCTAAAGTCTATAAGGATATTGTTTGCCATAGCTGCTCATTATGATTATGAGATTTGGTAAATGGATGTCAAAACCACTTTCCTAAATGGATATCTTGAGGAAGATGTCTATATGTTCAGCCTGAAGGTTTTGTCGATCCAAAACATCCTAATAAAGTATGCAAGTTAAAGAAATCAGTCTATAGAATGAAACAAGCATCAAGAAGTTGGAATCACCGTTTTGATGAAGAAATAATTAAATTCGGATTCATCAAGAACGCTGACGAAGCTTGTGTATATAAGAAAGCTAGTGGGAGCATCATCACTTTTCGAGTATTGTATGTTGATGACATACTACTATTTGGAAATGACATTCCAACCTTGGAAGGTGTAAAAACCTGGCTTGGAAGTTGTTTTTCCATCAAGGATCTTGGTGAAGCCGCCTATATTCTGGGAATAAAGATCTATAGGGATAGATCAAGGTGGTTGATTGGTTTAAATCAAAGTGCATACATTGATAAAATCTTGAAAAGGTTCAACATGGAGAACTCTAAGAAAGGTACGGTACCTATTCAAAGAGGAACGATATTAAGTACGACTCAATGTCCTAGCTCAAAGGATGAGCAAGATAAAATGAAGGCAATCCCATACGCATCTGCTATTGGATCCATCATGTATGCAATGATATGCACTCGACCGGACGTGTCATGCGCCTTAAGCATGACAAGCCGATACCAGCAAAATCCTGGAAACAGTCATTGGATGGTTGTTAAGAACATACTTAAGTACCTAAGGAGGACAAAAGATATGTTCCTAATCTATGGATCTGGTGATAAGGAACTCGTTGTAAAAGGTTACATAGATGCGAGTTTCCAAACCGATCGTGATGATTCACGGTCACAATCGGGATATATTTTCATTCTGAATGGAGGAGCTGTCTCTTGGAAAAGCTCCAAACAGGATGTGGTGGCTCAATAAACTACAGAATCAGAATACGTCACCGCCTCATTGGCAGCTCAAGAAGCTGCATGGTTGAAGAAATTCATTGCCGATCTAGGGGTTGTCCCTTCCATTCAGGACCCCCTAGAGATCTTTTGTGATAACGAGGGTGCGATTGCCCAAATCAAAGAACCTCGTGCTCAATAAAAGACTAGGCACATTGAGCAGAGATTCAACTACATACGAGATGAAGTTGAAAAGGGAAAGATATGTATTCGCAAAGTTCACACGGATTAAAACATTGCGGATCCTCTCACGAAGCTCCTTGAAAAGGCAAAGCATGAAGGTCATGCTTGTGCCATGGGACTTCGATATTCTAGTGATTGGATTTGATCTGTAATTTTGTATTTGGATATGTGGAACCTTTTATTATTTGAATAAAATTATTTGGTTATAATGTTTCAATTAATATTCCAATTAGCATGTTTAATCCATGAGTAAATTGTTTACTCTAAATGTCCGTGGTCGTTCAGACTTGTGGGAACAAGTGTGAGGGTAAGATTATTATGAACTTGGATTGGTTGATATTCATAAGGATGAATATAGAGCAATGGGTTACTACCAAGGTTCATAGATATTTTTGGGATACAAATATTGGACTAACCCGCATCTCAAATTTTACTACATGGAATCTTATTGATTGATCATAAGTGAATTTGAGTAAAGGCGAATATCATTTCGTATCCTCAGACCTGAGATACATATTGGGTTTTGATATTCACCAAGTGTCATACCTTGATCTGGTTATCCGCTGTTCTGAAATAATGGACAGTACATGAGACTATGTTCAGGTGTGACACAAGGTGATTGTGAGAAACGTATTTAGTCAAGATGGGATTTGTTCCTCTTATTCATTGAGAGTTAGATGTCTAAGGCCTGGATAAGTTAAATCAACAAGGAATGATCACTCTGTGTCCTTGGATTTAAACATGACGTCTGTAACAAAAGGATAGATGATTAATTCACCTAAATCATTTCAAGTAGGATACTTGAATGGGATGATGTTATTGAATGGCTATAATTCATGCGTATTAAGGGTAGTAAACCGTTGTTAGGCGGTATTTACTACTTGCATCAATCGTCTATGAATCTTGTGCAAGTGGGAGATTGTTGGATTCTATATGCCCAAGACACATAGAACATTGATGCGGTTAGTATGTCATGATCCAAGTCGGATTATACCCAATAACAAGCTTTGCAATCACCGAAAATTATTCATTTGATGATATGATCATGCAATTAAATAATAACACCAATTTAGAAAATGGGTTTTCTAAATAAGTTGCATATGAGATGGAACAACTTATTAGGATATTTTGTTCAAGAATATTACTTAGTGTTATTTAAGTTAGTTAGATAACATTAAATAATAAAAGAGTGTATAAGTTATACAATTAAAAGTTAATTGTACAACTTATAAGGGACTAGTTTATAAAAATTATTTGATAAGGTTTTAAGGGGAAAAACTCTTATCTTAGAGCTTTTTTCGGCCGCCCCCTCTCCTATGAGAGGGTTTTACTTTCTTTTGAACTACAAAACTTTAAAGACTAGTTCAACACTCAACCATCCCATCTCTTTCACACATGCAAATCAAAAATTAAAAGCTCTCATCTCTCTCTCAAGCTCTCGGGTTCCAGCAGCCTTTGGAGAGGTATTGGAGTCATTTTGGTGTTCATCTCCCTAGCAAGAAGAGGTGTTTGTAAGTTAGCTTGGGGTATACAAGCTTGAGGGGTCCTTTCCTTGGAGCCTTGGCCGAGTTTTGAGCATCCAACATCCCTTTCTTGGTCAGTTTTAACCTGTTGTAAGGTAGTTTTTCATAACTCATTGTAGCTGTGATTTTATGTATTTACATATGTTTCATAGCTTTCTTATTCACATATAATGATCCTTTGATTTTGGGTTTGTTTTAAACATATATATGTCACCATAAGAACATGAAATTTTCAGTTTTATAATCAGGTTTCTAAATATATTTCCGCTGCGTTTTTCTGAAAGTTTAAGAGGTTAAACTTTGGTTTTATGAACAAACAAACCTTCAAGAGCTTACCCAGGATCACAAGAACCTGTGAATGTGGTTGATCTAACCTCTAGCTCACCTATGCAAGTGGGTGATGCTACTAAAAAGGAGGAGAAAGTCATCACAGACACAGAACCTAGGAGTTCCTCACAGAGTATGGATATTGAGGACTCACCATTCTCACTTGCAACTGTCCATACTCAGCAACTTCCTCAGGTTCACATTTATGTAGACTTTATAGACTCCTTCATACAGTGTCTTTTTGAGGAAAGGATACCAAGGGCAGTGTCATCTACACCTCAAGGAACTTCCAACTACATCATAGGGTGGATGTATGATCCAACAGAAGAGCCATCATTCTTCAAAGAGTTCAAGGGCAATAAGAAGTCCTTAACTTTCAGACCTTGAACTACTATGAAGGTCTTGACCTTATTAGCATGCCACTTGTTAACCCAAGCAAATCTAGACAAGCTTATAGTCTGGCTTAAAGGATACAAGCCAAAATTACTGAAAAGTTCAGACTTAAAAGGAGATAAAGGCAATCAGGTTATACTATTGGTCAACTGGATGTTGTTGCAGACCCTAAGATTAGCTTCGATGAGGAAACCTTGACTGAAAGCCCAGTGGTAGAGCCTGAGAGCCCTGTCACACCCACAACTACTTCAGCAATTCATTCCCTCAGTGAAGCACCTACTTGTGAAGGTGCATCACAACCTCTCTCTAGCCAGAGCTTAGAAGCTACACCAAGCAATGAAGACCAAAGATCTCTCCACCCTGAGTCACAAAGGTCTGTGAGTGACAAAAGGAAAAAAAAATGACTTCTAAGGAGATTGAGGAGGAGGAGGAGAGAGAGAGAGAAGAAGAGGAAGCTAAAGGGAGAAAGTTCCTCTACTAGGTCTGCTAGATTCATGGAAGCTGCTATTAGGGCTACCCCAGGCCAAACACTCAAGATGATGAGTTAAGGGAAGTCAGGATAAACTATTTACAAACTAGGAATGATGATATTTATAATATCATCTCCCTCCCTTTAGATGAATTAAATAAACTGGCTGACATGGAATTGTCAAGGAAAGAAAGGAGGCAGAGTATGCAAAATTACTTCTTCAAATCAAAGAAGAAAGAAGACAGAAAAGACTCTACAAGCATGTGCCTACCCTCTCCTCAGATCAAGAAAGTCATGTACAAGAGGATGTGGCTCCACCAAAACCTCCAATAGACAAAGAAACTGATAGGATCAAAATGATCAACTACCTGAGTGCCACATGCCTATATCAGGTAGATGTACTTATACCCTTATCCTTTGATACATTGAGTTCAAGTATCTCAAACACCTTGAATTTGAAGTAACTAAATAAAGAAAAATCACAAAGAAAAGGTTAAGGGAAGAAGCTGTAAAGTCAAGAGCCATCATCTAGAAAAGTATGAAGAAGTCTGCTGATAGGCAGAGGATGATGAGCTTCTTGAAGTTGTATGGATTCTTCGAAAGGAGACTTGGCCCCATGTCTCTATCAACTATGGATGAGCATATAAGGGTGATCAAGTAAAAGATTCAAAGAGGAGAACTAGTTGATTTACACTCCCCACCAAGTCAGGTCTCTCAAGAAGTGGAGGTTAAAATTGAACCATTTGAGAGAAAAAAACCTGAACCTCCTGCTGAGCATCAGCAAGGTTCTACTTCTGATCTATAATAGGGTTCTGTCCCCTCTCAATCTAAACTCGTGAGAGAGGAAAACCGAACTGAGAAAGATAAAGAAGATCAACAAGATGTTGCAGGCCGGTCTTCTCAGTTAAAAGGTTCAAAAAGGAGAAAAAGGATGGCCTCTATAGCAAAGCCAAAGCAGAAGAAGAAAGAGGCATCTATCTACAAACCTCATGATAAGTCCGAACATCCTGAGGATATGCAAAAAGAGGATGCTACATCAACTCTAATTCAAATAGCTCCTCTAGCATTAAGAAGACCCATCTTGTCCTGGACATACACTACAAATCCAGAAAGATGCCATGTCATCAGAGATCAAGGTGTTGAAGATGTCTACACATGGCAAGACATAATCAATCTATCTCTAAATGATCTCTTTGACACAAGAAGACATTATGAGAGTCTGAGTGATTCTGATCATCTTATGAAGAAAGGGATGGTCATCATCATGATGAGGACTGTTGATATCTAAGTCTTTAAGTATTTTGGTAGCATTAGCCTAGGGGGAATTTGTAAGGTTTCATATAAGGCTGATGCAACCCAAAACATCCAAAGTCTCTCTTGCATGCATGCACAAGAGTACTGAAGTATAATGCTTCGGAAGTTTTACACTCTTCCTTAGAAAACATTCTAACTGTCAAATCTTCCGAATCAAAGACCAATATCTTCTGAAGCCAAACATGAAGTCTTCCGAAGCTTCAAATACAAAGTCTTCCGAAGCCAACTTTTGAAGACAGATTTCTTCCGAAGACTTTTTAACACATGCTATTATCGGATTTACCTTTATTATAAAGTTGGACCACTTTTCCGCTGCAACTCTGATTAGACACCAATTTTACATAAGTTGTTGAAAGGTCCATGCTTTTGTTAACTGTACATTGAGGTCTTGAGTCTGTACTTTCTACTTTATGTACCTTTATCCTTTTGGTAATATATTAGGATGTGAGTTATAGCATGCTATAGTCACTAGTCAAAAGGCAATCTGTCTTTTGACTCTACATTGATTTTGTTGTTGTCTAGATAATGTATCCAGCTCGCCTTCAAAGTATGGCCAGCTGTAGGTTGTAGTATAAGTATCTCGGGTCCTTGTATCTTATCATCATTGCTTTGTAAACACTTGTAAGGAACTAGAGAGAAATATACATCATCCTTGAAAATCAATTACTTGTGTTCTAGTTCTGTCTATTTATTACTTGTGTTTCTTAGCTCTTATATAAACTGGTTTTTCTACTTCCCCATTTAATCTATTAAGTGTTTTAATGAACTCTCCTCAATTGTGTTATTATGTTGTAAAATTGCATTGCACCCTTCCTAACGGTCCTACAAACTATAATACACAATGATTAAATAACAACAATTTAGATAATATAAAATGTAAAACACAATAATAAAATATCTCATTCTAATTTTTTGCTCGTCATTATGTTATCATGGACATAATGAACTTTGAAAACACTTTGTGAAATAAAATCATTGTGTATCTCTAATTGTAATACACGAAGAAAAGATATCAACAATTTTATATGATATATTAATAAATGACAAAAATAACACGAAATTTTCTGAAATGTAAAACATCACCATAATAAAAATGATATATGATGAAAAATAATATTAACTTAAAGAACTAACGTATCAGACACAATAACCTGACGTATTTAACATAATAACAAAAATATAATCTCCTTTAAAACAATAAAAGTGTACATGTCAAGCCCAAATTTTTTCTTAATCTATTTAGATTAATACTCTTTTTTACTATAATAACATAATAACGCTATCCATAAAATAGATTATGGTTTAATATTAGGTAATGATATAATACAATAGAGTATGGTTTAATACTAGGTAATTGCTCCCGTGGCACCCAACTTATTTGTCAAATGGCAAGATGTTGGAGAGTATAGTATACGGGAGTGTTTAAGATTTAATAGAATTTAAGGAAGCTTTAGAAGCCCTAGCATTCCTTGGAATAATCATCAAACGATTATTTTCCTATGGAAATTAGGGGAAGGAGATCAAGCAATGCGAATGGGAGTCAATTACCATGGTATGCTACACTCATCAACATATGCATTAGTTTGTATATAGTAACTTTGAGGGGAAGTGGGTCTAAAAGGGGATGGTGTTGACCGTAAGTGTTGTGTGCTCAACCGATCTTTCATGATCTGTTTTTGTGTATAGTGTCACCACCGTCACATCTCTTGTCAATACCTCCTTGTTTGTGACATCACTTTTGCTTTCTGTGCTTTAATCGCCTGAAAATTTATTTATAATGGTGTAAATCTACGAACATTAAACAAACAATTAGTAATATGTTAATGATATACTAAATGGCATTGTATAAAAATAATTACATACCTCTTTGTGAGCAAGAGGAGACTAGATACGTCAGTCACAAACATGTTCCACCGACTACCGAACTCAGCATGAATCTATCTAAAATCTTAATTTTGATATCACCCATGGATGACTGATGGCTAGACCATCAAAACCTTTCTCACATACTATGACCAAATGATACTTACTGGTGTTGGTGTTTTAGTAGTAATCATATCATCTTCATTGCTCTTGGAAATTTGTCGCTAATAAGAATGTTCAAACAACTCATTTCTCGTTGCTCACTTGAAATCTGCTTGTTTCTAAACGAGCAGAACTCAAGTCACGACCAGCTCCGTTCATGGCTTGCTCGTTAGCTGGTTCATTGTCTCGCTTGTGAGCTCTTTAAATTAAAATCTAAATTATAAATTATATAGATTATATATCTAACTGTGACATATTAGTTAGAGTAAGGATGGTCTTGTGATTATGTTAAAATTTTAAAATTGATCTTCAAAGTTTAAAATTTTGAATATAACTCCTAATATTTATTTCTCTCTCATTTATAGTCATTATCTTTGTTAGTCAACTGTTAGTGTTGTTAAAAATTATAAAAATGATATTTTAACAACATTAACCATCCATTTAAATTACCCTTTAAACAATACTATTATTTTTTAGTAAAAAATTTCTATTTTTTGAAAGCTTTTTTATTTCAATATTAAACTTATTATTTCATAATTACTATGTTTATTATTTATAAAACACGCTATAATACAAAAATAAAAAAAGATTTTAAACACATATTAATCAAGAAAACTTCACAGAATAGTAAGCAAGTTTTAACAGTGTTTTATTATGTCACAAATATTTTTATATGTTCTAATCAGGTCACTAAATTTTTAAAAATATTCCAGTTGGATTATTAATACTTTTGTTTGTTCCAATCAGGTCATTAACGTTTTAGGAGTTTTATAACTCATATATTTTTTAATTATTTTAAATAATTCATAATTTTTTTAAAATAATTCCGTTTTTTATAAATATTGTTATTTAAAAAAAACTTTAAATTTTTTTAAATATTTTGCGACTTACTAATGACCTAATTTAAATAATTTTAAAACTTTAGTGATCTGATTGTAATAAAAATTTTATTAGTGACCTGATTGTAATAAAAATATTTATTAGTGACTTAATTAAAACAATTGTAAAATCTGATTACTAATTTATAAAGTTACCCTTACTTTTTAATGTTTTGTTCATAACGTTTTTAAACCATTCATTTTCTAAACTTTATTTTAACACCATTTGAATTTTTAAATGTTATTATGAAATTGTTTGGTTTTCAAATTTTTTTAACCATTCATATTTCAAAACATAGTATAAAATAAACCTCTCAGTTTTCTAAATGTTTTTTACAAAAACAATTATTTTTCAAACGCCTTTTATGCTAATTTTTTTGAAACATCCGATAAACAAACGTTTTTAAAAATAATATTTAGAAATGAAAATTTCTAAAAATTACATTTAAAAACCCAATGGTTTTAAGAAAAACAATGACGCTTTTCGAAAATAACTTATCAAAAGTTGTAAGAAATACATTTATATATTACTAATTATTAACATGATTTGTGCATTAGAGTTGTATCATTAGTATTATAAGTTATATATATCGTTTGTCTTTTTCTTATTTTAAAATTTTATTTTAAACTCAATATTTTTACTGTCGCAATGTATGAGTCCTAGATCAACTTAGTTATTGTTTTTTTTATGTTTTTACGTTTCATGTACGTTGTTTAATATTTCTACATCTGCTTTCTATTTGGTTTTATTTATATGTATTTTATATTTTAATGCAAGCTTTTCATGTGTTGCTGATTGCTTACGGAATGTGACACTAATATTATTTGGCATGGTTTTATGACTCTGCTACAACTCGGTGGGCTTATTACGAGTTAAAAGTCAAAAAGTTTAAAAACACATCCCATGATTTAAAAAAACATATTTAAAAACTCTTTTTATTTATTTATTAAATGATAAACATATTAATAATAAAAAAAATTAAATATATTAATGATTCCTGCATGTAAAATAATTATTTTGATAAATTTAACCTCATTAATTGAACTAACATCGTAGGGACCATTGATTAAGAATAAATATAAAATTAAAGACTATATTCATAACTTTAAAACTTTAGCAAAAATTCTAAAATTTTAACCATACTACATGGACCATCCATGTATTTACTTTGTTATTAAAAATACATCATACACATGATTATTTTGATATTTTTTAACAAGCAATTAAGTATAAGATTTTGATATTTTTTAAGAAGAAATTAAGTATAAGAGTAGTTTAATATGATTATAGTCCTTAAAATAAACACACTTATATAATAGTTACGAGTTAAGATAAATTAAATGTGCAAAATAATCATCATTGTTTATATATATATATATATATATATATACATATATATATATATATATATATATATATATATATATATATATATATACACACACACAGACACAAATATGTACAAAACTAACCACTTTTTAATAAATAAATATGTTAGCATAGGGGCCGACTCAAATCGTTTATAAATATGCTGAGCCTAAGCTCGGATTTTGAACTCCTTAAGATAAACAATCCGACCCTGCTCAGTTTTTAAATGAGCCGAACTTGAGACCACCCTAGCTCGAGTCTACTCGGCTCATTTACAGCTCTAGTATTCGCTAACCATCAACAAATTACCTTCAAGCTAATTTACATTTACCAACATAATCTAATTTTTACAAAAATTGTTCTAATACATTGTATTTAAACTTGTTTTAAAGTTATTTTAACATTAAATGCGGAATATAAGATTAATGTAAAAGGATCCAGTGTAGATGCCATGGCTGCTACCCCTAATTTAGCTTAAGAGTCACTATCATCTTTGTGGTGGGGATGGATCGTTGATGGTTCTACGGTTAGTATCAAACGCAACATTGCTTTCAAGGGGTCTAGTTTGCTTTTGGTACTTGAGTCCAATGCTTCACATCATCATGTCATGTGTTGTTTGGCATCTCCTACTCATGACCACCAACGACACTCATCATCGTTTAATCTATTAAAACGGTTTCACGAATAAATTATCAAAACACAAACATTTTTAAATGAGATAAAGTTTATCTATCTTGACGTATTCAAATAATATAATTATTGAAAGATAATAGAACCTGATTTTTTTACTAATTATTGAGGTCTATTAGATAGAGAGAATTAGAATTCTATTTATTTTGAATAATTGTATTAAGAAATTAAATAATAAATGAGAGGTATTCTATAAAATATGTTTATACTTTTGAAAAAGGAAATGAGAATTCGAATTTTAAAAAAATGTACCAAATTCTAATAAGTTTACTTGGAGCACACTACGGTTAGGGTGCGAGGCGGGTTCCATGGGTACACCGCCACAAGTACTACAAGTAGGGACTCAATGGTTGCACTTTACTCAATTCTGTCGGCCGTTTTGCAACCGCTATATAAAAGTTATCGATTTAACAAAAATAAAAATCAAATTTAATAATCTAAACTATCGATCACTCACTGATCAATAATAACTACTACTATTAATTTGGACAGTGATACATCCAACACATATTTAATATCAATAACAACCCTAGTACTGCAGTCCTCAAATATTTAAGCTTAACTTGCGTTTATTTTCCACACCATTTCGTTTGTATGTTTTTTCGTTTTATTTATAGTTATTATTACGAACGAAATTGAATGCGAATCAACGTTAACATTTATAATTATTTTACTAGACCGTTTGGTAATAAAAGTGAAAGCAATGATTTCCATTGGCGAAAATTGTATTAACTATTATTAGCTAATACATAATAATTTCGATTATTAAAATCCAATTAACATTTAAAAAAATTATTTTTAAATTTAACTTTATAAAATACCCACATTAACTAACATTTTTACTCCAAAACAATCAAAGATTGTGATTATACCCAATTTATTGAACTTCAATTTATCCGAATCTTGTGGCCTCGAATTTTCTTTTCAAGTGAATGTCGTAATATCATAAGTTGAGGATATGACACAATCATCAATTATGTGCCACATGATCGTGAAGCGGCTTATGAAGTCCTAATGAACGATTACTTCTTTAAAAAGCATAATACAATGCTTCGATGTTTAGAGAAGTGTTTCCCATGTTGAAGGAACTATTTTTAAATGGAGTTAGCATTTGAACACTAGATTTGAATATTTTCAATAAGCTTGCAATAGGAGGTTTAAATAAAGTTTCACGATGTTATAGAAATGCAAAACGACACTTCGTCAACTCACACCCGATAACCCTCCTGACGAGTACGATATGATTAATATTTTCCTATGTTTGAAGGATCATGTGAATGTGTTGAATATTTTATTATTCGATTATTATTTTATACGACAAAAAACTTATGTGTATACCACTAGACATGACATTACACTTTTGTACGATAGACAAAAACAAGAGATGGTCTTCTAGGGATGTGTGTAGTACCGAGAGATGTACACATTAGGTTTGGAGAAATTTCCCATTAAGTTTGCATGGCCAATACAACCTAGGTGATCACCAATACCAAATGATCGTACATTCATACTCTGAAGCAGTGACATTACAAGATTTATGAATTCACATGCGCTCTTTGGTGTTGACGGACGTCTACATTCTCAATTAATCTCCCATATTTAATAATGATAAGTAAAGAAAAACAACTGGGTTTTTATTATAAGTTAAAAGGCGACAATGCAACATGGCTAATATCTTGATGATGTGACTTTGATGATGTGATTTACCCTGGTTGGCCTGTTCTTGTTAATTTTGTATGGCCAAACGGAAAACAAAAATAAATTAAGAAAAATGAATAGAGTGCAAGAGATAATGCTGAAAGAGCCTTTAGTGTTTTAAAATCTACAGGGGATATAATTTGATGACCAATGTGGCCTTTCAAAAACAAAAAATAAATAAATACATATTACTTAATATGATCATAAAAGATAACAATAATGCAATCTCACTGGTGTACTTAATCAATCCCCAACCAATGAACTTGTTGATTATAATATCATTCAAGTGTCATAGGATCAAAATACGTATTTAGACTTTTACATAATCTTAATTCTTATGAACTCATTACAACTCTACCAAAATTGAATCTCCTACGAGTAGTTAATTTTACAATTTTATGTATTTTTTCACTATTTTAATATTTCTAAACGTTAATAAACTATTTTCAATGTTATTAAAAATTATTTACGTGCCTTATTCAATATTTTTAAACGTTAATTATGTATATTCTTTTAAATAATGCGCTATTTTTAACGTTATTGAAAATTATCATTTACTTTTAGTTAGTTTTAGATAAATGTTTGAGGGTAGTTATAAATTTATTTACTTTTACCTTTACAAAAAGGGTGCTAGCGTAATGCAGCGGGGCAACATTTTACATTATGACACGAGTTTTTAATTTTTGTTATTTTTGTAGCAATTTTATAAAAGTTTATTATATTTTCTATAAACTAAAATTTAAACACCAAATAAATAGATTTTGCATGAGCACTTGTATATTTATGCATTAACCTATTATACCTTACAAAATACATATCGGTTCACAAAAAAATTACACCAAAACGTTTAAAAAATACACATTTATCATTATAGTATCAAAAAGTTTTTTAAACATGATAGATTGATGTAACAAATATTTTAAAACAAATTAAGTTTTTTTGGTTTATGGGTACATAATGTAATATTTTATGTAATTTATAGTAATTATAAGGTTATTATATAACTAACCGTAAGGGGTAATTTGTAAATAATGTTAAAAATACTATTTTATCTTTAAAAATGATTGTACCTTATGCATTGAGTGAGATAAGTGTTCTTAATTTAATGTTATCTTAAAATTTTATTCTCATATATTTTATATATAGTATACATAAATTCAAAAAATCAACTTTTTAATTGATTTACCTGTATAAACTAAGCTCTTTTAGAAAATCACAACTTCTCAATCTCTTCCGCTCTAATGTTCATATTATTTCAATCAAGTTAAAAAATAGGATCTTTGGGGAGATTGTTAACACCGAGCATGAACTTCTCGGTTCATGAAGAGGATAACACACAATTCGACCAAAATTTAAGTGCTATGCTGCCCCGTCTCCTGATTTTTTATGTTCTAGAGACACAACCTGTACAACCGGCACAACCCATTCAACCAAACCAACCGGTTACGTAAAAACGTTCACACAAAGGCGCAAAGAAATCGAGTGGAGCTGGAGATTCTTAACAAACCGAAGCTGGGGGTGCGTTGACCAAACGAAAAACAACACCATGAAGAAAAGAAGAAAAGATAGCATTGCGTTACGTTTGAATTTATGTTTCTGAGGATCACCTTTGAGGTAATATCATTAATTTATTAACTTTAACGTTCATTTAATTTTGTATTAATTTGATTATAACAGTCATTGAAATTTTAAAATCTAAAAGTTTACAATGCCTATAAAAACACGGTTTCACATTAAGATGAAGCGTAACATTTTTAAAGGTTATAATTATCATATTTCAATTCTACTAGGGTTTGATCACAACGGGCATTGCGCGTTATAATAAAAAGGTAAGTTGAGGCCTAGACAGGCGTATTGTAATCGATATAGCACATCTTAATTAGACTGGATGACTCGTTATGGATGCACAACAGAATGCCTGCCAAACCAAGGCAACCAACACCAATGTTGGTGTATCATCATAGCCGCCTAACAACCAAATGAAGGGTCTCAGATAAGTAAATGTCTTGGCATGAGCGAACAATATTCTTACCCAAACACAACCTGGTCACCAACATTTTAATAAGGTCCGAGTAAAGTATAACCTATAACCCAACATATCAAAAGATGTAAGCCCAATAGGGTGTCAAATGAATAGATGATTATCATCATCCATATCAATAACAAAGATAAATAAACCTATATTTTAGAAGAGCTAAAGCTCAACATCATCAATAATAAGAAAGTCTCAGGTAAACAGAAGCCTAGCATCATCGATAACAAGAAACAACCAAAGCATCATCAACCTCTAAAGCCAAAACACCAAATCAAACCAGATCTAAAAGGGCAAGGGCAGTCAATGACACCATAAATGAATAGAGATAGCTTACGGCACCATGTTGACACAAACTGGCTTGACAATAGACAAACCGGCATCGCCACATAAAAAACAAAATGAGATCTGAGGTCGGGGCAACCTCAATAAAGATCGCACACCGACATGTAACCGATCAAATCGACATCACCTCAGTATATTTGTTGTTGACAGCAGAAATGGGGGACCAAATCGGAGTTGAAATTCGGCCAACCTCATCGACCACCTCCATAGCGGCGATCAAATCTGAGGTCAGGGAACCATCAAACAAAGATCATACACCGACATGAAACGATCAAAACGACCTCACCACTGGGACCATCGTCATCGACACATAAACGGGGAGACTGAAGTAGTCAAGCAAATTTTGATGGCCACCAGCCACCGCTCCGAGACCAATAACCTACACATACCCTTTGTAACATCGCCACCATGGCTATTAGAACCGTCATAACACCTGAAAAGATGACGATGCCACATGACCATCGTGAAAGTATCCCGACCGCCACCACATGACAAAGGAGTGGTTACGGCTAAGGAGGAGCTTCGACCACAAGATGAGTGGTGGTAAACAAAGGTTACAAGGAGAGGAAGTGTGGTGTAGGTGGCTGCAACTCTTGTTTGTACCTGTAAGAGTTATACTTAAAGGCTATTGCAACCAAAGTTCTCTCAGTATGCATATGTGAAGTAGAAGAAAAATTACTTCGGAAGATTTAATACAAGTCAATACAATTCACTAAGTATCAAATCTTCCAAAGCCAAAAGACCAATACTTCCAAAGTTGTAAGGCCCCATTCTTGGAAACCCCACAGTTGGTCAATCACAACAGTTAAAACATTAAACATTATAATTATACAAACTTAAGCAGCGGAAATAATTTATCAAAAACCATTCATTTCATTTAAACCACTGTTGTTGAGCAATACATCATCGTTTAACTGATTACAAAAGAATTGTTTTACTGCATTACAAAACAATAGCAACATAAAATACGAATGGATGTTAGTCTTTTCTTGCCAAGTGGCTTCACCCTCATGCCATCCTTAGCAATAATTACCTGCCAACTGAAAATGTATAAAAGTCAGCGTTGCTGAGTGAGCTCTAGTTTTAAAAGTAATAAAATACTTTGTATATGTTGTATAAGAAAATACTCTTTTCTATAAAATACAACTCTATACTGTATATGTGAGCACGCATCACTATATGAACAAATATTGTTCGTTCTCTTTACTGTATGCCTTGTCTATTCTGTAACTTTTATCTTTATGTTTCACTTTCTCTATGGACTAGTGAGCAATACCCCAACTATATGCGTGATGGAAAACGGGTGATGGGCCATCTATATCCCTCGAAAGGGTCAACTGTATCCCTCGAAAGGGTCAACTGTATCCCTCGAAAGGGTCAACTGTATCTCTCAAAAGGTTCAACTGTATCCCTCGAAAGGGTCAACTGTATCCCTCGAAAGGGTCAACTGTATCCCTCGAAAGGGTCAACTGTATCCCTCGAAAGGGTCAACTGTATCCCTCGAAAGGGTTCTGTATACTGTGTACAAGGCCGACCCAATCACCCAGGACATGCTGCAAAGGTCCGGGTCTCGTGCGTAATATGGGGTAGCTAACCCACACACGGTCGAGCTAACGGCAACATGGTCATGTCACTCTTATAAGCTTGCAAGACTTGTTAACATTTTATCAATGTTCATCTTTTTCTCTTTATTGCTCTTTCACTTTATTATTACGATATACTTTACGTTACGATAATAACATACCACGTAAAGTCACATACTATAATGAATAATAATAATAGCAATAATAATAATAAGGAACAATCATAACCATGCTTGAAACATCATCATAAATAAGCCCCAGTTAACCCTCGGTCAAAACCCTAAAAGCACAGACTCCTAAAAATTCTATAAAAATTTCTTAGTGCTTAGGCGCATGTGAACTGTTTGGTCGCATGAGCCCTGTTCGGGCGTTTCATCACTATGTAGGTGCATCAGCCAACACTTAAACGTTTTCACTTTAGGCGCATGGGCACTACTTGTGTGTATGAACACTTAGATGCATGAGTAATTCAGACGCATGGACACTTAGGCGCATGAGCCACTTGGGCACATAGGCACTATTGGGGCGCATGGCCCTACACTTAGTCGTCCGGCTAACATTTCTAGGCGCATGGGCCACTGTTCAGGCGCATGGGCCACTGTTCAGGCGCATGGATTACACTTAATTCTTTCTAAGGCATTTTCAGGCGCATGAGCCTTATCTAGGCGCATGGATCTTTTGTTCAACATGTTTCCGGTATGTTTTCAACCCAATCATCAAATCCATCTGTTCAAAGCTTAAAATTGCTATTCTAAACATGAACAACCTATGAGCATTCAAGAATCACATTCATTCATGCACAATACATACGGGCGTACATACTCAAACATTTGAAAATCTTTAAATACATTTTCAGCCCCAAATATGTTTGAAAACAAGTAAAAACCGGGGTTTAGAACTCACCTGATGCAACTTGGGTGTTTCTTCCTTTCTAACCCGCTTGCAAATGAGTTCAAACACCTAAAAACAACACCAAATGCACATACCGGAGCACATACACAAACACATATGCGCATACGCATATAACTAGGATAAAACCGGTCATAAACACTTAAAAACCACGAATTCTTACCTTGAATTCGATTTCTTCTTTTCTTCTTCTTCTTCTTCAGCCGAGAGTTTCCCCTGCTCTCTCTCTCTCTAAAACCGAAGAAATGTTGATATGAAGTGAGGATGGGCGGCCATGCCCACCTTTACACCAACTTTTTCAAAGATTTTTGTCCTTTTTACACTTTTAGTCCCTCCACTTGGACTGAATTGCCTTTCTTTTCTTTTATTCTTTATTTCTTGTCTTTTAAAAAATAACCGGGTGTTACAAGTCCACCCCCTTATATACGTTTCATCCCTGAAACTTGTTATTCCTCAAACAGACTAGGATAATGCTGCCTCATCTCCTCCTCAGTCTCCCATGTAGACTCGGATCCCTTCCTGTGCTTCCACTACACACGCACAAGAGGAACCACTTTATTTCTCAACCCCTTCTCTTTATTATCGATTGCAGGACCATTTAAGGGCTTTAACACAATTACAACACAACGACACGAAGAGGAGATTAACTAAACTTTAATCAAACAGTGAACTGGGTTAACCAAAGTGATACAAAGAACATAAGTAAAGTAAGAGACAGAACAAGAGAGTATGGGTTTCAAGGAGGCAGTATATTGCTTTCTCAAGTTCTTTTACAAGTGTTACAAAGTACAAAGAAAGATACAAGAACGTGAAATACTTATACTACAACCTACAGCTGGCTATACTTTGAAAGCCAGCTGGATACAATTGACTAGACACTTAAAAAAATCAATTGTAGGATCAAAAGGCATATCTGCCTTTTGACCTTGTGACTATGACATGCCATAGCTCACATCCTTATACATTACAAAAAGGATAAAGTACATAAAGTGGAAAGTTTCAGACTCAAGACCTCAATGTACAGTTACCAAAAGCATGGACCTTTTCACCAACTCATGTAAGTTGGTGACTTTACAGAGATGCAGCAGAAAAGGTGCTTTATGGAACAGTACATCTGATAAAGCATGTGTACTAAAAGTCTTCGGAAGAAATCTATCTTCATAGGATGAAGCTTCGGAAGACTTTGTCTCTGAAGCTTCAGAAGACTTCATGTTTGGCTTCGGAAGATATTGGTCTTGGCTTCGGAAGATTTTACACTTAGAGTATTTTCTAATGCATTGTGTAAAACTTCCGAAGCATTCTTCACTTCAGTACTTAGTGCATGTTGCTGAGACACTTTGGATGTTTTGGGTTGCATCAGACTTAAGGAATCCTTACATCGATGATTGCCACTGGTTGCTTCACATAATTGATCCTTTCGTCTACTTTGATATCCTCCAGTGGAACAATGATGTCTTTATGAGCTAAACACTTTCTCAGATGAGATACATAGAATGTCGGGTGAATCCCACTTAACTCATCTGGTAACTCCAACCTATAGGCCACCTCTCCTACTTGAGCAATGATTCGGAAAGGGCCTATATATCTTGGGCTCAACTTGCCCCGCTTCCTGAATCGGATAATACCCTTCCAAGGTGAGACCTTCAACATAACCCGGTCACCCACCTAGAACTCGATCGGTCTGCGTCATCTATCGGCATACGACTTCTGTCTATCTTTAGCTGCCTTCATGAAGGCTTTAATCTTCTCAAGCTTCTCAGGCGTAGCCTCAATGACCTCGACGCTCCCCAATTCCTTCTAACTAATATCACCCCAACAAACAGGTGTTCTACATCTCCTACCGTATAGCATCTCGTATGGTGGCATGCCAATGCTGGCATGATAGCTATTGTTGTACGAGAATTTAGCTAACGGTAAGTGGTCATCCCAACTTCCCCCAAAATCAATCACACATTCCCGAAGCATGTCTTCCAATGTCTGAATGGTCCTTTCTGACTGACCATCAGTTTGGGGATGATAAGCCGTGCTAATATGTAACCTCGTCGCCATGGCATCGTGGAATCTCTTCCAGAATTTAGAGGTAAACCGGGTGTCACGATTAGACACAATGGACACCGACACACCATGACGGGTCACAATCTCCTTGATCAAAAGGTGAGCCAACATCTCGGATGAATATGTCTCGCAGATCGGTAGGAAGTGAGCACTTTTCGTCAAACGGTCAACAATCACCCATATGGCATCGTACCCCTTGGAGTACGCGGTAGCTTCATAATAAAATCCATGGTGATTGCTCCCACTTCCATTCCCGTATATCCAAAGGTTGGATCTTTCCCCGCGGCTTATGATGTTCCGCCTTCACTTGCAAACACGTAAAGCACTTACTCACATACTCCACCACGTCACGCTTCATACCCGACCGCCAATAATCTTTCTTCATGTTTTGATACATCTTTGTGGCACCAAGATGGATGGAGTATCGAGTCTTCTGAGCTTCATCCAGAATCCTCACATGTAGATCCCCGAAACGAGGAATCCACACCCGTTAAAATCGAGTTTCAACACCAAGTGTGTTTTTCACCCAATTCCCCAACCAGACCCGTCATTCTTTCGGATTTTAGATAATCTCCTTTTATGCATTATCTTGAAACTCCTTAACTTGCTTCATTACATTAGAGGTCATGATCAGTTGGTATGCTTCCACCCGAATCGGCTCGGGCCTCTCCTTCCGGCTAAGAGCATTAGCCACCACATTGGCTTTGCCCGGATGGTAATGGATTTTGCAATCATAATCCTTTATAAACTCCCACAATCTTCTCTGCCTCATGTTCAGATCTTTTTGCTCGAAGAAGTACTTCAAGCTCTCGTGATCAGTGCAAATGGTGCACTTCGTCCCGTGCAGATAAGTGCTTCCAAGCCTTTAGTGCAAAGAACACCACAGCTAATTCAAGATCATGAGTAGGATAGTTAACCTCATGCACCTTCAGTTGATGGTAACCAGATCGAAGATCTATCCTTGAAAACCAACTGGCACCTCGAAGCTGGTCAAACAGATCATCTATTCTTGGTGGGGGTGTCGGTTCTTCACCATCAACTTGTTCAGCTCTCGGTTGTCAATGCACATCCTCATACTACTGTCTTTCTTCTTCACAAACATGACCGGAGCACCCCAGGGATAGATACTAAGTCTAATGAACCCCTTATCGCGCAGCTCCTGCAACTGCCTCATCAGTTCCTTCATTTCTATCAGAGCTAACCGGTACGATGCTTTGGCAACGGGTTGAGCACCGGGTATCAAATCAATTTGGAACTCAATCTCGCGATCCGATGGTACACCGGGTAAGTCTTCCGGGAATATGTCCGGAAAGTCACACACAACTGGTACATCAGATAGTTGTGGTGTTTGCGTGTCCACATCCTTTACGTAGGCCAAGTAGGCACTACATCCACGCCTCATGCACTTTTCCCGCCACCGCCATCGAAATCACTTTCGGGATCGTCGTGACTTGATCACCATATACTATCACCTTATTCCCGCCAGGTGATTACGACACATGAAGTTTGCTTCACAGGTTGCTAACCAGTCCATCCCTAGTACTACATCAAATCTACCTAGGTATCACGTGTAACCTAGCAGCAATCCTATGACCTTCTAGTTCTATGGCACAGTCCTCTATTACATCAGTAATTCTAGCTGACTTACCAATAACAGTTTTTACATCGAATGGTGCACGGACATTTCTACTACTAACAGGCAACTTAGCACAAAAAGTAGTGGAAATAAAACTCCTACTAGCACCGGAATCAACAATACAGAGGCATAAATTGGTTTACTAGAAACATACCTGACACGACATCAGGATTAGCTCTGGCTTCCTTCCCAGATCAGGGTGTAAGCTCTGGCACCAGCTTTCTTCCATCTTTCCTCCGGCTTCTTCTTTGCCACAGAGCTCTCCGCCCTCAACTTCTTGTAGTCCCTGCTCACGTGACCTTCTTCACCACAAGAATAGCACCGCCCCATACTGCAGTTCTTCGCCACATATCCGGTCCTTCCACAACGGAACAGACATTGCTTCCCAATCTACATTTCGCGGGGTGCCTGCATCCATACTTACCACACCTGTTCGACCCCGCAATCCCGGTCGTCATCATTGTGCCAAAACTCTCGTCCCATGGCTTCTTACAGTCTCTAGCGATGTGGCCAGGCTTACCACACCTGAAGCATACATTCATTCCAATCCTGCACTCACCTGTATGCCCCCTTCCGCATCTGCCACACTTCCTTATCCCCGCACCGGATGAAGCTACACATCGGTTATCCGTCCTGGCAACCTTTTTATATGGGTGTAACCCCCACGTTCGTCCCACTTTCCATTGCAGCTTTTGTCATTGCTACACTCCTTGTTCACTTCAATCACGGTCATCTCCTTCACCGTCCTAAATATCTCAGTCACTATGCCTGGACGAATCGTCTGCATGGCCCGTTGAACTCCCACGACAACAGCCTCTGTCAACATGGTCCTCAGACTAGCACTATCTTCACGGTTTCCGGGTGATGCATCTCGGGCTCTTTGAGTGCTTCCTCAGCAGCCCTAGCCATACTTCTTGGGACACACGGTCCAGCACCACGTCCACCACAACCTTCACCTGACGAAACCTTTAAAGGTCCACCACCGACCATCCCCTAAACGCACACTATAAGATTCAAACACTGACACGATCATTCAAAGGAATAGCTTAGTTTATGTCAAGTATAGTAAGTCGCTAATTACAGTGGCCAGTTGTTATTAGCCACTTACTTTACTATTCATACCCTAAACATCTCCTATCCTGACTTAATCAGTATTTAAATCTACTAAAAGCACATAATCAAATAGCATGCGCACATAATACCGGTTAATCATTAAGAAAAGACATACCTGATGGCACGTAGCTACTCGGGCTGACATCCCTCCATTTGTCCCATTTTCAGTTTAAGTTTAGGTTTTAAAAGTTTATTTAACCCAATTCTCTTAAACTTTGGCTGTGATACCAACTTGTAAAGCCCCGTTCCTGGGAAACCCCACAGTTGGTCAATCACAACAGTTAAAATATTAAACATTATAATTATACAAACTTAAGCAGCGGAAATAATTTATCAAAAACCATTCATTTCATTTAAACCATTGTTGTTGAGCAATACATCATCGTTTAACTGATTACAAAAGAATTGTTTTACTTCATTACAAAACAACAACAACATAAAATACGAATGGATGTCAGTCTTTCTCTACTGAGTGGCTTCACTTTCATGCCATCCTCAGCAATAATTACCTGCCAACTGAAAATGTATAAAAGTCAGCGTTGCTGAGTGAGCTCTAGTTTTAAAAGTAATAAAGTACTTTCTATATATTGTATAAGAAAACACTCTTTTCTGTAAAATATAACTCTATACTGTATATATGAGCACGCATCACTATATGAACAAATATTGTTCGTTCTCTTTACTGTATGCCTTGTCTGTTCTGTAAACTTTTATCTTTATGTTTCACTTTCTGTATGGACTAGTGAGCAATACCCCAACTATATGCGCGATGGAAAACGAGTGATGGGCCATCTATATCCCTCGAAAGGGTCAACTGTATCCCTCGAAAGGGTCAACTCTATCCCTCGAAAGGGTCAACTGTATCCCTCGAAAGGATCAACTGTATCCCTCCAAAAGGTCAACTGTATCCCTCGAAAGGGTCAACTGTATCCCTCGAAAGGATCAAATGTATCCCTCGAAAGGGTCAACTGTATCCCTCGAAAGGGTCAACTGTATCCCTCGAAAGGGTCAACTGTATTCCTCGAAAAGGTCAACTGTATCCCTTGAAAGGGTCAACTGTATCCCTCGAAAGGGTCAACTGTATCCCTCGAAAGGGTCAACTATATCCCTCAAACTGTATGTATGTATGTATGTATGTATGTATGTATGTATGTATATATGTATATATACATATATATGTATTTATGTATATACATAGATATATATGTATGTATATATAAATATCTATGTATATATATATGTATATATATATGTATATATATATGTATGTATATATATGTATGTATGTATATATACATATATATATATGTATATATAGAGGAGGGATCAAATGAAAACCATGTTTATAATTAAAACCTATGAAAACCACCATTACCCAATGATATAATTTGTAATTGATTTAACTTTCTCATTGTTTAAAGTATATTTAAGTAACATTCAATAATATTTTTCAAGGTCATTATATATTTCTCATATAAACTTCAAGTAACATCAATGATGATGAAACGACTTACGTATACGTAACTTGTAGGAGCTACATGTACATAACTCGTAGTTGTATACTTGGTAGCACGTACTTACATATACATAACTCATAAATGTATGTAGCTCTTAGTTGTACATTTTTTAACACGTACTTATATATATATGTATATGTATATATGTATATGTATACATATGTATGTATATATATGTATATATATATATGTGTATATATATATATTTATGTATGTATATATATGTATATATGTATATGTATATATATATGTATATATATATGTATATATATATGTATGTATGTATATATATATATGTATATATACACATATATATATAGTATATATATATATGTACATATATATATATATATATATATATATACATATTTATATATATATATATAATATATATACATATATATCTATATATATATATATATACATATATCTATATACATATATATACATATATATATATATATTATATATATATATATATATTATATATATATATATATAGGGGAGGGTTCCTAAGAAAACCTTCAATTATAAGAAAACCAAGAAAACTATTTTAAACCATTGATTAAGATTGATTAATGGTTGATATCCATCATGGCAAATTTGTAAATATTAATTAGATTATTGATTTAATTTAATGATTTAAGGGTACATTGGGTATATTATAATTTTTATATTTAGAATTAAATAAAATCCCTTAATTCTCTCTCTCTCTCCTCTCTCCATATTCAAATGCAATATCAATTTTTTTGAATCAAATACATCACATATTTATTAATAAAAACAAACCTAACATTTGAATATGGAAGAACGTTTGTAAATTTTCTCAAATTTTTCAGTAATTACATTCATGCTTACGTATACGTATATGAAAGCAAGACGTACAAATGTTTACGTATATGTACTTTTGAACATGTTAACATATCTAATTATGTATATGCATGCAGACTTACATATATGATTGTTTACATACACGTAAACATTTTTACATGTAGATTTATATGTAAGTAAACTTGTTTACATATATGTAAGCAATACACATAAGAAAAAATAAGCCATAAATGAAAGTATCTAAAGAAATTACGCTGAATAGATCTGCAACCATATGTAAACTTGCATACGTATATGTAACTCGGCGAAGATGAAGATGAACAAACAACCAAATCGTAATATAACAAAGTTACGTATATGTAATCTGCCATTACATTCTTTCAGTTCTTAAGTTGTCTTAATATGAAGTTACGTATATGCAACCTAAGTTATATAAACATGTATTCATCTTCTTCCTTTTGTTAGCATCCATGTCGGTAAGATAATCAATCGATTTTGTTAGTTTCTTGAACAACGGAGATGTCCTCGTGAAGCTGTCCTTCAATCGATTTCATTAAAACCCAAATAAAGACATGATGTTATCGATTTTGTTGGTTTCATCTTCATTCTTTCGTTAACCTCTAACCCTCCATCACCTTCTTGAATATAGAAAATGCTAAAATAGACTAAAGATTTCCAGGTGTTGCATTGGTAGAATCGATTAAATCACCACATTAGGAAGAATGAGAAAGAAGATCGATGCTTTGTGATAGAAAAAAATTGAACGATGAATGAAGAAGAAGATTTGTTTGAATTATTCTTCATTTGTTCAGACATGGAGTAAAATAAGTAATTTAGTCAACCATATTTATTTACTAAAAATACTTTACATATATAATTACTACAACACCTTTTGAAAATATTAAATATATATAAATAATGAAAAATTTTGATTGGTTAAAATTAGTTTTCTAGGTTTTCTTAAAACTTATTAGTTTTCTTAGGATCCCTCCTCTATATTATATATATATGTATATATGTGTATATATGTATATAGGGGAGGGTTCAAATGAGAATTACTTTTTTTATGAGAACTCTAAAACCAATCTCAGTCACTCATTTTTTATCACATGCAAATCATATGCCATTTCCCCATTGTTTTTAAAACGTTCATAACTTTTTTCACGACATCATTTTTTCAAAATATATCACCATAAAATTCAGTATCTTTTATCTTTCCAACGCCTACCATATTGATATACTTTTCTAAAAAAATCACACATCCATTAATTACATATGTATAAATCTAGTTATATACATGTGTAGTACTAGATTTACACATGTGTAAATCCGATATTACACATGTGAAAACGAATTTCGTTAATAAACGAGAATTTTTTTATTTTTATAATTGTTTTATGAAGAGGGAGAGTAAGGAAATATTTTTGTATTTTTTTATGTTATTTTTTATTTATAATTTTTTTAAATATGTTTTTGTTAATTATAATTTTGCCATTGAGAACTAGTGGTTGAAATTGGTTCCTAGTATTCTCACAAAAAAATAATTTCTCATTTGATCCCTCCCCTATGTATATATATGTACATATATGTATATATATACATATGTATATATATAGACATATGTATAAATATATGTATATATGTATATATATGTATATATATGTATATATATGTATATATATGTATATATGTATGTATGTATGTATGTATGTATGTATGTATGAGTGTGTATATATATATATGTATGCATACATATATATACATATATATATTATATATATTGTAACACCTGGTTATTTATTTATTTTGAAGCCGATGAAGAAAGAAAAGAAATAAAGTCCTAAGTCGAGGGACCAAACTCGCCAACGAAAGAAAGTTGAGTGAGTGGGGGTATATAAAGGGAGAGGGCAGCCCTTACCCTCTCCCCACACTCACATTTCAACCGAACAAGAGATGAGAAGAGAGAAGAAAGAAAAGAGAAAGAAGTGTTGGTTCGGGTTAGTTCGAGTAGCCAAAATCATTGTGAAGCGAGTCAAATCAAAGCTCTCCTTGTTGTGGTCATTTGTGTGAGTTCTAGGACCCCTCCTTTAAACGTTTTTGAATGATTTTGGGCTGGAAAACATCTGAAAATCGTGTTTTTGAGTGTATACATGCTTGACCCGTTTGTGTATGTGTATGTGTATGTGTGTGTGTGATGCGTTTGAGCCTTGTTTGTGAGCTTGTGTGTGCTCGAATAGTGTTATGGTATGCATTCCTAAGGTTTAGGACGATTGATTTGGGCTTAGAATGAGTTTAGATGAGCTTGGAGGTCGAAAATGACAGATAGGGTTCGGGATGAACTGCATCCTTCATCAGCTAGGGCTAGGCAACCGACTGGAGGCATACGGCCGAATGAGGTGCGCTTGGGGTCCATTCCCACGATTGGGAGTCCATTCGCACGATTGGGGTCAGTCGCATGGGGAGTCATGCGACTGAGGGTCCAGTCGCATAAGTGCTCATCCGCATTAATTTCATTCGCATGAGTGTTCATCCGCATTAGTTTATTCCCACAATTGGGTGTTCACTCGCATGAGTGTTCATCCGCATTGGTTCATTCGCATGTGGTTCAGTCGCATGGGGGCCATGCGACTGAAGGGTGTCCATACACCCAAATAGGGCTGTTGCACCCGAGGGGAAGTGTAGTTTAAATTTTGACTTTCGGGGGAAGTGCAGATGTAAGTTTTGACGTAAAGGTTCCCGTAAGTTCATGTAAGTTGATTGTTGAGGCCTTAGAGAGCATGTTGGGCATGGTGATGATGTTGCATGATTATGCATGTTATGTATGTATGATGTTGCCCTGTATGATGATGATGACTATGTATGTTATGTTCCTTATTGTGATGTATGTTTATCTTTCTGTGGCTTTACGTGTTACGTTAATGAATGAATGAAAGTAGTATGTAACGTAAAGTGAAAGATAAAGAAAAGATGAACATGAGGTAAGAATGCTTGCATTAATGAACAATGAAAGTGATGAAAGTCTTGTAAGCATAGTATGTCAGGACACACCATTAAAAGGTGTTAGCCCAATGGTGTGCGGGTTCGTTACCCCGGGACGATGCACATCGGGGTCTTTCTTTGTGATTGACCATTTGTATAGCCCCATTGCTGCATACCCTAAGTACTGTGATCAGAGGTGCGATGCACCGTTATAGCTGGTCTATGATAGACCTAGGTCCAGTATCAGAGAATAGTTGGGTATTGCATATAACAGTGGTACACCTAAACTCTACCCTAGGTACTATGGCCAGAGGTGCGATGAACCATTATAACTGGTCTATGTTAGACCTAGGTCCAGTATTAGAGAATAGCTCGGTAGAGTTTGTGGTGGAAGGAAAAGAAAGAAGTAATGACGAAAGAATGAAAGCATGAAAGATTAAAGAAGATAATAATGATATTATCTATGTGTACGTATGATGTATGATCACATGAAAGTAAAGAACGGTTATAACAAATGAAAAGTATATTTTATTTTATAAAACTAGAACCCACTCAGCAACACTGACTTTGATATATTTCCATTTGGCAGGTAATGATTGCTGAGGATGGCACGAGACGGCTACTCAGCTCTTTTGGATGACATTCTTTTGTTAATGTTTTGCATTGTATGCAAACGAATGATGTTTTGAAATAAACGCTTGTATTAACTTGCAAAAGCATTTGTAATGATATGAAAAGTTATTTTTATTTTTCCGCTGCAATATTTTCATAAGGAAAATGTAATTTATATGTTTTATGTGCGATGAGAATCCACTATAAGCGTCCCGGAAATTGGGTCTTACAGATATATATATATATGTATATATATATATATACATATATATTATATATATGCATACATATATATATATTATAGATGTTTATGTATATATGTATATGTATATATATGCGTGTATATATATATATAATATATATTATATATATATATATATATGTATATATGTATGTATGTATGTATGTATAGTATGTATGTATTATATGTATGTATGTACGTATTATATATATAAATACATATATATATATATGTATATATATACACACACGTGTATATATATATATATATATATATATATACGTATATATATATATATACGTATATATATATACGTATATAAATATCTATATATACGTATTATGTATGTGCATATACGTATGTATGTATATATACGTATGTATGTATGCATATATACGTATATATGAATGTAGATATACGTATGTATGTATATATACACGTATATAATATGTATATCTATAATATATATATGTATATCTATATATATATATATGTATATCTATATATATATATATGTATATCTATATATATATATATATCTATATATATATATTATATCTATATATATATATATATATATATATATATATATATGTGTGTGTGTGTGTGTGTGTCTCTGTGTGTGTATGTATATAGTGGGGAGAGTATTATGAAAGAGTAAATGGTGGTGGAGGATGAATTCACAGAGGTTTTTCCAATGAGGGATGGTGAAGCTTGGGATTTGCCATATGAAAACTATGATGAAAGAACATCTAATGTGTTTAAATTTTTATGAGTTTTAACGTAATTATCCGATTTAGTTTCAACATGTTGTAATTTAATCTCCTTCTTCTTCTTCGTGTTTTCGACAAACTCAAGGTTACCAAATCATGTAACTTCAGGCTCACACTTGAATGCTTCATCTTAAAGAAATCCCACTGGTGAAATTTACATTGGGAATGATGCGTAGAGTTTTAGGTTTAGACCTATACAATTGTTTGTTTGAGTTTTCTTTTATCTTTATGGGATAATCTTCTTTATCTTTACAACTTCTATTCTATATAAACAGATGGTTTTGATTCATGATTTGTTGTTTGATTGAAATTACTTTATTTGTTATCAATGATTTTAATTTCTTCTAACATTGGTTTTGTCAAAGACTTAGGCATAACATGTAATTATGATTATACGGTGGGGGAAAAGCCTTATAACCAACATGAATCATGTTTATATATGAAGAAAATGAAGCTACCATTCAACATTGACTGCCAATTTCTAAATTCAACTACCGAATAAAATATGTTGAAAACTGCCAATCAGCATATGCTGAATAACTACCGATCAACAATTAACTGATAAGTTGCTGATCGATTGCCGCTGACTAGCACTAAACTCCATAAGTTTCTTATTAAATGTTACACAAGACAAGACTCTCTGTAAGGCCCTGTTACTGAGATGCTCACAGCTGGTCGATCATTGCACATAAAAAGATATAAGTTACATTTACCATTACTAAAACATTGCAGTAGAATAACTTAAAACCGTTTCATATCATTATAATTGTTTTTGCAAAATAATACATCGTTGACAGATTACAAATTATAACTCGTTGCATTACATCACAAAAACATTATCGCTATACAAAATTAATGCCACCTAAAATAAGCCAAGTAGCCGCCCGTGCCATACCCAACAACCAATTACCTACCAACTGGAAACACATAAAAGTCAGCATTGCTGAGTGAGTTCTAGTTTAAAAATATAATATACTTTACTTTTGTTTAAAACCGTTCTTTACTTTCATACGTGATCATACATCATACATACACACGGATAATATCATTATAATCTTTCATCATCATTTGTTAAATCTCGTTCATTCTAATCATATGTGATCATTATCATTCGTTATCTTCCTTTCTATACCTTACGTACATTCATCATTAACTTCTTTACATTCCAGGCCAATGCCATGTGCTATACCCCACCGTTATGCATAAAGCGGGTACTGGACCGAGGTCTACAAATAGACCCCCATACATTGTGCCCGGTGGCCTAACCATAGTACCTAGGTAGGCGATAAGGGTCCCATACATATGGTCAATCACAAGAATTAAACCCCAGTGTGCATCCTTCTAGGGTAACTAACCCACACACCGTTGAGCTAACACCCTTCATTGGGTGGGGACCTCCTTACAAGGCTCGCAAAACTTTCTTTACCTTCCTTTTATTAGTGCATGCATTCTTCATTCACTACGTTTCTCTTTTCATTATCTTTAGCTTTATGTTACATAATACTTTTATTTACAATCATAACCATACCACACAAAGCCATTAAAGAACAAGCATGCATAACAAGGAACATAAAATAATCATAACCATACCATATGTGACATCCGTCACCTTAAGGTCCGTCGAACGACATAATTAACCATTGAATTATTTTAGTTATTCTTCCTCTTCTTCATGAACTCCTGTTTAAGAAATCATGTTTGCTTTATTACCCTTCTGCCTGTACTTCCTCCGTGAACGTGTGCTAAGCATAAACCTTTTATAAATTTCATTACCATTATCACCAAATATATCATTTTTAATTACGACCATTGTCATTAATAAAACCATTTTAAGCCATCAATCACCATAAAACATGCTTTTAACATTAATATGGCGAACATTCTAAAGTCGTTTTCAACCAAAGCAAACTTTGGAAACTCGGGGGCTAAGTGCAGGGATAAAATTGACATTTTGCAAACCTGGGATGGGTATAAAAACCCATTCCCAGCCATTTCTTCATCCTCTCCATTTCTTCTTCATCTCTTCTTCTCCACTTCACATCTTCTTCTTAGCACCAAAACGCCCCATTTGGTCTCGTTTTCTTCGTCTAGGCTTCGTCTACAACTTAGTCTACTCCATCCTTGCAGGTAGATGACCTTGGTTTCCATTTTCTTGCTCGTTATACTGCTGTCCATTTCTAGGGTTTCGGGTGTTCGGGTCAACTCGAACACAAGAGGTCGTGTGGGTGCGTGTGATGACTTTTTCCGTGTGCTTCTCGTTCGTGTGTGTTTGTTGAGTGATTCTGGAAGTTCTTGTTGTGTAAAACTCAGCTTGGAGCAGCCGAAGGCTGCTCTGCACTTTAGCAGTCGCGAACCTGCAGTTCAGGCAACTGGGTCTGTCATGCAACTGAGCCGTGTGACTGGGTGAGTCGTGCGACTGAGTCATGAGACTGTGTCTTTCGGGCGACTGAATCGTGTGACTAGGGATGTCATGCGATTGAGTCATTGCGGATGAATGTGTGTGCGATTGAGTCAATGCGGATGAATGAATGCATGCGACTGTGCGGTATCGCACGGTTGAAGGCCAATCGTACGAATGAAGGTTCAGTCGTATGAATGAAGCTGATTCGTACGAATGAAGGTTGATTCGTACGTATGGAGGTTAAGTCGTGTGATTGGGTGTTGTGTGGTATGACTGAATGCCAGTCATACGAATGAGGGTCAATCGTGCCAATGAAGCTGATTCGTACGATTGAAGGTTGATTCGTACTAATGGAGTGTTGAGTCGAGCGTCTGGTCCTGTTGTGTGACTGATGATGTGAGTGTAATTTCCTCTTGAACGCCTGATGATGATAAGGTAACATCTGTAAAAGCGTCATTGCTTGACCACAAGATTAAAGTCAACGCTATCAACATGCACATACTATTTCAATTGAAATCAACCTAACATTTTACAAGTATCGACAACCCATTTGAACTACAAATACTTAACAAGTGCTATCTTTCATAAAAATGAGATCTTTATTCGGATGTCATAAGCAATGACGACTACTCTTAGTACTTGGATCTACATAAGATCTGATACGTGTGTCCGCTTGTGTGTGTGCTACCCATGACCGAACCGATACAACCCGAACAGACCAAACATTACTATATGCTTTATACACGTCATTATTGCTTAACAATAACGTCAATAGGTGTTTGACTGTTATTGCATTCAATTTTTGGGAATCTTGATCATTCATACTTACCACTTAAATGTGAGTTTCGTGGCCTCTTTTTATGCTTATACTAGTTTACAAACATTTACAAACATGGGGGAAAAGTACGCCCGCCCGTTTTCTATGCTGTACGACATACATACAATTTACATACTTGGAATCAACGTGTTACTGTTTGTGGGTACTTATCTGATACATGCTTGAGTCTGTTTTGTGGTTCTTTCTTACAACGATTTAATTCCAGTGTGGGAACCGACGGATAGGTATTGGTAGTACTACTTGGGTTGACACCCCCACCCTCGTGTTGGTATACTAGTTAGTACCAACATATACCAGGAACGGGCCTTGGGTGAATATATTCCACAAGATTCTTTGTATACGTCGTTAGGTTTGGTTGTAAAGCCTTGTCATGTGATTTTGCTTACTTATAACTGTATGCACGGTATTCTGCAATAACTTTATACATCAATTACTTATTTACTTTTAAACCTTCGAGCTCACCAACAATTTTGTTGACCATTTTGAGCATATCTTTTTCAGGTGATCATACTAGCTGAGGTTCTAGATGTGCTGCCTTAGTGGAGACCCTAGGATGCATTTCCGGGCTAAACTTGTTATTTTTGTGAAAACAATTGTTGTATCTGTTTCAAACAACATTACACTTTGTAACTTGTTCCCAGGTTGTGGGAATCGCATACAATGTTATTATCTATGTTATCTTACATCATGTTTATGCTTATGGCTATGTTGTCGTGAATACTGACTAAACACGACATAAGTCCCCTTGTTGTCGGGTGTCGTCATGACACGCTTGTCATCATTATTATTATTGCATCTCTATCGCTTACCATGTGTTATGACGATTCCCGTCTCGTTACATCCACATGTTTCCGCTCTTAGCGGGGGTGTGACAGACTGGTATCAGAGCCATTGGTTATAGAGGATTAGGCAATAGACTTGACCTAGACTATAACCTAGGAACCTTCATGTAGAATTGCATGCCAAGGTTGTGTGCATTTTATATCTCGTACGTGTTCCTCATTACTGTTCGTTATCTATCTGTTTCGTGATCTTTTCACCCTGTGAGGGAGCCCTTGTGCTCATTCTTTACGGGGCTTATATTGGATCTTCCGTTTCCCTCTGCGCAGCGAGTGTTTATCAATCTGGGTATTGAACCGAAGAGATCTTCATAGATCATGCTATTGCGTTTGACCTTAGACACTGGGAATTACCCTGAGGAGGTTATGTTTGAGACCTCAAGAAAGGAGGAAATAGGCAACCTCCGCTAGACTAAAATTGATTTCATGCATGGATATGCCATTATTATGATGGACTACTACTTGATTACATGATTTGTATGCAATGTGTGACAACCATAAGTATGGTATTAACTTGGAAAGTTAGGCCTTAATGTGACATGGATAATGTGCCTGCAATGGTTAAAACTTATGCGTTTACTATTCTTATGATTAGAACATGCCGCCTCGAAGAGTTACCCGCAGCAACAGTGGCGAAGTGAAGCCCCGAGAGGTAGAGGCAGAGGTAGAGCACCGAGAACAAGTGATGGTCCTACCAATGTCACTCCGGGACAGGAAACGTGATATGGCAGCCTTAATCGCTCAACAGCTGGCCACACTGATCCGACTATCGTGGCCAAGTGAGCAATGCTCTTCAGAATTCTCTCCCCCATGGGGACCGTGGCAATGATAATGAGGATAACGGGAACCCGAATGGGAACGAAAGCAATCAGCAGACCGGGAATGGTGGTATAGCCGGTAACGAAACTGGAATTGTTAATGAGACCGGGGCTGTGAATGCTACACGGGGATGTTCATACAAGGAATTTGTGGCTTGCAAACCAAGAGAGTTTGATGGCAAAGGTGGAGCCATAGCCCTCACTAGATGGCTTGAAAATATGGAGGCCGTGATCGACATCAGCGAATGCCTCGACAGTCAAAGGATTAAGTATGCCACGTGCTCACTACAGGGCAAGGCACTAACGTGGTGGAACACGCAAATTCAGCTAGGGGAAGAGAATTGGCGATGCAAATGTCGTGGGATGAGTTCAAAGTCCTAATCACCGAGGAGCACTGTCCTCTCAACGAGATGCAAAAACTTGAGCATGAGTTCTGGAATCATGCTATGGTGGGAGCTGGGCACGCAGCTTACACCGATCATTTTCACGAGCTAGCAAGATTGGTTCCGCATCTGGTCACCCCAGAATCAAAAAGGATAAAGAGGTGTATTTGGGGACTTGCGCCTCAAATCCGGGCAATGGTAACCGCAGCTGTTCCTCCTACTATTCAGAGCGCAATTCTGAAGGCTGGCGCTCTAACTGATGAGATGGTGAGAACAGGGGTATTGAGCAGGGGAGCAGAGAAAAGGAAAGATGATGGGGAAACGAGCCGGTCGAGTGCCGGGAAATTCGAGAAAGAAAAGGGCCAAGACAACCAGAATTTTGTGGCCGTGACCCAGCACAGGCGAGAGTATATTGGTCCGCACCCCAGATGCGATAGGTGCAACTTTCATCATCCCCCAGCTATTCCGTGCCAGGTGTGCGCGAACTGTAGACGCCGGGGCATTTAGCAAGAGATTGTAGAACAGCACGAATATGGTCGCACTAGTCAATGCGGTTAACCCCGCTGGGAATGCCAGGGGCTGTTACGAGTGTGGAAGCCTGATCACTACAGGAACATGTGCCCCAAATTGAATCGGGCACCGGGCCAACAAGGGAACAACCAGCATCAGACGATGGCTATAGCTGGAAATCAAGGCCCGACAAACAAGGGAATGCGGCTGGGGACGCGCTTTTGTCATTGGAGCCAATGATGCCCGTCAGGACCCAAATGTTTTCACGGTACGCACTTACTCAATAATCACTTTGCATCTTTACTATTTGAACTGGAGCAGACAATAGCTTTATATCTTCTGAGTTTGTGCAATTGCTTGATTTGAGTCCTAGTAGGCTAGAAACTAGCTACTCTGTAGAAATGGCCAATGGTAGGGTTGTTCAGGCCGACGAGATTATTAGAAAGTGCTCGATAATATTGGAGAACCATGCCTTCGATATAGACTTGATCCCTTTGAGTTAGGAAGTTTCGACGTGATTGTGGGAATGGATTGGTTGTCGAAACACGGAGCCGAGATTGTCTGTCGGGACAAAGTAGTGCGAATCCCTATGTCAGACGGAGGAGTACTCAGAATTCAAGGAGAAAGACCGGGAGAAACTTAAAGCTTATTTCCTGCATGAAAGCACGCCGGAGTTTACGAAAACAGTGCTACGCTTTTCTGGCTCATGTGGTGGAAAAGAAAGAAGAGGAGCAGAAATGGCGATATCCCTGTAGTGCGGGATTACTCAGATGTATTTCCTGATGACTTGTCTGGTTTGCCTCCTCCACGGCAGGTGGAATTTCGTATTGAGTTGGTTCCTGGAGCTACACCGGTAGCAAAGACACCGTATCGGTTGGCACCATCTGAAATGCAAGAGTTATCTAGCCAGTTACAGGAACTACTGGAGAAGGGTTTATTCGGCCGAGTCACTCGCCTGGGGAGCACCGGTTATTTGTCAAGAAGAAGGATGGGTCGTTCCGTATGTGCATCGACTACCGTGAGTTGAACAAATTAACTGTGAAGAATCGGTATCCTCTCCCAGGATCGACGACCTGTTTGATCAGTTACAAGGAGCTTCGTATTTTTCCAAGATCGACCTTCATCTGGATATCATCAACTAAGGGTTTTCGAGGAGGACATACCGAAGACAACGTTTAGAACTCGTTATGGGCACTATGAGTTCTTGGTCATGCCGTTCGGATTGACTAACGCACCAGCTGTGTTATGGACCTAATGAATCGGGTGTGTAAACCTTACTTGGATAAGTTTGTGATCGTATTCATAGACGATATACTTATCTACTCTCGATTGAAAGAGGATCATGAAGAACACCTTCGGGCAATACTGGAACTATTAAGGAAAGAGAAACTTTTTGCCAAGTTCTCGAAGTGTGAATTCTGGCTGCGAGAGGTGAAGTTTTTGGGTCATGTGGTTAACAAGGACGGGATTCATGTAGATCCCGGCAAGATCGAAGCGGTGAAGAAATGGGATGCGCCCCAGACACCTTCAGAGATTCGGCAATTCTTAGGATTGGCCGGATACTATCGTCGTTTCATTGCGAACTTTTCAAAGATCGCTCAACCGTTGACATTGTTGACTCAGAAAGACAAGAGTTTGATTGGGGACATGCACAAGAACAAGCGTTCCAAACGCTGAAAGATAAGCTGTGTAATGCACCGATATTGTCCCTCCCAGACGGAACTGATGATTTTGTGGTATACTGTGATGCTTCGCATCAAGGGTTGGGATGTGTACTAATGCAGAAAGATAAGGTGATTGCCTACGCTTCGCGACAACTTAAGGTGCACGAAAAGAACTACACAACTCATGATCTTGAGTTGGCGCTGTAGTATTCGCACTCAAAATATGGAGGCATTACCTGTATGGAACCAAATGCATCATCTACACAGATCATAAAAGCCTTCAACATATTCTGGATCAGAAGGAACTCAATATGCGACAACGACGCTGGGTAGAGCTTCTTAGTGACTACGATTGTGAAATCCGGTATCATCGGGGAAAGCTAACGTGGTGGCTGATGCTCTAAGCCGCAAAGAACGCGTGAAACCACTACGTGCTCGAGCTTTGGGATTGACCATTCAAACAAATTTGAAAGCTCAGATCCAAATTGCACAAAGTGAGGCGTTGAAAGAAGAAAACCTTGCGGGAGAAGAATTCCGAGGGTTGGATAAACAACTGATGTGCAAGGACGATGGTGTACAGTACTTTGTGGACCGTATATGGGTACCCAAGTGGGGAGGTGTACGTACCTTGGTCATGGATGAAGCACACAAGACGCGATATTCTATTCATCCTGGCGCAGACAAGATGTACCACGATCTCAAAGATCTGTACTGGTGGCCAGGCATGAAGAAAGACATTGCCACGTACGTCAGCAGATGCTTGACATGCTCGAAAGTTAAAGCTGAACATCAGAAACCATCGGGACTGTTACAGCAACCTGAGATTCCCGAATGGAAATGGGAGAACATAGCCATGGATTTCATTACCAAACTCCCTCGAGCGAGCAACGGGCATGACTCGATATGGGTCGTAGTGGATCGAATGACAAAATCAGCACATTTCTTGCCAATCCGAGAAGACTACAAAATGGACAAGTTGGCGAGATTGTACATAAAGAGGTCGTGACAAGACACGGAGTGCCGGTGTCAATCATATCCGACCGTGACGGCCGATTCACTTCACGATTTTGGCAGACACTACAGAAAGCGATGGGCACTCGATTAGACATGAGTACCGCCTATCACCCTCAGATAGATGGCCAAAGTGAACGAACCATACAAACGCTAGAAGACATGCTGAGAGCGTGTGCAATCGACTTTGGTGGTAGTTGGGACACTCATTTGCCATTGATTGAGTTCTCTTACAATAACAACTACCATACCAGCATTGGGGTGCTCCGTTCGAAGCGTTGTACGGAAGGAAGTGTAGATCACCCGTTTGTTGGGCCGAGATTGGTGAAAGTCAGTTAACAGGCCCAGAGATCATTCAGGAAACAACCGACAAGATCTTCCAAATCAAAGATAGACTGAAAGCCGCTAGAGATCGCAAAAGAGCTATGCCGACAATCGTCGGAAGCCTCTAGAATTCAACGTTGGAGACCAAGTGTTACTCAAAGTCTCTCCTTGGAAAGGAGTGTTCGGTTTGAAAAGAAAGGGAAGTTAGCCCCAAGATACGTTGGACCATTCGAGATTACAGAAAGAATTGGTCCAGTGGCTTACCGATTAAGGTTACCACAAGAACTCAACGGTGTGCATGATACTTTCCATGTGTCGAACCTCAAGAAGTGTTTGGCTGACGAATCACTTCACGTACAATTGAGGATATCAAAATCGACGAAAAGCTTCATTTTATTGAGGAACCATTGAGATCATGGATCGTAAGGTCAAACAGTTGAAGCGCAGTAGAATACCAATTGTTCGTGTAAGGTGGAATTCAAAGCGAGGGCCAAAGTTTACATCGGAATGGGAAGATCAGATGAAACTTAATATCCCACACCTATTCGTGGGACGACACTCTTAGACCTAACTCCAGCTGAATTTCGGGACGAAATTCTCTCAACTGGGGATACTGTGACATCCGTCACCTTAAGGTCCGTCGAACGACATAATTAACCATAGAATTATATTAGTTATTCTTCCTCTTCTTCATGAACTCTGTTTTAAGGAATCATGTTTGCTTTATTACCCTTTGCCTGTACTTCCTCCGTGAACGTGTGCTAAGCATAAACCTTTTATAAATTTCATCACCATTATCACCAAATATATAACTTAATTACGACCGTTGTCATAATAAAACCATTTTAAGCCATCAATTACCATAAAACCCGCTTTTAATATTAATATGGCGAACATTCTAAAGTCGTTTTCAACCGAAGCAAACTTTGGAAACTCGAGGGCTAAGTGCGGGGACTAAAATTGACATTTTGCTAACCTGGGATGGGTATAAAAACCCCATTCCCAGCCATTTCTTCATCCTCTCCATTTCTTCTTCATCATCTTCTTCTCCACTTCACATCTTCCTCTTAGCACCAAAAACGCCCCATTTGGTCTCGTTTTCTTCGTCTAGGCTTCGTCTACAACTTAGTCTACTCCATCCTTGCAGGTAGACGACCTTGGTTGTCTATTTCTTGCTCGTTATACTGCTGCCATTTCTAGGGTTTCGGGTGTTCGGGTCAACTCGAACACAAGAGGTCGTGTGGGTTTCTACGTGTGCTTCTCGTTCGTGTGTGTTTGTTGAGTGATTCTGGAAGTTCTTGTTGTGTAAAACTCATGCTCGGAGCAGCCAAAGGATGCTCTGCACTTCAGCAGTCGCGAACCTGCAGTTCAGGCGACTGGGTCTGTCATGCAACTGAGCCGTGTGACTGGGTGAGTCGTGCGACTGAGTCATGAGACTGTGTCTTTCGGGCAACTGAATCGTGTGACTAGGGATGTCATGCGATTGAGTCATTGCGGATGAATGTGTGTGCGATTGAGTCAATGCGGATGAATGAATGCATGCGACTGTGCGTGTATCGCACGGTTGAAGGCCAATCGTACGAATGAAGGTTCAGTCGTATGAATGAAGCTGATTCGTACGAATGAAGGTTGATTCGTACGTATGGAGGTTAAGTCGTGTGATTGGGTGTTGTGTGGTATGACTGAATGCCAGTCATACGAATGAGGGTTCAATCGTGCCAATGAAGCTGATTCGTACGATTGAAGGTTGATTCGTACTAATGGAGTGTTGAGTCGAGCGTCTGGTCTTGTTGTGTGACTGATGATGTTGAGTGTGAATTTCCTCTTGAACGCCTGATGATGATAAGGTAACATCTGTAAAAGCGTCAGTGCTTGACCACAAAGATTAAAGTCAACGCTATCAACATGCACATACTATTTCAATTGAAATCAACCTAACATTTTACAAGTATCGACAACCCATTTGAACTACAAATACTTAACAAGTGCTATCTTTCACAACAATGAGATCTTTATTCGGATGTCATAAGCAATGACGACTACTCTTAGTACTTGGATCTACATAAGATCTGATACGTGTGTCCGCTTGTGTGTGTGCTACCCATGACCGAACCGATACAACCCGAACATACAAACATTACTATATGCTTTATACACGTCATTAATGCTTAACAATAACCGTCAATAGGTGTTTGACTGTTTATTGCATTCAATTGTTGGGAATCTTGATCATTCATACTTACTACTTAAATGTGAGTTTCGTGGCCTCTTTTTATGCTTATACTAGTTTACAAACATTTACAAACATGGGGGAAAAGTACGCCCGCCCATTTTCTATGCTGTACAACATACATACAATTACATACTTGGAATCAACGTGCTATTGTTTTGTGGGTACTTATCTGATACATGCTTGAGTCTGCTTTGTGGTTCTTTCTTACAACGATTTAATTCCAGTGTGGGAACCGACGGATAGGTATTGGTAGTACTACTTGGGTTGACACCCCCACCCTCGTGTTGGTATACTAGTTAGTACCAACAGATGCTAGGAACGGGCCTTGAGTGAATATATTTCGAAAAGATCCTTTGTGTACGTCGTTAGGTTTGGTTGTAAAGCTCTTGTCATGTGATTTTGCTTACTTATAACTGTATGCACAGTATTCTGCAACAACTTTATACAACATCATTACTTATTTACTTTTAAACCTGCGAGCTCACCAACAATTTTGTTGACTATTTTGAGCATATCTTTTCAGGTGATCATGCTAGCTGAGATTCTAGGTGTGCTGCCTTAGTGGAGACCCTAGGATGCATTTCGGGCTAAACTTGTTATTTTTGTGAAAACAATTGTTGTATCTGTTTCAAACAACATTACACTTTGTAACTTGTTCCCGGGTTGTGGGAATTGCATACAATGTTATTATCTATGTTTATCTTACATCATGTTATGCTTATGGCTATGTTGTCGTGAATACTGACTAAACACGACACAAGTCCCCTTGTTGTCGGGTGTCGTCATGACACGCTTTTCATCATTATTATAATTGCATCTCTATCGCTTACCATGTGTTATGATGATTCCCGTCTCGTTACATCCCCGTGTTTCCGCTCTTAGCGGGGGTGTGACACCATACACATCACATCATCATACATAACATAAGATACATCACCCATCATTATAAGGTTAACTTACAACACCCCTGGGAACATCCCAAGTCAAAGCCTACACTTAACATTTTCCCCAAAATTCAGAAAATAATTCTAAGTCTTAGGTGCATGGGCACTATGCAGGTGCATGACCACTATGTGGGTGTATGGCTGCTTAGGCGTATGGAACACTTAGGCATATAAGAAATTTCTAGGCGCACGGGCACTATACGGGTGCATGGCCAACACTTATGTATTTGGCAACATTTGGGCGTTTGGGCACTATGCAGCACATGGCCTGACTTAGGCACATGAAAACACTTGACCAATTCTTGGCTTAATCCTAGGTGTGTGGACACTATTGGGGTGCATGAGTTTGGGCGCATGAGGAAAACACAGAGGCGTTTGGGCAGTTAGGCGCACGGGCCACTATTCATGCGTATGAATAACTAATCCACCTCAAATCATTCTAATTCAGTCCCAATAATCATTTCAACAAGTTCTAAGCTATATCTAACATTCTAAGCATCATAACCAGAACATGGCAACATCACAACATTAGGAACTCCCAAATATCATAACCTGTAACATCTTGTAGTTTTTGATTAATTTAAGTTAGCTTTGTTAATTCTTGTAAGGCCTTTATTGCTATACATGAAACTCATGGGTTACCTTTGCAGATGGCTTTAATTGTCTTTAACTTGAAAGCTTATAATGATAATTATTATATAATAGATATAATAATAAGAATAATAATAATATAATAATATAATAATAATAATACAATAATAAGCAATAATGATAGTAAAGATTATATATTAATAAATGAAATAATAACAATAAAGTTATAACAATAATAATAAATAAGAATAATAATAACAATAAGAATATTGTTAATAATAATAATAATTTGTAAAAAAAACTATTAAACTTAGAAATGTTTAAAACATGGATTTAATAAGTCAAGGGGGCCTTAATGTCATTTTATAAACTTTCAAAAAAAGATTATGCATAAAATAATAATCATCCATAAGTTGAGGGACTGTTTCTGTAAATTTATAAAACCCAAACCATCCCCCTTTTAATCCCGTATTTCCGGTGGTAAGTCCGGCCACCGCCGGCCAACTCCGCGAGCTCAAAAACCGGCCAAAACCTTCGAAACGCTAACCCAAATCTTTTAGATCGTGGCATGGAACCGTTTCGAACTAGTAGTTGCACATTAATTTGAATATTAAGTTGGTAATGGAAGCATGTGAGTTCGGGTAACCGTATGCCATCAACCGAGAACGGTTCATCAATAATGAATCAATAAAGACTCAATTAATCAGGTATACACGATCGACTAATCAATTCATACCCGTTAATGATCTTACTTTCAAGTTTAACTGTGAATTAAAGACCAAATTGAACACTTCACATTCGTATCCCAATTGAAACCGAAGAGTGCGAATCACATCGAATTGAAACTATATAACAGAGGGCAATTGTTCCCCTTGACCCCTTTCAACTCTCTGCAACCTCAATTCCTTTAAAACATCACTTAAATGAGTTTAGATGAGCTTAGAGGTCGAAAATGGCAGATTGGGTTCGGGATGAACTGCATTCTGCATCAGCTAGGGCTTGGCGACCGACTGGAGGCCATACGACCGAATGAGGTGCGCTTGGGGTCCATTCGCACGATTGGGAGTCCATTCGCACGACTGGGGCCAGTCGCATAGGGATTCATGCGACTGAGGGTCTAGTCGCATAAGTGCTCATCCGCATTAGTTTCATTCGCATGAGTGTTCATCCGCATTAGTTCATTCGCACGATTGGGTGCTCATTCGCATGGGGGCCATGCGATTGAAGGGTGTCCATACGCCTGAATAGGGCTGTGCACCCGAGGAGAAGTGTAGTTTAACTTCTGACTTTCGGGGGAAGGTGTAGATGTAAGTTTTGACGTAAAGGTTCCCATAAGTTCATGTAAGTCGACTGTTGAGGCCTTAGAGAGCATGTTGGGCATGATGATGATGTTGCATGATTATGCATGTTATGTATGTATGATGTTGCCCTGTATGATGATGATGACTATGTATGTTTTATTCCTTATTATGATGTATGTTTATCTTTCCTGTGGCTTTACGTGTTACATTAATGAATGAAATGAAAGTAGTATGTAACGTAAAGTGAAAGATAAAGAAAAGAGGAACGTGAGGTAAGAATGCATCCATTAATGAACGATGAAAGTGATGAAAGTCTTGCAAGCATAGTATGTCGGGACACGTCATTTAAAGGTGTTAGCCCAACGGTGTGCGGGTTCGCTGCCCCAGGAGGATGCACATCGGGGTCTTTCTTTGTGATTGACCATTTGTATAGCCCCATTGCTGGATACCCTAGGTACTGTGATCAGAGGTGCGATGCACCGCTATAGCTGGTCTATGATAGACCTAGGTCCAATATCAGAGAATAGCTGGGTATTGCATATAGCAGTGGTACACCTAAACTCTACCCTAGGTACTGCAGCCAGAGGTGCGATGCACCGTTATAGCTGGTCTATGTTAGGTCCAGTATCAGAGAATATCTAGGTAAAGTTTATGGTGGAAGGAAAAGAAAGAAGTAATGACGAAAGAATGAAAGCATGAAAGATTAAAGAAGAGATAATGATATTATCTATGTGTACGTATGATGTATGATCGCATGAAAGTAAAGAACGGTTTTAACGAAAGAAAAGTATGTTTTATTTTATAAAACTAGAACTCACTCAGCAACGTTGACTTTAATGTATTTCTAGTTGGCAGGTAATAATTGCTGAGGATGGCACGAGATGACTACTCAGCTCTTTTGGATGGCATTCTTTTGTTAATGTTTTTGCATTGTAATGCGAACGAATGATGTTTTGAAATAAACGCTTCTATTAACTTGCAAAAGCATTTGTAATGATATGAAAAGTTATTTTTATGTTTTCCGCTGCAATATTTTCATAAGGCAAATGTAATTTATATGTTTTATGTGCGATGAGGATCCAACTGTAAGCGTCCCGGGAACGGGGTCTTACAAGTTGGTATCAGAGCCAAAGTTTAAGTAAAATAGGTAAATTTTCAAAATAAACCTTAACTTAAACTGAGAATAGGACGGAAAGGGAATGGGATGCCAATCTGAGTAGCGAACTTAGAGCTGAGACAAAAGAGTGGGTAAGACATAAGTTTTTCATCTGCTTAACTTTGTTTATATGTGAAAAGATTTTACTATCTTTTTGAAGGTAAAATGACTTAAGTAGATATTTGTTTGCTAAGACATAAGTTTCTTCCGAAGGTAATTTTTAATTCTTTTGAAGGATAAAGATATCAAAATTTTCAAGAACGTCTTGTAAAAAGATTTTACTTCCAAAGAGAACAAGGGCTTATAAAGGTGATAAATAGACAACTTAGGACACACAGGTTTTAGAAATAATATGATTAAGTTTTCAAAAAGCTACTCAAAGTTAATCATCCCAATAATTGATACAAGATATTTGAATCTTTGTTTATTAAAAGCTTTAGTGAACAGATCAGCATATTGTTCATTTGTGTTAACTTTGACTAGTTTGATTAATGCCTTTTCAAAGTTATCTTTAATCAAATGATATTTGATATTGATGTGTTTTGTCCTTGAGTGCTGCACAGGATTCTCTGTGATTGAAATAGCACTATTGTTGTCTATATGGATGGGAGTCTACATGAAGTTGAATCCATAGTCCAACATCTGATTTTGAATCCAAAGCACTTGAGCACAGCAGCGTGCAACAACAATGTATTCATCCTCAACAGTTGATGCAGATACACAGGATTGTTTCTTACATTGCCAAGAGACTATTCTTCCACCAAGAAATTAACATCCCCCTGATGTAGACTTTGCGGTCAGTTGCAGCCACCATAGTCACTATCTGTATAAGCATACAATTAAAATTAGAGTTCTTTGGATACTAAAGGCCAAGTGATGGAGCACCTTTGGATATCTTAAAATTCTATTGACAGTGATTAGGTGTGACATCTTGGGGTGGGCTTGATATCTTGCATAAATACATGTGGCAAACATGATATCAGGCACACTAGCAGTAAGGTACATAAGAGACCCAATCATTACCCTAAAGAGATATTCATCAACACACCCCCCTCAAGATCATGTACAAGGGAGTGGTTTCTGGCTATGGGTGTCTTAGCAACCTTATAGTCAGTCATGTTGAATCTTTTAAGTATGTGTTGAACATACTTTGACTGACTTATGAAGATGCCATTGTCAACTAGCTTCACTTGAATTCCTAAAAAGAAATTGAGTTCCCCCATGGCACTCATTTCAAACCTATCTTTCATCAACATTTCAAAGTCTTTACAGAGCTTTGAATTAGTTGACCCAAAGATGATGTCATCCACATAAACTTGAACTAGCATAATGTCATCTCTTGATCGTTGGATGAAGAGAGTTCCATAAATAGTGCCCCTATTGTAGCCATGCTAACAAAGATACTATGATCGAGTCTCATACCACTTCCTTGGTACTGGGTACAACCATAAAGAGCCTTATCAAGCTTGCAGATATAATCAGGATGATCAAGATCTACAAAACTAGGTGGTTGTTTGACATCACCTCTTTATCAATCAACCCATAAAGAAAATCACACTTGACATCAAGCTGGTAAACCTTGAAGTTCTTGGATGCAGCAAAAGCTAGGAATATCCTGACAGCTTCAAGTCTTGCTACAGAAGCAAAGACATCTGTGTAGTCAATTTCTTTTTCTTGAGTATATCCTTAATCAACTAGTCTGGCTTTGTTGTGGATGACAAATCCTCTATCATCCTTCTTATTTTTGAACACCTATTTGGTTCCTATAGTAGTCTTCCCATGAGGAAGATGACATAGGTTCCAAACCTTCTGCCTTTTGAATTGAAGCAACTCCTCTTGCATAGTTTCAACCCAACTTACATCCTTTAGAGCCTCATCAACTTTCTTTGGCTCTATATGGGACAAGAAACAAGAGTGAAGACAATCAGACACACATTTGCATCATGGGTTTGTCCTCTTGTTCTTACCCCTATATCAACATCCCCAATGATGTTTGTGGAAAGGTGAGACTTGTGGATCCTTAGTTGAGGGATCACACCAAGTTACTTAGACAGATCTAAACTAGAGAAATTTAGCTCTGGCAGTGAGGATTCACCCTCCACATCAGCACACTTATCAAGATTAACTTGATCCGATGAGTGTGTGACATCATTGATGTTGTCATCAATGGAGTGGTTATCAGCATCAAGAAATACCTGATCACTGTCACCACTACCATGCTCTCCAACATTTGGAGCTCCTTCTTTTGAGTTGTGTGCCTCTAAGTTGGAATTTGAAGGCACTCCAGAAGCATCAGCAAGATTTGTCATTGATGTGTTGGTAGAAGCTTCATTTTTAGGATTTGTTACCACTGGAGCAGAATATGTGTAGCTTGAAGGTCTTCACATCTCGAATCTTGGATCAGGATTACCTGTAGGTAATATATCTGTAGACCCTGAAACATGCTCATAAGATTTGTTAAAACATTTGGTAACTAAATCAAGATCAAATAGCCAATCAGGACCAGAACCTTTCACACTAGGAGTGTGCTCATTGAAAGTCACATTGACTGACTCCTCAACTACTCTAGTTCTAAGATTGTACACTCTATAAGCCTTAGCTTGGGAAGAGTATCCAATAAAGTATCCATAATCTGATTTTTCAACAAACTTGGCAATTTGATCTTTGGTATTCAAGATGGTTCAAGGACATCCAAATACCTAAGAAAACCGATGAAAGGTTTTATCTTATGCCAAAGTTCATAAAGAGTCTTACCATGGGTCTTAATCACTAAAATGATGTTTTGAACATAACATGCAGTGTTGATTGGCTCTTCCCAGAAGGTGATTGGGAGTTTAGAGTCAAACAACATGGTTCTTGTAGCTTCAATAAGTATCATGTTTCTCCTCTCAGCAACACCATTTTATTGAGGAGTCCTGGGAGCACTATATTGTCTTGTAATACCCTTTTCATCACAAAATATATCAAGGATTTGGTTCTTGAATTCAGTTCCTTGATCAGATCTTATGGTCTTGACCTTGTGATCACGTTGATTTTCAATTTTTAAGATGAAATTCTTTAGAATCTCAGGAGTCTCATCCTTAGTCTAAGGAAAAAGACCCAAGTGAATTTTGTAAAGTCATCTGTGATCACTAAGCAGTAATAGGTCCTTCCTAAACTCATTACGCTGGTGGGGCCAAAAAGATCCATATGTAATAAGTTCCGGGGAGTAGATGGTGTTTCTTTCCTTTGGCTTGTGAGATACCTTGTGTTGTTTCCGAATCAGGCATGCCACACAATGGTGATCATTTGTAAACTCTTTCTTTGGCATTCCAGTTTCCAAATCATTCTTAATAAGTTTATTCATGTTTTTAAAGTTTACATCATATTCTTTTGTGCCATAGGAAAGACTCATCACTATTTGCTTTAGACAGAAAACATGAAACTTTTCCTAAGGGAGATGTTTCTTGTAAATCCATCTTGTATATGTTCCCTCTCTTAGGGGCTCTAAGCAGAATATGCTCATGAGGAATGACCATCCCGGGCTTGAGAACAATGCACTCATGCTCCGTGAGGATTATGTTTTGAGTTATGACTCTGATCACAAAATTAGGATACACTCAGATGATTTTACCCAAGCTCCTTGACAAATTTTACCTTTTTAATGTTGAGCTTACCATTTGTGACCTTCCCCCTTCCCATAATGTAACCTCCAGCATCTCCTCCAAAACCAATTGTTACTCCATCAATTCTTTCAAACTTTTGGAGTCTAGGAAGGGCCTCTTATTGTTTGGTGATCACAAATGACTTTGCAAGATTAACTTGGGTGTTCTTCCTTAGATCTAAGGATGAGACTCCTAATATTCTAAAAAATTTCATCTTAAAGATTGAGAATCAATGTGAAAACATAAGAAGTGATCAAGGAAATAAATTTAATAACCAAATCCTTGATAAATTTTGTGATGAAAAGGGTCTTACAAGACAATATAGTTCTCCCAGGACTCCTCAGCAAAATGGTGTTGTTGATAGAGAAACAAGACATTTATTGAAGCTGCAAGAACTATGTTGTCTGACTCTAAACTGTCCATCACCTTCTGGGTTGAGGCAGTTAACACTGCTTGCTATGTGCAAAACAAATTTTTAGTGGTTAAGACTCATATAAGACTCCTAATGAACATTGGCACAAGAGGAAACCTTTCATTGGTTTTCTCAGGTCATTTGAATGTCCTTGCACCATCTTGAATCCCAAAGATCAAATTTCCAAGTTTGATGAGAAATTAGATGATGGACATTTCATTGGATACTCTTCCTAAGCCAAGGCTTATAGAGTATATAATCTCAGAACTAGAGTAGTTGAAGTGTCAGCCAATGTGACTTTCAATGAGCACACTCCAAGTGTGAAAGATTCTAGTCCGAATTGGCTGTTTGATCTTGATTTAGTTACCAACTGTTTTAACAAATTTTGTGAGCATGTTTCAAGATCTACAGATTTACTACCTATAGGTGATCCTGATCCAAAATTTGAGTTGAGAAGACCTTCAAGCTATACACCTTCAACTCAAGTTGTAACTAACTCTGCAAATGAAGTTTCTATCAGTATGGATATTGAGGACTCACCATCCTCACTTGCAAGTGTCCATACTCAACAATTTTCTCAAGTTCACATTGATGTTGACTCTATAGACTCCTTCATTCAGAGTCTTTTTGAGGAAGGAATACCAAGGGCATTGTCATCTCCACCCCAAGGAACTTCCAACTACATCATAGGGTGGATGTATGATGCCAGCAGAAGAGCCCTCGTTCTTCAAAGAGTTCAAGGGTAGCAAGAAGTCTTTAACTTTCAGAACTTGAACTACTATGAAGGTCTTGACCCTATCAGCATGCCACTTGTCAACCAAGCCAATCTAGACAAGTTGACAGGCTGGCTCAAATGATACAAGATAGAATTACTGAAGAGTTCAGACTTAGAAGGAGACAAAGGCAATTAGGTAATACTATTGGTTAAATGGATGTTGAGGCTGGCCCTAAGATTAGCTTCGAAGGGGAAACCTTGACTGAAGGCCTAATGGTAGAGCCTGAGAGCCTTATCACATCCACAACTACTTCAGCAATTCATTCCCTCAATGAAGCACATGTTGGTGAAGGTGCATCACAACCTCTCTCTAGCCAAAGCTTGGAAAAGCTACACCAAGCAACTAAGGCCAAAGCTCACTCCACCCTGAGTCAGAAAGGTTTGTGAGTGACAAAGGGAAAAGAAAAATGACTTTTGAGGAGATTGAGGGGAGAGAGTTCCTCTATTGGGTCTGCAAGATTCACGGAAGATGCTATCAGGGCTGGCCCTAGGCCAAACACTCAGGATGATGAGTTGAGGGCAGTCAGGGTAAGTTATAGACCAAGAACTATGATATTGATAATCATATCCCTCCCCTTAGAAGAATTTAATGAACTGGTTGATATGGAATTGTAAAAAGAAAGAAAGGAGGCAGGGGATGCAAAATTACTTATTCAAATCAAAGAAGAAAGAAGACAGTAAAGACTCTACAAGAATGTGCCTACTCTCTCCCTAGTTCAAGAAAGTCTTGTACATGAGGATGTGGCTCCACAAGAACTTCAGGTAGATAAAGAAACTGATAGGATCTATATGATCAACTACCTGAGTGTCACAGGCCTCTATCAGGCTGATGCACTTCTTCTCTTACCCTTTGATTACATTGATTTTGAGTACCTCAAACAACTTGAACATGAATTAGTCAAATAAAGAAAAACCACTAAGAGGAAGGTAAGGGAAGAGGTTGTAAAGTCAAGAGCCATCATCCAAAAAAGCATGAAGAAGTCTGATGATAGGCAGAGGATGTGAGCTTCTAGAAGTTGTATGGATTCTCCGAAAGGAGACTTGGACCCATGTCTCTATCCACTATGGATAAGCATATAAGGGTGATCAAGCAGAAGATTCAAATAGGTGAACTTGTTGACTTACACTACCCACCAATTTAGGTTCCTCGGGAAGTGGAGATTAAGGTTGAACCATTTGAGAGAACACAACCTGAATCTCTTGTTGAGCCTCAGTAAACTTCCACTTCTGAATCACAGCAGGTTTCTGTCCCCTCTCAATCTGAACCTATGAAAAGGAAGACCCACTGAGAAAGACAAAGAAGATCAACCAGGTGCTACAGGCCAATCTTCTCAGTTAAAAGGTTCAAAGAGGAGAAAACGGATGGCTTCCAAACCAAATCCAAAGAAGAAGAAGAAAGAAGCATCCAGCTCCAAACCTCAGGATGAGTCAGAACATCCTAAGGATGCGTAACAAAAGGATGCTCCACCAACTTCAATTCAAGTAGCTCCTCTAGCATCAAGAAGGCCCATCTTGTCTTGGACATACACTACAAATCTAGAAAGATGGCATGTCATTAGAGGTCAAGGTGTTGAAGATGTCTACACATGGCAAGACATGTTCAATCTACCTCTACATGATCTCTTTGCTGTGAGAAGAAACTATGAGAGTCTGAGTGATCTTGATAATCTTATGAAGAAAGGGATGGTCATCATCATGATGAGGACTATTGATATATGAAGTCTTCAAGTGTTTTGGTAGCATCAACCTAGGGGGAGTTTGTTAGATTTGATATAAGGCTGATGCAACCTAAACACCCAAAGTCTGTCCTGCATCCATGCATAAGTGTACTCAAATAGAATGCTTTGGAAGTTTCACACTCTGCCTTAGAAAATATTGTAAGTGTGAAATCATCTGAAGTCAAGACCAATATCTTCCGAAGTCAAACATGAAGTCTTTCGAAGCTTCAAAGACAAAGTCTTCCGAAGCCAACACTTGAAGACAGATTTCTTCCAAAGACTTTTAAACATATGCTTTATCTGTTGTACCTTTTCCATAAAGCTAGACCCCTTTCCGCTGCAACTCTGATTAGACACCAACTTTACATAAGTTGGTGAAAAGGTCCATGCTTTTAGTAACTGTACATTGAGGTCTTGAGTATGTAACTTTCTACTTTATGTATTTAATCCTTTTTTGTAATATATTAGGATGTGAGCTATGGCATGTCATAGTCACAAGTCAAAAGGCAATCTAACTTTTGACTCTACATTGATTTGGTTATTGTCTAGATCATGTATCCAGCTGGCTTTTAAAGTATGGCCGGTTGTAGGTTATAGTATAAATATCTCTAGTCCTTTGTATCTTATACCATTGCTTTGTAAACACTTGTAGGATCTAGAGAGCAATATACATCACTTTGAAAACCAACTATTTGTGTTGTTCTTGTCCTGTCTCTTAAATAATTGTGTTTCTTAGTTCTCACAAAAACTGGTTTCTAGTTCCCCATTTGATCTGTTAAGTGTTGTTGCACACTCTCTTATTTGTGTTATTGTGTTATAAGCAAGTACTCTTAAATGATCCTGTAACATTTTCAGCGCTAGCTTTGCTGATCACAAGCTCAGGCTGGCATTCAATCAACTCGGCTATGAGATCTTTGATCTGAGTCCTATCATTTGTGTGCTCATGTTTAAGAACTGAAATGGTTTTCTCTAAGTCCTCTATCTTTAACTTATAATCATTTTCAGCCTTTTTGAGATCAGATTATAAAATATTCAAGGACTCAAGATCAGATCTCATCTCAATTTGTAGGATCTGTATGTATTAACTTTAGCAACACATTTAGGAGTGCAAAGATTTTCCAATACCTTGGCTTCATCATGGTCAGCCATGAGTGCTTGTTTTGGAGAAGCTTCTTCCACCTAAAAGCTAAAGTCAAAGCCTCCTTCTTCAACAGCAACAACAGCTTGTTGCTTTGGCTTCTCATTCTGGGGAGCTCTTTCAGTGTAGTTTGGTCTTCTTTGAGTCTAGCCACCATTTATTTTTGGTGCCTTGTACTCTCTAGCAAAGTGTCCCATCTGGTTGCAATTATAACACTTTACCTTGCTTTTATCTAGCCCAAACTTTTCACTAGCTACATTGCTAGGAAGCTTCCTCCCTGTCATCTTATAGAACTTTTTGGCTCTGTGAGTGAGAAGAGCCATCTGCTGAACTATGTCCATATACTCCAGATCATCTAGATGGATACAGTCCAAGTCTTCAAGGGTGAAGAGAAAGTTGCATGTGGATTCATCAGTAGAAACAAAAGTCTAAGAAGAACTTGTCTCTTGCAAGGGACTTCTTTAGTGTAGCTTTCTCTTGGAGTCTCTAGGAAGGTGATGAATGGACCCTTTTGTGAGTTGTCAGGGTAGCATATGAAATGATGTTGAGGTTCTATGCTATCCGTTTCAGTCACATGAAGGGCTGAACCCATTTGATTGCAAGAGTTACTAGATGAGTTTTGCATGTTCATCTCCATCTGGTATCTACTAAGAATACCATACAACTCTATCAGAGTAACAGTCTTAAGGTTTTCGGTCCTCTTGATAATAACATAGTAACATGTCCATTGTCTAAGAAGAAAGGACATAAACTTTCTCCCAATGTCTCTATTCTCAAAAGTTAGTCCAACATCCATTAGAGTATCCACAATCTCAACATATCTGAAGTATTGTTGAGTCATGGTCTCACCTGTTTTAAAGTAAAGTTTTAAACTGTTGCCTGAGTAGATCCATCTTGTTTTCCTTGGCTTTAGTAGAACCCTCATACATAAGTTCAGTGCTTGTAGATACATGTGTCCCTAGTTTATAAACTTAATGTAATATGTTTGTGTTGTCTTACACATATGTAATTGTACGGGTACTTAATGAAATACAGTATCTCGGTGTGCTTATAATGTTGAATATTTCATTGGTTAGTATGTAATAACGCTTATTGACTTAACTATATAGGTTATGGTTGTTTGAATAATATCTAAATCAATTAATGACTATGAAACATATTCAAACTTAATCATGTGAAGCTCTTATGCGATTGGCCCATGCTAATGGACCATACACATGAACAGCTTCATGCTAATGAACTAGTCGTATGAATGAACCAGGAGACTGGATCAGTCGCATGATTGAAACATGAGATTGACTCAGTCGCACGACTGAACACTTAGTCGTGCGAATGGATCAACCGCATGACTCAATCGCACGACTGAACCATGCAAATGGTCCAGTCGCACGATTGAGAAACCTTAACCTATAAATACCACTTAAATCGTGGATAAACGAGACACTTTGAATATAATTCGATACCCAGACGTACCCTAGCCATCCAAAGACCTCTAGCAACCTATTCCAACTTCATAGATCGCAGTGGATCGATTGCAAATCGTTCTTAATGTTTAGATTCAATCTTTAATTGATTCTATATGCGTTCTCACTGGTTGGACCACCAATCAAATAGGATTCCACACTATTTGATTCGGTATACTCGTAAATCTGTTAGTATTCGTCTAGTACACAATCCTGACAAGTGGTATCAGAGCTTTGGCTCTAGATTTACGTGTGATTAAATCGTTTTGATATAAAAATTGTGTTTTTACTCTAGAAAACACAATCTTTTGTGTCAAATCGGGTTTTAGACGTCTCCTGATCGTAAAGTTAAGTTTTTCCAGCATACGGCAATTAGGGTTAGAAAAAATTCATGTTTTTGTGTTCAAACACCTTAAACCTACGAATTTTCGAAATCCAGCAGACCCAGTCGCACGATTGACTCAATCGCCCGACTGAGTACATACGCATCCCCATACGCACGATTGGACTCAATCGTACTTCCATTTGTCCGACTGAGAAGTCTATTCGCGTTGTTCAACCACATTAGTTCATTCGGCCGACTGAGTCATCCACATTAGTTCAGTCGCACGATTGAACTATCCGCATAGTTCAATCGCCCGAATAGACCAATCGCACACCTTCATTCGCACTTAAAGTTAAAGTTAATCGCAATAGAGGACCATACTCAGCATTTACAGCGGGAGAGACTCACATATACAAAACTTACTGCTACTAGAGAATGAAGTGGAGAATCACAACAAGTCCCCAAAGCTAATCATGTTAGACGAATACCCACAATGGAAGCAACGGTTCGAGATCTACTTAAATGGAGTAGATCCAAATCTGTGGGAGTTTATAGAGACGGGGTACAGCATGCCTGTAGGAGCTGATGGTGTCAAACTCACACTTAGTGGCATGACTGACAGACAAAAGGTGAAATACAATGCAGAAAAGAAGGTCTATGCTTTGCTCACACAGTCAATTCCGAAGGATATTTTCTATCAATTCTCGGAATATACACAAGCAAAGAAATTATGGGATGCATTGGAGAAAATATATGATGGAAATGCATCATTGATGTGACACCCTACACATATCCCACATCAGCCGTGGACAGGAGAGATTCCTGGTTCATAAAGAATGTCCTGCCTCTAATATTAACAACGCGTTTTGGGCGTATTGGTTGTGGATGAGAGGAGAAATCCGCAGTTAAGCGTGCTCAGGTAGGAGCAATCTAGGGATGGGTAACCTCCCTGGGAAGTTTTCATCTGGGCAACCAAAAGCAAATCCGTGAGCTCCTTGTGGGCAAAGCGAACAATATTGTTGATACGAGGGGCCGGGTGTTACAATTGGAGGCCATAAAGGCTATGGCTTTAAAGAAGGATTTTGACAACTTCTCCTCGATGGGAAAAGAAAGCCTAGATGATGTGATTGATAGATTCTACCACTTAATGAGTGAGATGCACATTCATGGAGTATCAACGTCAATGGAGGACAAAGTGTCCAACTTTGCAGATGGGCTGCCAGAGAAATGGGTTTCATTTGTCTCCAATCTCAGACAGAATGGTATGCTAACGAAGTTAGATATCAATGACTTTATTCTGAAATTAAGAGAAGAAGAACTGAGGATGAAGTACAGAGCTCAAAAGTCTTCGTGTGGTCAGAATCCAGCGCTGTACAAGGCGACTCCTCAAGCCAAAACATCTAGAGCACCTCTTCAGACGGCTTTTGTATCAAGCTCGTCTGGTCCTTCACCAGCATCTACTTCAGGATCAGAAAATCAGGGTCGTCCTGTACCTAATACATTGCACCTGAAGCAAATGCAGCAAAGCTGAAGGCCGAGAACTTCAGCAATGTGACAGTTGAGGTTGCTAAGAGCACGTGGATTTCTTTGCTGCGGTAGTCCACTTTTATGATGGACTAATTGCTGGTAAAATTGGGAACTGCCATCTGGCAGATGAGAATTATGAGCAGGTGGATGAGACAGAGCTGGAGCGGATGGAAATAATGTGGGCCTTAGCCAGTGCAGTCCGGAGAGCTAAGAAGTTTGTCAAAAAGACTGGACAAAATTTGATTACGACTAAGGACACTACCTTCGGCTTTGATAAATCGAAGGTAACCTGCTTCAACTACGGAGAGAAAGGGCACTTCAAAAAGGAATGCGTGAAGCCAAAGAAGACTGGCAATGGGAATCCTTTCTCCTCCTTCAATCGTCAAGAGAAACCCACTAGCATTTCTACATCATCAAGCAAGGATCCCAAAGCCTTGATTGCTCATGATGATGAAGGACCAGACTGGAGCTTTTCGGTTTGTCTCACCGGGAGAATCTAATATCGCTAGTGTGGAGGATATAGATGATGACTCTGCTAGTGAAGGAGATATTGCTGTCGAACTTGCGATGTCAAACTCAAAGGAAACTGCACTAGTGGTCAACTACCTGCCTGAAGAAGGGAGAACTGCGACAACGACAGAATCACCAGCTCCAGAAACACCAGATTCTGCATTGATGGTTGATTCTTCAGAAACCGCTCAGGTAAGTACTACTGACCAACTTTTTAATAATCATGCTTGTTCTGATTGTCATAAATTTAGGGAAAGCATTGATTTAAAATTTGCTAGGTTGTTAGATCATAATGATAACTTAGTAAAGGACTTGGAACTGTGCACTGAAGCTAACAGAGTGTTAAAACAAAATGGTCATAGTTACAAAGTGAAGATAGACCTTTTGAACAAACAACTTAGGGAAACAGAAGTAGTAGCCTTTAACCAAGCTAATGATATTAGGTACTATCTTAACTCCCTAGAGGACACTAAGAAACAAAAAGCAGTTTTAGAAGTAGAAGTTAATTCCTTAAAGCAAAAGTTGCATAGTTGGACAAGTTCATCTCATATTGTCCAAAACTTAGTGAGAGAGAGAAACAACGGGGATGGATTGGGTTATAAAGTGGTTCTACCATCACATGAGATCTTGATGAACACAAAATGTAAACCAGTTAATGATAATCCAATCAAGGATCATGTGGTGTCTACTCCTCTTGTAAGTGATCCAGATTCCATATGTTCATCAAATGAATCTGGTACTAAACAAAAGGAGGCCACTTCAAAGGCAAAAGGTAAAATGCATTACGTTAATATGGAAAAAGAGTTTGAAAAGGTTAGTATAAAGTCTAGTTCAACAACTATCAAATCTGAACCTAAAAAGACTAGTAATGTTAACCATTCACGTGCATCATGTCAAAGTCCTAAAAATAGAAAAGAAAAAGATGTTAAAAATGTTAAAGCAATTAACTTTATTAAACCAGACAAAACATCTAAACAATCAGAGTCAAAACCCAAACAAGTAAGGTCACCCGGGTGTCACATACATCTCCACATAAACAATTAAATCATAAGGTAGAAAGCAGATCTTGCTACAGTTGTGGAGAGTATGGACACATTGCATTGTCCTTACTATCAAACACCGAGGAAGAAAGTTGAACTTCCTGACCAAAAACCTTGCTCTTTTAAGAACTCAGTGACACGACCTAAAAGAGATAGTGAACCTAAGTGCAACACCTTAGCCAGTCATCTATTTATCACCAACAGGCCTTACACAAAGCTGGCTTATGGAAGGAGATCAACCTCATTGTCTGATAAAGAGAACAAGAAGACATCTGAGCTTCCCTCATCCTCGAACCGTCAATGGGTTACATATATGATGTGTGATGCCTCTGGGAAACCCATGCCAGTGAAGGCTTGGGTCCCTAACATAAACTAATGTTTTAATTGATTGTGAAGGGTGTTCGTTATAGTATTAAAACCAACACGTGGATTATAGATAGCAGAGCATCCAGGCACATGACAGGGAACAGTGATCTCTTATCAAACGTCAAATAGATAAAGGAGTTCATGTTTCGTTTGCTGGAAACAAAGGTGGGTACATGACAACTCAAGGTAACTAGAAAGTGAAGTTTGACAAGGTAAACTACGTTCAACAACTTCAGAATAACTTGCTTTCTATTTCTCAAATTTGTGATAAAGACTTAAGGTAGTGTTTGACAACAGGAAGTGCTATGTCCTGAAAAAGGACTATGTCATCCTTGAGGACCAAGTATTAATGTCTGCCTCAGGATATAAGGACCTTTATTTCTTGGATCTGTCAAAGGCCTCCACAACAGATCATGAAGTTCAGTGCTTCTGCTTTTTGTCAAAAGCTACTGAGAAGGAATCCATCACCTGGCATAGGAGAATGGGACACATTAATCCACGAAAGATGAATCACTTGATCCAGAATGATCTAGTGAGAGGAGTTAACGTCAAAAACTTCCAACTTCCGGATTTCTGTGTTGCGTGCAAAAAGGGCAAACAGACGAGAAGTCTCATAAGGAAAAGAAAGTTCACTCTATCGAACTTCCTCTTGAACTTGTTCACATGGATCTGTTTGGTCTAGTCAGTACAAGAAGCATCGCAGGCAACTTGTACTGCAATGTACTTACTGATGACTACTCAAGATTCACTTGGGTGATGTTTCTGAAATCCAAATCAGAAACATTTGAGTCATTCAAGGAGTTAGTAACTACTCTGGAGTCCCTATACAAGTTGAAGGTACGTCAAGTGCGCTCAGACAACGGAACCGAGTTCAAGAATTAATGGATTGAGGCTTACTGCAAGGAAAAAGGAATTGTGCATCAGTTCACTTCTGCCTACACTCCTCAGATGAATGGCGTTGCTGAAAGGATGAATCGCAACTTGATAGAGACGGCACGGACGATGCTAGCAGACTCAAAACTGCCTATCCAATTCTGGAATGAAATAGTTGCAAATGCGTGTTACACGCTAAATTAGGTTCTGGTAGTTAAATGCCATGGAAAGACGTGTTACAAGCTACTACAACGACGTACACCCAATCTAGAGTATCTCGAGCCGTTTGGCGCTCCGTGCACCCTACTGAAGAAGACTCAGGAGGGAAAATTCAGCGAGAAGGCTAATGAAGGTATCTTTCTAGGATACAACATACCGAACAAGAGGGTCTACAACAACTCAACGGGTCAGGTAAAAGTGTGGTGTAATGTTGATGTTCAGAGATACACCATACCACCTGCTGGAAAAGGACCCGCCTTTGTTTTCGACTATGATAGATTCTTCAAGTCCTTCAACATACCACCCTCCACTTCTGATGATGAGTTAGCTACAAAGATGATGTATGATGTTCTAAACACTAGCTCAGGAATTTAGATCATCTGGATTACAAGGCGATCCATCTAACAACTCAGGGGGTGCACTTGAAGATAGTGACTCTTCCTCTAATGAAGAAGCTATGGAGACTGATTAGAACAACAAGGAGCAATAGGTTCCCCCTACCGATAGTCCACAAGCATCTGAACTTGATGCCTCTACGTCTTTGGAACCTCAGACTCCTACTGCCTCAGATACTGAACCGAATGTTCATAATCTTGACTCTGATGTAGTTGTTCCAACCAATCCTCGTTCACGACTAAATATGTATCATCCTTTGGATAATGTCATTGGAGATGTGAGATCAGGAGTTCAGACAAGAAATCAGTTGTATTCAACTGATCATGCCTCGGTGATGGAAAAGGGCTATTTTTCATGATGGTGCATGTCGTTGCTTTGTGTCTCAGTTCGAGCCAAAGTATGTTAGTGAAGCCCTAAATGATGAGGCATGGGTGAGTGCCATGCAAGAAGAACTTCTTCAGTTCAAGAAGTTAGGTGTATGGACTCTGGTGGATAGACCTAAAGGTGCTAAGGTCATTGGTACAAAATAGGTCTTGAAATACAAGAAAGATGATCAAGGCGTGATCATCAGGAACAAGGCTGACTTGTTGTTCAAGGATTTCAAAAGTTGAGGGCATTGACTATAATGAAGTGTTTGCACCCGTGGCAAGAATAGAAGCAATCCGTATCTTCCTTGCCTACTCATCGTATATGAAAATTAAAGTTTATCAACTTGATGTGAAGAGTGCATTCCTTAATGGTGAAATAAGACAGACAGTGAATGTCAGTTAACCCGAGGGATTTGAGGATCCATATCATCGGGACAGAGTTTACAAACTCAACAAGGCTCTATACGGCTTCATTAAGCTCCTAGAGACTGGTATGAGAAACTCTCGACTCAACTTGCGAAACACGATTTTCGCAGAGGTGTCATTGATTGTACACTGTTCATAAAAGAAAAGGATGGAGATTTACTACTTGTCCAAATCTATGTCGATGACATAATATTCGGTTCAAAGAATGAAGATCTATGTAACGAGTTTGAAGCAGTAATGAAGGCTGAGTTTGAGATGAGTGCCATGGGAGAGATGAAATTCTTTCTCAGGTTACAGGTGGATCAGACATCAAAAAGGATTTTCCTACATCAGACCGAGTATGTAGGAGATATTCTTAATCGGTTTGACATGGAGAATGCTTCCGCAGCTGGTACTCCACTTGCAACAAACCATGATGTAGCACCCGACGAGAATGGTGATCTGGTCGATGGCACCATGTACAGAGGAATGATTGGACCTCTCATGTACCTCACTGCCTCAAGACCTGATATCATGTGCACGACATGTTTATGTTCAAGATATCAGGCAAAGCCAAAAGTTAACCATCTGATAGGGGTCAAAAGGATCTTTCATTATCTGAAGGGTACTCCAACACTTGGTTGTGGTATCCTCATGACGATGACTTCGAGCTGACAGCATATAGTGACTCGGATTACGGTGGCTGCAAGATGAACTACAAGTCTACATTAGGGGGATGTCAATTCTTTGGGAGGAGATTGGGACCTGGCAGTGTAAGAAGTAGACCTTGGTTGCTTTGTCAACCTGTAAAGCCGAATACGTTGCTGCTGCAAGTTGCTGTTCACAAATCATATGGATTCAACAGCAAATGCGGGACTACGGTTTGAAATTCTCTTCCACTCCTATTTTTGTTGATAACTCTGCTGGGATTGCAGTAACTAAAAATCCGGTCCAACATCCTAAGACCAAACACATCGGCATAAAATATCACTTTATACGTGATTGCTTTGAAAAGAACCTAATCGATGTGATTAAAATAAATACTGATTTTCAACACATTGACCTCTATACAAAGGCTTTTGATAAACCACGTTTTCTATAATTGTTAGAGGTCAACGGCGTTAAAAAGAAAAGTGATGTAATTCCCGATGATGACCATGGGTAGTCCGATGCTTACTGTCCACTTTCTTTTACCTTTTCTTTTTTATTTTTATTTATTTATTTATTTAAGTAGCTAATTAAATTGTTGTTATTTGGTCGTTTATTAAAATCCTAAAAGCGTAAATCGGTTACGATTTTAGAATTTTAAGGGGAGAATAGGTCAGTTAGTAACATTATAAAAAATGAGGGAGGATGAGAGGCTAGCTGATAGAAAGTAGATCGTATCTGTGATACCGATTCAATGACTTTGGAAAATGATAGTACACAGGTACAAATCACTTGGGACTTTAAAAGATTAAATAAAATAAGATGCAAAGTTCAAATTATAAGTCTGTGTAGTCTGAGCGATATAAGAGGAAAAATGATAGTAAAACTAGCTACTACTAAGGTAACACAAAGAAAGTAGACCTAGAGGTTGTTATACCACAGATGATATGTCGGTAGATTCAACACAATAGATGATTAGACCTTGTTGATGATCTCAAGAACAAACTAACTTGTTCAACAAGCTGTGGGTTAACATCTTATCCCTGGTTAACACAATCAACAAAATTCCAGTAAGGGGTGATGAGCAGAATAAACGCCACAAATGTGAGCGTAAGACCAAAATATGAGCAAAAGCAATCAAACTAATAACTTATGTTGTTGGTGAGAACTGTGCAAAAATATTAAAATTTCTTAAACAAGAAGATAAGTTATGTACCTCTCTGCTGTGCGGTGGCACTGACCTGAAGATAAGCATAACCTATGTATTCTAGACTTCATTGTTGTTTGCCGCCTCTCTGCTGTGCGGTGGCACTGACCTGAGGCTTCTCTGAAAGTTCTAAGAATAGTTTCTTCTTGAAAACTACCCTGTGACCACTCAAAAATCTCCTAAGGAATGTTGATTACCATATAAGTGTGGGATCCACAAATACTTGTTGAAATAATCAAACCTTAAACTATCACTAATCTGTGTCAAAAGTCTGTGTATGGATTTAAGAGGACCAGTATACTGACAATCATCGTGGAAACAATTCTTGAAAGTCCAAGTCAATGTGGGGATCTAATAGTACTAGTATGATTTCCTAAACTTGCTAACGACTCTAGATGAAAAACAAGAATTGATCATCAAAAGGTGTTGATAACATGTCCTAAATGATTTGACTTGCCTGTATGATTTCAAATTGAATTGGTCCCGTTATGGTCAAAATTAATTGAACCTGCCTATTTCGAAACCAATCCATTAGATTTCTATCTTAGGATTTACACCTCACACGAAACGTCAAAAACAAGTTTTAGTTTTGTATTTCAGTTTAAGTCTTTCAATTTGTTTAAATTTAGTCAAATTCAGTTTTGTTTTATATTTGACTACGTCATGGAATTCAATAGGGGATTTAATCATCTAAAAGGGTCACGTCTGAGGTGACGACACGTGTTTTCAAAGGTAAAATCAGTCATGTCTGAGGTGACAAATTGCTTAAAAGGATCACGTCTGAGGTGGTCAGAATGTTTTTCAAGTTAAAACGATCATGTCTGAGATGATTAAATTCTCATAAAGTTTAATCAAAGGTTAAAAAGGGTTTATGTGAGAAATGGTCATAAAGTCAAAATCATGAGTATGATCCAATCGTCTGCTCATTCACCCGACTGAATCCAGTCGCATGCCAAGTCAACCGACTGAACACAGTCGCATGGTTCAATCACATGAATGAACCAAAATGAATTCAACCAAGTTAATTAGAACTAATTTGTGTCGTGTGGTTAGCTAATGTCTATGTGTCTTGTGTTACAGATTGATAGCGGACACATGGTCCATCAACCCCAAGCACAAATCTGTGCTCATCTAGATTCCATGACTCGGAATGGTGCCGAGTTTCTAGGGATCATCGCTTTCCTCAAGCGATCCAGGATCCACAAGGCGATATCTACACCATGCACTCCTTACAGGTCTATTCAAAAGGCCTTTTGGGAGGGAGCATCGGTTGACCACTCTCATGAGCCGTACAGCATCGGGAGCTCCAATTTTGGGATGGATATAGAGGTTACTGCTGAGGATATCAGACGAGTACTTGGGTTGGGTGATAATGCACATCACCCCACCAGACTTCACCCACTGACGGTGAGAGGGTGCTTCTTGAGGGTGAAGTACGCTGGGATATTAACCCATGTGTGCTCAACAAGAGCAACTTGTGTCCCCAGTACAAGTACTTGGCACATGTCATCCTCAAGTGCTTGGCATCACGAAGGGGTGGGTTTGATATCTTTCAGACCAGATTCAAAATGCCTATGTGACACTGGTACTGACCCACCCTTCCAGATTTTCTAGCATGATTTCTCTTACCTAATAGAGAACTTGGAGGCGAAGGGAAAAGAGGGTTTCTGCATGTACCCTAGGTTTTACAGATGATCTTTGATGAGAAGCTACCCACACTGCCAAAGGAGAGCCACGACGTTGTGTTGTTGGAGATTATGGACGATACGACACTGGGTCGTATGAAGGTATACCGGGGAAAGCAGGTCAAACCCCCGGTAAAGAGACTCATCGGCCATCTGGCCAAGGTGGACTACGTGGCGTCAGGGAGGCGTAAATGGCGCCACATAGACAGTGATTTGGATGTCGAGCAGCTGGAGCTCGCTGAAGATGACTCAGACAACGACGACAGCGGTGATGATGGAGATGCAGGCCCACTCAACTGAGGGCCCCCACTGCTGATATATCATCTCCAGTATCCACCCAAGGTGGAACAGAGGCTGCAGGGTTCCATCAGGACTTTCGTCTTGATGAGGAGGAGGAGATGGACCAGAAGCCCTTAACTCGTACTGTGGGAAGTGGGGTGGTTGCCACTAACCGAGGTATTCGGGAAGTTGGAGGACGCCCTGGCGAGTCTGGGGAGGCTGACACGGATCCTACTTATGCTTCCAATCAGTCCAACAGTGTTCCAGGGGGAGCATCCACCTCGAGGGGCTCGAGGAAAAAAAGGATGGCTCAGCCCCATGGTTTGAAGAAGAAGAGGAAGAGGATGACTTTCATTACCACCACCACTACTACCACCACTTCCACCACTTCACCTACTACCACCACTACCACCATTCCATCCACCACCTTATCTACCACCTCACACAACACTACCATACCCACTCCACCACCACCTTTATCTATACCACCCGCAATCTTCACCACTCCACCACCACCTTCATCTAGACCACCCCTAATCTTCACCATTCCACCACCACCTTCATTTATACCACCCCTAATCTTCACCACTGCCACCACCACCACCACTAGCCACCTTACAGGACCGTCATCTTACCCCTCCTATCCATTTGGATCCTCTCTACCTCCTAGTGGGGTAGAGGAACAGCTCTCGGCACTTAACCGTATGGTGCTGAAGCTGTTGCCAGCCGATGACGAGAAGACTACCCAGATTCGTCAGCTAGTAGATCTTATTGCTGCACAATCTTAGCAGATATCTCAGCAGGCTCAGTTGATTGAGGAGCAGGCACAACAGATTGCTGCACAAAGCTCAGATATGTCCCAACTCCAGGAGCAACATGTCCAATCAGCCAAAAGGATAGAGGAGTTGGAGACTACCAACAAGATCATCATGCTGAGGCTCAAAGGATCAAAAGAGGAGCCACTAAAGATCAGAGAGGGAGATGGAGATGATGGTGATGATGATGACAGTGATGATCAAGGGGAGGATATTGATGTTGGTGATGATGTTGATGATGATGATGATGGAGATGATGATCCTTCTACTGCGGGTGCCACATCTGCAAGTGAAAGGAGGACCAAGAGAGCTAAAGACCAAGGTGCCTCCACTTCAGCCCCATCAGCAGAGGAGCACATGATACAAGACAAGAGTAATGCTTAGTTATTTATGTTATTTAAATCATGTTTATTTGAATCTTGTATCAAATTAATGTAATTAATATTTATATTTATTGTTGATGTTTACTTTTTTGATTGTTGACTAATGGTTGATATGTTACATGTTTTAAATCAAGCAGATCCAAACTATCAAAGAGATGCATATGATGTTGCTCCCCTCCAACATATCAAGACTCAGCTCATGATTATTCTTGATCTGCAGGGTATAGTCAGGAGATTAGTGAATTACACTCCTGAAGAAGGAGAGATAATTCATGATCTCACAGACGAGTAACTTGCTGAAATATTCCGACTCAATCTAGATGAGATCGTGAAAGATGCTCCAACAATCCATGTGGAAAGTGACGACGAGCTCAACGATGTTGATGAGATCGAGATCGAAGATGTCACGGACCAACACTATCCAGAGTACACTGATATTGAGGGTAATGTCATTCCCAATATGGGAGAGAACCTTATCAGTGAAACTTTTGAGACTCTAGATAAAATAGAAGAAGAGTCTGATAAGAAAGAAGATACAGCCAAAGCCTCGGAAGCTGAATCCAATATCAGAAAGGCTGAGTGGGCTGCATGTTTTGAAGAAATACGAGCCCAACGCAGTGCTTCAACGTCAACTGTCTACACCAAGCTGTACAAAGTGAAGAAACATCAAAAGGTGTCGGGCAAAATTATAGCATGCGCGTATTTTGAAGATCTCAACGTTTATGCAGTTAAACGTGAGAAGGGATTAAGTACTTGAGGTTCCCCCATGACCTGAAGACTGTTCCTGGATTTGAGCTAACCCAGTTAGCAAAGTTAAAATTGCTATATGCTGACCCACGGAAAATGTCAGCCTGGTTTGAGACTGGTCTAAAAAGAGAGTACCACACCAGATGGGTCAACTTCAAACCTCAACAGCCAACGAGATATATCAGACGGTCTAAGGTTGATGCCATTACTGGAAAACCCAAAATAGTGCTGAAGTGGAGTCCCCCGCGCACAATATCAAAGATTCCTCTATGGGAAATGCCACAAGACTTCACTTCACACTTCAAATGGTGGTACTATGATTGGAGGACAAGAGAGGCAGTCATAGTTTTCAATAAGAATGGTGTAATAGAAACCATAAGGGTGTTTGACCCAATGTGGCTTACAAACTTGTCTGCAGATGATGTTTATACATTATACAAGTGGCCATTATTCTATGACTCTCAAGATATTGTACAAGCTCTATAATTTCAGAACGTTATAAGACTCTGTTTTGCTTTTGAGGGGCTGGAGTCACTAGAGAAGAGAAGTACAAGAAGTTTGAGGAACTTATGAAGGATGTAAGACATTAGACAAAACTAGGTCCAAGGGGGAGTTTGTAGATACATGTGTCCCTAGTTTCTGAACTTAATGTATATGTTTGTATTGTCTTACACATATGTAATTGTACATATACTTAATGAAATACAATATGTGGGTGTGCTTATAATGTTGAATATTTCATTGGTTGGTATGTAATAACGCTTATTGACTTAACTATATAGGTTGTGGTTGGTTGAATAATATCTAAATCAATTAATGACTATGAAACATATTCAAACTTAATCATGTGAAGCTCTTATGCAATTGGCCCATGCTAATGGACCATACGCATGAACAGCTTCATGCTAATGAACTAGTCGTACGAATGAACCAGGAGACTGGATTAGTCGCATGATTGAAACATGAGATTGACTCAGTCGCACGACTGAACACTCAGTCGTGCGGATGGATCAACCGTATGACTCAATCACACGACTGAACCATGCAAATGGTCCAGTCGCACGATTGAGAAACCTCAACCTATAAATACCACTTAAATCGTGGATAAACGAGACACTTTGAATATTTCGATAACTAGACGTACCCTAGCCATCCAGAGACCTCTAGCAACCTGTTCCAACTTCATAGATCGTGGTAGATCGATTGCTAATCATTCTTAACGTTTAGATTTAATCTTTAATTGATTCTACATGCGTTCTCACTGATTGGATCGCCAATCAAATAGGATTCCGCACTATTTGATTCGGTATACTCGTAAATCTATTAGTATTCGTCCAGTACATGATCCTAATAGTGCTTCCCTTAGTTGCTTAGCATTCTTGCACTTCCTAAAGCCTCTTTAGATGGATTTTGGAAGAGCAGTTTGAAGAGATGTCCTGACCTTCTGATTAATCTCTATTCTCTTCCTGTCTTCACGAGATAAATCAGCCATAGCCTTTGGAATCATACCACCACCAGTAGCAGATGTGGTGCTTGGTATGTAAGGTCCTTCAACAACAGAGTCTCATATCCTGGAGTCTTGAGACTTGATAAAGCCTTCCATTCTTTGACACCAAGTAACAAAGTCTTCATGAGTGATCAGTAGAGACTTTGTCATAGGTCAAGTTTCCATGTTAGCCTTAGTGATAGCTTCCATTTGAGTTGTTAAGTATTTTATATGTATGAGGGATCTTAAGATGGTGAATATTATATCAAGAGCTTTTTTGGCTCTGATACCAAATGCAAGACCGTTAGAAGGGGTGATGCACATTACAACACAACAACACAACTGAGGAGAGTTCTTTTAGAACACTTAACAGATCAAATAGGGAATTGATTAACTACTATAAGAGATATTATAAACACAAGTAAAAGAGAGACAGACCAAGATAGCAACACAAGTATTTTGGTTTCAAGAATGCAGTATATTGCTTCTCAAGTTCTATTACAAAGTGTTACAAAAGCATAATGGAAAGTTACAAGTACTTGAGATACATATACTACATCCTACAGCCGGCCATACTTTGAAGGCCAGGTGGATACATAAGATTAGACAACAAAATCAAATATAGGGTCAAAAAGGAGATTGTCTTTTGACTTGTGACTATGACATGCCATAGCTCACATCCTAATATACTACAAAAATGATAAAATACATAAAGTAGAAAGCTCAGACTCAAGACCTCCATGTAAAGTTTTCCAAAATCATGGACCTTTTCACTAACTTGTGAAATTGGTGAGTCAAACAGAGTTGCAGCGGAAAGGTAGTCCAAGTTTATATAAAAGTACATCAGATAATAGCATGTACGTAAAATTCTTCGGAAGAAATCTGTCTTCATAAATTGGCTTCGGAAGATTTTGTCTTTGAAGCTTCGAAAGACTTCATATTCAGCTTTGGAAGATATTGGCCTTGGCTTCGAAAGATTTTACACTTAGAAAATTTCTGGTTTGAGGTGTAAAACTTCCGAAGAATTTCTACTTTGGTATCTTAGTGCATGCATGCAGAGAAACTTTGGATGCTTTGAATGTTTTGACTGCATCCGACTTATTGAAATCCTTACATATAACTCTAATGTGTCGATTGGTTGTCTTACTATACATTTTGAACATAGAATAGTTTATTCTTATTATTTAGATTTTATATTATAAATCCCTTACACTTGTATAGTATAGGCAATCTTTGTCATGTCACTTATGTATCTTCTGACTTTTTGTACTCATTATTTATTAATCAAGTGAATACTTTGAAAGAATAACTTGTTCATTTATTTTTATTCAAAGTATTTATGATTGTTAGTAAGTGTTAACTTAGATTTCACATTTGTTAACTTCTGATCAAACAGAAAAGTCTTTTTAATCCATAACACCGGTCCAACAAGTGGTATAAGAGCTTAGGCTCTTGATTTGCTTGAAGTTTACATTCAACTAATTACTTGTTTTCTTTTGAACATAATAACAAACACCACACTCCTTCACACCCATTTGTCCTTTCAAAATGACTATTTTAGCCATCTCAAGTAAGCATGACTTGGAGAATGGAACTAAGATCAAACCTCCTATGTTTACACCACATGACTATGATACTTGGAAATTTGAATGGAAGATTTTCTAAGGAATAAAGATGTGAGATTATGGCTCTCTATTCTGAATGGACCATACGTCCCCATGGTTGAAGTAGCTAGTGAAGGTGGAGTCATGATCCCTAAAGATCCCATCAAGTACTCAGATGAAGATATGACGAAGATGAATGTGGGTTCAAAGGCTCTATGGCTAAGCTATGTGAGCATGCTAAACTACTAATGATGCAGGGCTTCAAGTAGTTCGCAACTACACAGATGTTATGGAAAGCATTGAATGCAACATCTAAAGGAACTAAAGACATGAAGGAGAACAAATGAGATGTCTTGAAGTAGGATTTCAAAAATTTTAGTTTCACTAGGGGAGAAACCATGACTACCACATATCTAAGACATGTCGAATTGCTAGACTCTCTAGTTAAGGTTGACTGAAGATGGAAAATACTAATGTTCTAAAAAATTTCTTGAAGTTCCTACCTAAGACATGGACAGTTTATACTATGTCCATCAGAAAAACTAAGAATCTGAAGACAATGATTTTTGAGGAGTTATATGGTATTTTGGGTGCTTATTAGATGGAGATGGATGTAGATGAAGAATCATTTGAAAGATCTTCAACTGTAAGGCCCCATTCTTGGGGCACTTACAATTTGATAATCATCGCACATAAAACATAAAGCATACTTTAGCATTTACTAAAATACCATAGCAAAATAACTTAGCAAACATTTCATATCTTAATAATCGCTTTTGCAAAATAATACATCATTGTTTAGGTTACAAAATATCATTTGTTTCATTACATCACAAAAACTGTATCATAATATAAAATGGATATCATCCAAAACTAGCCATGTAACTGCCCCCTGCCATCCTTAGCAACTCTTACCTCCCAACTGAAAATACATAAAAAGTTAACGTTGATGTGTGAGTTCTAGTTTTATAAAAGTATAATACTTTACTTATGTTTTAAACCATTCATTACTTTCATACATGATCATACATCATACGTACACATAGATAATCTTATTATTATCTTTCATCATCATTCGTTAACATTCATCCATTCGTCATTGTACGTCATCGTTATCATTCATTCCCATTCATTATCTTCCTTATCGTACATTTTGTACATTTATTATTATCTTTTACTTTTCAACCGGACCATGCCATGTGCTATACCTCAAAGATCATGCACAAGGGCTAGTACCGGGCTGAAGTCTATAAATAGACTTCTAACATCATGCACAAGTGTTGGCACCAGTACCGGGGCAAGCGACAAAGGTCCCATACGTCTGGTCAATCACAAGGAGTAGACCCCTGTGTGCATCTGCATGGGTTAGCTAAACCGTACACAGTTAAGCTAACATCCCCTCAATGAGTTGTGAACCTCATTTCATATTGCTTGCAATACTTTTCATTCGTTTATTCATTCTTCCTTATGTTCCACTTTTCACCATCATTGATTTCCGCTTTCAGTACATAATCCTTTACATTCATTGATAATAACATACCATGCAAAGCCATGAAAATATACATAATAAGTAACATAAAGAAATCATAACATAATATACGTGACATCATCATACAACATCATACAACATCACATAACATCATATAATCAACATACATCACCCCAGGGAACCTCCCAAGTCATATCCTAAAGCTTCATTTTTCCTAAAATTTCATAAATAATTCTATGTCTTTTAGGTGCTTTGGCACTATCCAGGCGCATGGGCACTATGCAGGCGCATGAGTACTGTGCAGGTGCGTGGGGAAAGTTGGGCGCATGGGCACTATTTGGGAGTAAGGCCAACACATAGTCATCTGGGCACATCCTAGGCGCATGAACACTATGCAAGCGCATGAGCCTGATGTCGTCACTTGAGCGTTTGGCAATTGGGTGCATAGGCCAAAAAACATAGGCGTTTAGGCAAAAGCCTAGGCGCACTGGTACTATTTGTGCGCATGAACATCCTAAATTTCCACTTACATCATTTTCAGTCCCAAATTCGGTTTTAACATGCTCATAGCCTAGTTTCTAACATTCAAAACTTCATAAACATGCATACAAACATAACACAATCATAAAATACCCCAAACATACACCCACCCACATACACATTCACATATACATACGGGTATACATACCCACAATGAATAAAATGTTTTAAAATGCATTTCTAGCCCCAAACAAGTTAAAACATGTAAAAGTGGGGATCTAGAACTCACCTTTGACAACTTTCATGAATGACTTCTTCAAACCCGAATGCACTATGAGTTCAAACACCTAGAAATACACCAAAACACACAGATAAACACACAAAAAAACACACAAAACACACATAAGCATAAACCCGGGACTGAAAATCAATCAAGAACACCTCAAAACATCGAATTCATACCTTAAATTTGATTTCTTTTTCTTCCTCTTCAAAAACCTAAAGTTCTGCTCTTCTCTCTCTATAAAATCATAGACAAAACATGAAAATAACATGGCATGGGCGGCCATGTTACTTTTGTTCAAAATAAGATATGGTTTTGTACTTTTTACACATTTAACCCCTTAACCTGGGTTAAATTGTATTTTCTTCCTTTTTCTTCACTTTAATTCTTTATTTCTATTTTTTTAGTTACTGGTGTTACATCAACCCCTCAAAGTCATCAGCTCTTATGGCACCTATTCATAAACCTTTTAACTCCTATTCTCACTGCCAAGCCTATAAAATTCCCATGGTCAATCATCAAGTACCAATGATCACCTACTTTGAATTTCTAACTACTGAAACTCAACCATCACCATCTTTCAGCAGATGGAATTAGCAACCCTCACCATCCTTTACACAAACCTACTCTTCAAACTAGACATTGTTAGTGACCATGTAAACTTCTTTCAACTCTTTGAAGAAGATCTAAAATGCATTCATCTAGATGAGCTTAAGGAAATGGATATCAACTATCAGATAGCCATGATTTCCTTCAGGGCCAAATAGTTTCAATAGAGAACTGGATGAAAGTATTTGAGGCAGAGAATATCAGGTTTTGAATTTGACAAGAGTGAAGTATAGTGTTTCAACTATACCCAACGGGGACACTCTGCCAAAGAATGCAAAGCACCTAAGTCAAAACCATCTCCCCCAAGTTCATCAAACTTTAAACAACCCCCAAACTATCAACATCCCTATACATCTATCAACTTAAGAAATACAACAGTTGTAGCCTCAAGAGAATAGGTGATTGACTAGAGCTTTCAAGTAGAAGACAATTAGACTAATTTAGGTTTCTAAAGTTTCACCTATTATTTGATTATATATATTTAATTTGTGATCAAATATGTCTTTTTGGCTTTCCATAATGTCCTTATTACCCATGAGTTGACTTTCAAAAGCATTCTATAAGACCTTAGCACCACCTAAAGCTTTGATAACCATGATAAATTTCAATGGATAGTGACATGATTCTTGATGCATGAGCCTTATCATAAAGTTTAGAATTCTTCAAGTTTCACTCTTATCATTCATACACATGGGAACTTTTAAATCGACCTTAATTGACATTCATATCTTAACTTTGCATAAATGACTTAGGTGTTGTTTGTTTTTTCTGTAGGAAAATGTCTCCAGTCTGCGGACCAAATCTTCAAACATCTACAGCAGAAGAGGTGGACCAAATGTCGTGTAGTCTGCAAGAAAAAGACTGTTTGTTTTTTTAACATTTGTAGAATGCGGAAATATTCTATAATTAAGTATATGTTATATGTAGCCTTTAAAATTGTTGGTACATGTGTCCCTAGTTTCTGAACTTAATGTAATATGTCTTTAATGTCTTACACTTATGTAATACTTGGGTACTTAATGAAGCATAAATGTTTGGTTGTGATTATAATGTTTAATATTTCATTAATGAGTTGTTTAACGCATATTGAATTGATTATATAGGTTTGTGGTTGTTTGAACTAATATAAATAATGTAATAATATTGAATACGTTTAAACTTAGTAGATGAAGTTCGCATGCATCCGAATAGACCATGTGCCCCAACAGTGGTCATGCGTCCGAATGGCCATACGACTAAGTGTCCATGCGCCTATATAGTCCATACGCCTAAACAACTTCATGCGAATGACTCAGTCGCACGACTGAACACTCAGTCATGCGAATAGATTAACCGCATGGCTCAATCGCACGACTGAACCATGCTAATGGTTCAGTCGCGCGAATGAGAAACCTAAACCTATAAATACCACCTAATTCGTGGAAAAAAACATAAGCATTAAACACACTTTGACTCCCGACGTACCCTAGCCATCCAGAGACCTCTAAGATCATACTCCAAGTTCATAGATCGTAGTAGATCGATTCCTAATCGATTCTTAATGTTAGATTCAATACATAATTGTTTCTACGTGCGTTCTCACTGATTGGATCGCCAATCAAATAGGATTCCGCACTATTTGATTCGGTTTACACGTTAATCAGTTAGTACATCGTCCCGTACACGATCCTAACAAGTGGTATCAGAGTCGGTTACTGCTGCAATGATCTAACAATCATTCTAGCAACCTGAGCTCTTGATTTTTGGATCTAATTTAAGATCTTGACGTTAAACCCACTTTGTGTTCTTCGTGTTTTGCTCAGATCTTGTTACGTGTGGTGTTTCTATGTTAAAATGGAACTCGAAATCACGTTCTGATCACCCTTTCAAATCTGATGATGCCTATTTTGTTTCGGTTCATGTAAAATTCGTCAGATTAGGGTTTTGGGTAGCCCTGGTGGCTGCAGATCTGAAAATCTACGTGCAGATGCGCCCATGCGACTGGACCATGCGAATGGTCCATTCGTACGACTGGACCATGCTAATGGACCATTCGTGCAACTAGACCAGTCGTATGTTCAATCGTGCGACTGGACCAGTCGTATGTTCAATCGTGCGACTGGACCAGTCGTATGTTCAATTGCACGAATGAGCTATCCACATTGACTCATCCGCATTTGTTCCGGACCAAAAAAAATCTGGGACAGCTTCTTGCACAGATTTGAGGATGAACAAAGCATATTCACCCTGAGGTTCTTTTTTCAAATAAGTTCGACGTATACCCCATTATTCGTCGGGCTTCCAGAATAGGTGAATGTAGTTGGAACACGAAAGAGAGGAGAGAAGATGTCAACAATTGGTGCTGATTTTATGGGGTAGTCAGGAGCATCTGACTACTTATGGGTCAATCAAGTTATATTTATCCGCACAGAGAGGATTCTCATTCTTAGGGGGAATCCATGTATAGAGAAAGTGAAGACGCAATCAAAAAGTGATGATGTGAGCAGGTTTTTGATGATGAATCTACATGCATGCTGATTTGTTTCATATTGTCAGCTGTGGATTGGAACCTTCAACTTTTTGCCCAATACACCATGTGAAGATGCCAGGAGAGCACAATGTCTATATATTGGGATATGCTTAATGTGAGGGGAAGTGCTGCAGGTGTTGATGTTTATCAGGTTAGCATGTGTGAAGATTGAAGCAATGGAAAATTATTCATGTCATTATCTGGAAAAATCAGTCATATGGGGAATCTTGCTGCTTTGATGGTGTTCTGCAAAGTAAACGAAATCTATTGTTCCTAAATTCATTTTCAGGGTTATTATAGCAACCTGACGGATCGGCAGTGTTGGCTAATATGGTTTTCGTTTGATTCTATTGGCAACCAGAGCAAAGATTGACTGAAGATTGTAAGAGGTGTTATCTACTATTTGCAAGCAACGTCCAATGGGGAATTTGTTATAGCATATATAGCCATATATAGTGTGTCTGTCGCTTGTCAAATAGTCTAGGCTTAATGTAATACACCTGATATGTTGTAAACACATGAAACTGGGTCATTCACAAGAGCATGTGCGAATGAGACTCAATCGTACGACTGGGTCATGCTAATGGACCTGTCGTGCGACTGAGAGATGCGATTCGTAAGACTAAACCATAAGTATGGTCTAGTCGTATGATTGAACCATAGGCATGGTCCAGTCGTACGATTGAACCATAGGCATGGTCCAATCGCACGAATGGGCCCAGTCGCATCTAATATGGGTCGAGGCCTATATATACCAGTTTCAATAGGTAGAGAGAGGGGGATTGAGAGGAATTCTGCTCGGAGCCTAGGGCTACCGGATGAGAGGGGAGATCATGCTCGATCTCCCTTGCCAAGAGTCTTGATTCTTATGTTGTAACAAGCCTGTAATCGTTAGGTTTTGTCAATGAAACCATTAAATTATAGTCTGTGTTATTGATTTTCTCTTGGTGTTTGTTGTTGTTTATCCTTCCGTCAAGAACATGCTTGGATGTTTACCGATCCAGCCAACTTCACAATAGCATGCTGCTCCCGGAGTTGGGACATCTCTACGTGCTGTGCATTCATCAGCTAGGCTTGCTGCTCTATCTGTTGTGCCTGCTGAGATATCTGCAAAGATTGAGCAGCAGTAAGGTCTACTAGCTGTCGAATCTGAGCAGTCTTCTCGTCATCGGCAACCAATAGCTTCAGCACAATACGATTAAGTTCCGAGAGTTGTTCCTCTACCCCACTAGGAGGTAGAGTGTATCTAGATAGGTAGGAAGGGAATGATGATGGTCCGACATGGTGGCTGGTGGTAGTGGTGGTGGCAGTGGTGAAGATTGGGGGTAAAATAGATGAAGGTGGTAGTGGAGTGGGTGTGGTAGATGGGATAGCAGTAGTGATGGTAGTAGGTGGATGAGTGGATGTAGGTGGAGTGATGGTAGTAGGTGGAGTGGTGGTAGTGGGTGGAGTGGTGGTAGTGGTGGTAGTAGTGGTGGTGGTTATGAAGATCGTCATCCTCTTCTTCTTCGTCAATCCGTGGGGCTGAGCCATCTTTTACTTCCTCGATCCCTTTGAGATGGATGCTCCTCCTGGAACACTGCTTGGCTGATTGGGAGCATAAGTAGGATCAATGTCAGCCTCTCCCGATCTGCCAGGGTGTTCACCAACCGCCTGGAGCCCTCGCTCGGTGGCAACAACCTTGCTGACCACCGTTCGAGTCAGAGGCTCCTCGTCCGACTCCTCCTCCTCATCAGGTTGGAAGTCCTGATGGAACCCTACAGCCTCTGTCTCCCCTTGGGTGGGTGCCGGAGATGCTATATCAGCTGTGTGGGACCCATAAATGCCTGCTGAAATACAAAACTAAACTTGCTTTGACTTTTGTGTGAGGTGTAAATCCTAAGATAGATATCTAACGGATTCAGTTCCAGAATAGGCAGCTTCACTTACTTTTGACGATAACTGGACCAATTCAAATTGGAATCATATAGGCAATGAGAGAGCAGGAACTAAGGATGAAGTATAGAGCCCAAAAGGCCAACTATGATCAGAATCTGGCGCTTTACAACGCGACTCCTGAGGCTAAGACATCTGGAGCACCACTGCAAACTACCTTCATGTCAAGCTCATCTGGTCCAGCACAAGCATCTACTTCAGGTTCCGAAACGTCACGATCATTTGGTACCCAGTATTTATACCTGAAGCAAATGCAGCAAAATTGAAGACCGGTAACTTCGGTAACGTGATTGTTGAGGTGGCCAGAGAACACATGGACCTTTTAGCTTCTATAGTCCACTCTTATGATGGACTAATTGCTGGAAAGATAGGGAACTGTCACCTGGCTGATGAAGATTACAAGCAGGTGGACGAGACTGAATTGGAACAGATGAACATTATGTGGGCCTTAGCGAGTGCTGTCCGACGAGTTAAAAAGTTTGTCAAAAAGACCGGACAGAACTTGGTGGCAACTAAGGACACAACCTTTGGCTTCGATAAATCAAAGGTGACCTGTTTCAACTATGGTGAGAAAGGGCACTTCAAAAGGGAGTGCGTGAAGCCAAAGAAGACTGGCAATGGGAATCCTTTCTCCACCTTCAATTGTCAGGAGAAACCCACTAGCAGTCCTACTTCATCAAGCAAGGATCCTAAAGCCTTGACTACTAAAGAGGATGAAGGACAGGACTGGAGCTTTTGGTTTGTCTCACCGAGAGAATCCAACATCGCTAGTGTGGAAGATATAGATGACGATTCCGCTAGTGAAGGAGCCACAGCAGTAGAGATCACGATGTCCAACTCTGAAGAAACTACACCAGTGGTCACCTACCTGCCTGAAGACGTGACAACTGATACAAAGTCAGAATCACCAGCTCTAGAAACTTCAGATTCTATTGTTTGATGGTTGATTCTTTAGAAACCGCTCAGGGTGTTCGATATAGTGCTGAAACTAACACATGGATTGTAGATAGCGGAGCATCCAGGCACATGACGGGGAACAAAGCTCTCTTATCAAACGTCAAACAAATCAAAGGAGGGCATGTTTCATTCGCTGGAAACAAAGGTGGGTACATCACAGCTCAAGGGGAAGTGGAAATCAGAAAGTGAAGTTTGATAAGGTAAACTATGTCCAACAACTTCAGAATAACTAGCTTTCTGTTTCTCAAATTTGTGATAAAGACTTTAAGGTAGTGTTTGACAATAAGAAGTGTTATGTCCTGAAGAGGGACTACGTAATCCCCAAGGATCAAGTATTAATGCCTGCCTCAAGATATAACGACCTTTATGTCTTGGATCTATCGAAGGCCTCCTCAACGGATCATGAAGTTCAGTGCTTCTTCTCAAAAGATACTTAGAAGGAACCATCTCCTGGTATAGGAGAATGGGACACATTAATCCATGGAAGATGAATCACTTGATCCAGAATGATCTAGTGAGAGGAGTTAACGTCAAAAACTTCCAACTTCTGGATTTCTATGTTGCATGCAAGAAGGGCAAACAGACAAAGAAGGCTCATAAGGGAAAGAAAGTTCACTCTATCAAACTTCCTCTTGAACTTCTTCACATGGATCTGTTTGGTCCAGTCAGTACAAAAAGCATTGCAGACGACTTGTACTGCTATGTAGTTACTGATGACTACTCAAGATTCACTTAGGTGATGTTTCTGAAATCCAAATCAGAAACATTTGAGTCATTCAAAGAGTTAGTAACTACTCTGGAGTCCCTATACAAGTTGAAAGTTCGTCAAATGCGCTCAGACAAAGGAACCGAGTTCAAGAACCAATGGATAGAGGCTTACTGCAAGGAATAGGGAATTGTGCATCAGTTCACTTCTGCCTACACTCCTTAGATGAACGGCATTGATGAAAGGAAGAATCGCAACTTGATAGAGACGGCACGAAAAATGCTAGCAGACTCAAAACTGCCTATCCAATTCTGGAATGAAGCAGTTGCAAATGCATGTTATACACTAAATAGAGTTCTGGTAGTAAAACGCCATGGAAAGACGTGCTACGATTTACTAAAATGACTTAAACCTAACTAAGAGTATCTCGATCCATTTGGCGCTCCGTGCACCCTGCTAAAGAAGACTCAGGAGGGAAAATTCAGCGACAAGGCTAATGAAGGGATCTTTCTAGGATATAACATATCGAACAAGAGAGTTTACAACAACTCAATGGGTCAAGTAGAAGTGTGGAATAACGTTGATGTTCAAAGATACATCACACTACCTGCTGGAAAAGGGCCTGCTTACTTCTTCGACTATTATGGATTCTTCAAGTCCTTCAACATACCTCTCTCCACTTCTAAAGACGAGTTGGCAACCAAGATGATGTATGATGTCTTGAACACACCATCTGTAGATTCAACACCATCTGGTTCACAGGGTCAATCATCTAAGAACTCAAGAGCAGCACTTGATGATAGTGACTCCTCCTATGATGAAGAAGCTGTGGAGACTGATCAGAACAACCAGGAGGAACAGGTTCCTATTCCTGCAAGTCCACAAGCATCTGACGTTGATGCTTCTGAATCTTCGGAACCTTAAACTCCTACTGCCTCGGATACTGAACCAAATGTTCATAATCTGGATTTTGAGGTAGTTGTTCCAACAACCCCTGGATCACGCCTAAATGTATATCATCCTTTGGATAACGTCATTGGGGATGTGAGGTCAGGAGTTCAGACCAGAAATCAGTTGTACTCAGCTGATTATGCCTCGGTAATGGAAAAGGGATTCCTTCACGATAGTGCATATCGTTGCTTTGTGTCTCAGTTTGAGCCATAGTATGTTAGTGAAGCCTTGAATGATGAGGCATGGGTGAGTGCCATTAAAGAAGAACTTCTTCAGTTCAAGAAGTTGGGTGTATGGACTCTGGTGGATAGACCTAAGGTGCTAAGGTAATTGGCACTAAATGGGTCTTTAAATGCAAGAAAGATGATCAAGGTATGATCATCCGAAACAAGGCTCGACTTGTTGTCCAAGGAATTCTACAAGTTGAGGGCATTGACCATAATGAAGTGTTTGCACCTGTGGCAAGAATGGAAGCAATCCACATCTTCCTTGCCTATGCATCTTATATGAAGATTAAAGTTTATCAACTTGATGTGAAGAGTGCTTTCCTTCATGGTGAAATCAGAGAGACAGTGTACGTCAGTCAACCAGAGGGATTTGAGGATCCATATCATCGAGACAGAGTTTATAAAATCGACAAGGCTCTATATGGGCTTCATCAAGCTCCTAGAGCCTGGTATGAGAAACTCTCGACTCACCTTGTGAAATATGGTTTTCGCAGAGGAGTCATTGACTGTACATTGTTCATAAAAGAAAAGGATGGAGATTTACTGCTTGTTCAAATCTATGTCGATGACATAATCTTCGATTCCAAGAACGAAGATCTATGTAAAGAGTTTGAAGTAGTAATAAAGGCGGTGTTTGAGATGAGTGCAATAGGAGAGATGAAATTGTTTCTCGGTTTACAGGTAGATCAGACACCAAATGGAATTTTCTTACATCAGACCAAGTATGTAGGAGATATCCTCAGTCGGTTTGACATGGAGAATGCTTCTGCAGCTGGGACTCCACTTGCTACAAACCATGATGTAGCACCCGACAAATCTGGTGATCTGGTTGTTGCCACTATGTACCGGGGGATGATTGGATCTCTCATGTACCTCACTGCCTCAAGACCTGATATCATGTATACTACATGTTTATGTTCACGATATCAGGCAAAGCCAAATGTTAACCATCTCATTGGGGTCAAAAGGATATTTCGTTATTTGAAGGGTACACCAACACTTGGGTTGTGGTATCCTCATGATGATGACTTTGAGCTTACGGCATATAGCGACTCGGATTACGTGGCTGCAAGATGAATTACAAGTCTACCTCAGCAGTGTGTCAGTTCTTTGGGAGAAGATTAGTAACCTGGTAGTGTAAGAAGCAGACCTCGGTTGTATTGTCAACCTGTGAAGCCGAATACGTTGATGCTGCAAGTTCCTGTTCACAAACTATATGGATTCAACAGCAAATGCGGGATTACGGTTTGAAATTCTCTTCTACTCCTATCTTTGTTGATAACTCTGCTGTAATTGCGGTCACTAAAAACCCGGTCCAACATCCAAAGACCAAACACATCGGAATTAAATATCACTTTATACGTGATTGTTTTGAAAAGAACCTAATCGATGTGGTAAAAATAAACACTGATTTTCAACGCGCTGACCTCTATACAAAGGCTTTTGACAAACCACGTTTTCTATATCTGTTAGAGGTTAACGACATTAAAAAGAAAAGTGATGTAATTCCCGATGATGATCGTGTGTAGTCCGACGAGTCTTGTTTTTTTATTTATTTGTTATCCTTCTTTATTTGTTTAATTAGTTGAATTACATTAATGCTATTTGGTCGCCTATTAAAATCCTAAAAAACGTAAATCGGTTACGGTTTTAGAATTTTAGGGGGAGATTAGGTCAGTTAGTAAGATTAACAAAAAAACAAGGGAGGAGGAGAGGCTGGCTGATAGAAAGTAGAACGTATCTGTGATACCGATTCTAGAACGTTGGAAAATGATAGTACACAGGTACAAATCACTTGGGACTTTAAACGATTAAATAACATACGATGCGAAATTCCAAGTATAAGTCTGTGTAGTCTGAGCAATATAAAAGAAAGATGATAGTTGTGACATCCGTCACCACAAGGTCCATCAATTGATGTGGTTTTCGTTAACTTTTCCTTGATCGTTCATTCCTCATCTTTATTAACTGTTCGTGTGGATATCATACTTGTTTTACCATCTTTATGGTTATGCTATCATCGAAACGTTGCCATCTTTAAAACTTTTACAAATTTCATCACGTTATCACTAAATATATCGATTTTATATAATATTATTGTCATAATAAAACCATTTTTTAAGTTACCAATTATCATTAAATACATTTTTATCATCAGTATAACTAACCTATTGATGTCGTTTTCAACCGAAACAAATTTGGGAAACTCGAGGGCTAAGTGCAAGGACCAAATGTGATAATTTGCAAACTAGGGCTGGGTATATAAACTCCATTTCCAGCCCTAGCCTTCATTCTTCATCTTCTTCTTCTTCATTCTCTTTTTCACTTTCATCTTCTTCCTTGCACCAAAACCACCCCGTTTGGTCCCATTTTCTTCGTCTAGACTTCGACTACAACCGAGTCTACTCCACTCTTGTAGGTAGACGACCTTGGTCGTCCCTTTTCTTGCTATTTCACTACTGCCCATTTAGGGTTTCGGGTGTTCGGGTCCGACCCGAACACATATGGTCGTGTGGGTGCGTGTGATGTCTTTCTATGTGTTCTTCTTGTTTGTGTATATTTGTTGTGTGTTTCTGGAAGTCCTTGTGGTGTAAAACTCATGCACGGAGCAACCGAAGGCTGCTCTGCACTTCTGTAGTCACGAATCTGCCATTCTGGCAACTAGGTCTGTCATGCGACTAAGCCGCGCGACTGGGTGAGTCGTGCGACTGAGTCGTGTGACTGTGTCTTTCAGGCGACTGAGTTATGCGACTGGGTATGTCGTGTGACTGAGTCGTGCGATCGAATGAATGCATGCGATTGAGTCAATGCGGATGAGTGTATGTGTGTGATTGAGTCAATGCGGATGAGTGTATCCATGCGATGAGTCTGCGACGAATGAATGTGTGCGATTGTGCGTGTATCGCACGAGAGAAGGCCAATCGTATGAATGAAGGTTCTATCGTACGAATGAAGTTGATCATACGAATGAAGGTTGATTTGTGCGTATGGAGGTTGAGTCGTGCAATTGAGTGCTGTGTGGTACGACTGAATGCCAGTCGTGCGAATGAAGGTTTAATCGTATGAATGAAGCTGATTTGTACGATTGAGGGTTGATTCATGCGAATGGAGTGTTGAGTTATGCTTCTGGTCCTGTTGTGCGACTGAAGTTGTTGTGTGTGTGTGAATTCCTTATCGTATGTCACGTGATGCTAAGGTAACATCAACACAATTGTTATTGTTCGACCACAAAGATTAAAGTCAATGCTATCAAGGCCACAAATACTATTCCAAATCAAATCAACCTAACATTTTACAAATATCAACAACCAATTTATGACTACTAATATTTAACAAATACTTCTCTTATAACAATGGATCTTTTACACAATATCACCGGCAATGGTGATGGTTTCTAGTACTTGAATCTACATAAGATCTAATACATGTGTCAGCTTGTGTGTGTTACGAGCGACCGAACCGATACAACTCGAATCGATTGAATGTTACTATTTACCTTAAACATATCATTAATGCTTAACAATAACTGTCAATAAGTGTTTAACCGTTCTTTACACACAACATTTGGGGAACTTTGATCATTCATACTTACCACCTAACCAGTGAGTTTCGTAGCCCCTTTTTATGCTTATACAACTTTTCAATCATTTACAAACATGGGGGAAAAGTATGCTCACCCATTTTCTATGTTGTACAACTTACATACAATTTACATACTTGGAATCAACGTGATACTGTTTTGTGAGTACTTATCTGATACATGCTTGGGTCTGCTGTGTGATTCTTTCATTACAACCATTTAATTCTAGTGTGGGAACCGACGGATAGGTAGTGGTAGTACTACTGGGTTGACATCCCCACCCTTGTTGTTGGTATACTAGTTAGTACCAACATAAGCCAAGAACGGGCCTTGAGTGAATATAGTCCGACCAGATTCTGTGTGTACGTCGTTAGGTTTGGTTGTAAAGCTCATGTCATGTGATTTTGCTTACTTATAACTGTATACACGGTATTCCGCAACAATTATTATACAACATGAACTACTTATTACAATTTAAACCTGCGAGCTCACTAACAATTTTGTTGACCATTTTGAGCATATCTTTTCAGTTGATCATGCTAATTAAAGATCTAGGTGTGCTGCCTTAGTGGAAACCCTAGGATGCATTTTGTGGCTAAACATTGTCTTTTGGAACGTTGTTGTAGTTTGCTTTAGACAACATTATCTTTTGATACTTGTTCCCGGGTTGTGGGAAATACATTACAATGTTATCTTCTTGTTTATGTGAATCATCTAACATGTTTATGCTTATGGCTATGTTGTCGTGAATACTGACTAAACACGACACAAGTCTCCTTTGTGTCGGGTGTTGTCATGACACGCTTTGTCATCATTTATTATATTGCATCTCCATTGTTTACCATATGTTATGATGATCCGTCTCGTTACATCCCCGTGTTTCCGCTTTCAGCGGGGGTGTGACAATAGTAAAACTAGCTACTACTAAGGTAACACAAAGAAAGTAGACCTAGAGGTTGTTAGACCACAGATGATATGTCGGTAGATTCAACACAATATATGATTAGACCTTATTGGTGATATCAAGAACAAATTAAGTTGTTCAACAAGCTGTGGGTTAACATCTTATCCCTGGTTAACACAATCAACAACAAATTCGAATAAGGGGTGACGAGCAGAACAACTGCCACAAATGTGTGCGTAAGACCAAAATATGAGCAAAAGCAATTAAACTAATAACTTATGTTGTTGGTGAGAACTATGCATAAAGATGAAAAATGCTCAAACAAGAAGATAGGTTATGTGCCTCTTTGCTGTGCTGTGGCACTGACCTGAGGATAAGCATAACCTATATATTCTAGACTTCTTTGTTTTTTGCCGCCTCTCTGCTGTGCGGTGCCCCTGACCTGAGGCTTGGCTTCTCTCTGAAAGTTCTAAGAATAGTGTCTTCTTGAAAACTACCCTGAGACCGCTCAAAAATCTCCTGAGAAATGTTGATTATCATATAAGTGTGGGATCCACAAATGTCTGTTGAAATAATCAAATCTAAACCGTCACTAATCTGTGTCAAAAGTCTGTATATGGATTTAAGAGGATCAGTATACTGACAATCATCATGGCTACAATTCTTGAAAGTCCAAATCAAGGTGGGATCTATTAGTACTAGTATGATTCCTAAACTTGCTAACAACTCTAGATGAAAAACAAGAATTGAGCATCAAAATATGTTGAAAACATGTCCCAAATGATTTTACTTGCCTATATGATTCCAATTTGAATTGGTCCAGTTATGGTCAAAAGTAATTGAAGTTGCCTATTCCGGAACCGAATCCGTTAGATATCTATCTTAGGATTTACACCTCACACAAAAAGTCAAAACCAAGTTTAGTTTTGTATTTTAGTTTAAGTCTTTTATTTTTATTTCAATTTTGTCAATTAGTTTGTTAAACATCGGACTATGCCATGGAATTCAATACGGGATTTAATCACTCAAAAGGGTCACGATTAAGGTGACCACACGGGATTTCGAATGTAAATGGGTCACGTTTGAGGTGACAAATTGTTTTAAAAGGATCATGTCTGAGGTGATCAAAAGTTTTTCAAAATTAAAATGATCATGTCTGAGATGATCGAATGCTCATAATGTTTAATCAAAAGATAAAAGTGTGGAATGGTCATAAGTCAAAATCATGATAATGATCCATTCGCACGACTGGACCATGAGTATGGACCAGTCGTACGATTGGAGGATACGAATGAGCCCAATCACACGACTTACCCACACGTATGGGACATACGTGTGATTGGAGCATGAGAATGGATAAAATCACACGATTGGATGACTAAAATGAGCCAATCGCATGGATGAAGGTGACCGAATGACACAGTCGCACGAATGACTTCAAGTCGCACGACTGAAGGTGACCGACTGTGCTAGTCGCACGACTGACCTTCAATCGCACGAATCAACTATGCGACTGGGCTCAGTCGCACGACTAAAGGAAACCCTAGTATAAATAGAGGGGGAGTCGGTCGCAGTAACTTATCACACCGAAATCGCCCCTAAATCGCACGAAGCACCGTTACTCTGCCCGATTTTCATTTGATCATTCTAGACCATTGATTATTGCATACTGACGATTTGTGGTTACTATACAGGTATGTGAGGTGCAATCCATGAAAATGTCCATCGATTCATAACAAAAATCGACTGAATGAACACTAAAAAGAACCGAGACTTAGTTTAACTAAGAAACTAATAAAACTCAGTCCATTGTAAAATTAAAGGTTATTAGGTGTTCTGTCGGTCAAATGCGAGCCTAATGAGCGAAACCACGATGTCTAACATTAAAATTTGCACAAAATCGAAATTTGAATGTAACAGCAGTCTGTCATGCGAATGGGCAACCAGATGAACCTCTATCGCACAACTAAGATGAGCGTATGGCTAAATCGCATGCCTGCCCCATGTGAATGAGCTCAGTCGCCCAACTGGTTCAACCGCATGGAATAGCATACGACTGACCCCAGTTGCATGCTCAGTCGTATGAAAGAGCCCAACCGTATAACCAATTCTCAGTCGCATAGCTCATTCGCACGACAGAACAGAAGATGTTTAGTTAAATGTTTCAACTTGTTCCACATTGACTTACACTAATGTTTATTTGTATTGTGTCACAGATGACGAGTCGTTGGCCAATGAGCACTAAGCATAATATTTGTGCTCATCTAGATCTCACCTGTAGGAATGCTTCAGACTTCTCTGGCATTATTACTTTTCTATGGAGATCGAGGATTTCCCGTGCCATCTCGACTCCTTGCACTCCCTATCGCTCAATCCAACTGGCTTTCTGGGAAAGCGTTATGGTGGACAGATCCTCAGAGCCCCATCGTATCAGGAGCTCGATATTTGGAGAGGCTATTGAGATCACTAAGGATGATCTTCGGACAGTTCTCGAGTTTGGGGATGATGCTGACTGTCCCACCCGATTACACCTCCTTACTGTTCGAGGATGTTTTGTGCGAGCTAAGTACTCTGGGGACATCAACGCAGGGGTGCTCAATAAGAGCAGCCTGTGCCCCCAGTCAAGTACCTCGCCCATGTGCTGCTGAAGTGTATAGCGTCTCGGAAGGGGGGTTCGACGAGCTCTCAGATTAGATTCAGAACGCTTATGTAGCGTTGGTGTTGAACCACCCGTTCAGCTTCTCCAAGATGATCTTCGCCTATCTGGTGGAGAACATTGAGGGGAAAGGGAAGGAGGGGTTCTGCATGTACCCTCGATTCATCCAGATGATTATAGATCAGAAACTACCGTCTCTGCCTAAGGAAAGGGAGGACGTTATAGTTCTTGAGGTAATGGACGACACCACACTAGGTCGTATGAAGGTTTATAGGGGAAAGTAGGTTAAGCCCCCGGTGAGGAGATTGTTTGGGCATCTGGCCCGGGAGGATTACGTGGCACCGGCGAGGCGTAAATGGCGCCACACGGACAGTGATTCTAATATTGAGCAACTGGTGCTCCCGGATGATGACTCCGACGATGACGACAACGGTGATGGTGGAGATGCTGAGCCCACTCAACCGAGGGCCCCCACAGCTGATATAGCATCTCCGACACCCACCTAAGGGGAGATAGAGGCTATAGGGTTCCATCAGGACTTCCAACCTGATGAGGAGGAGGAGGAGGAGGATGAGGAGCCTCTGACTCGAACGGTGGGCAGCAAGGTTGTTGCCACCGAGCGAGGGCTCCGAGCGGTTGGTGAACGCCCTGGGGGATCGGGAGAGGCTGACATTGATCCTACTTATGCTCTTGATCAGCCAAAGAGTGTTCCAGGGGGAGCATCCACTTCAAAGGGATCGCGGAAGAAAAGGATGGCTCAGCCCCATGGATTGAGGAAGAAGAAGAGGAGGACGATCTTCATAACCACCACTACTACCACCACTATCACCACTCCACCCACTACCACCACTCCACCTACTACCATCACTCCACCTACATCCACTCATCCACCTACTACCACCACTATTGCTATCCCATCTACCACACCCACTCCACCACCACCTTCATCTATATTACCCCTAATCTTCACCACTACTACCACCAGCCACCATGCCGGACCATCGTCATTCGCTTCCTACCCATCTGGATCCACTCTACCTCCTAGTGGGGTAGAGGAACAGCTCTCGGCACTTAATCGTATGGTGCTAAAGCTGTTGGCTACCGATAACGAGAAGACTGCTCAAATTCGACAGCTAGTAGACCTTACTGTTGCTCAATCTATGCAGATATCTTAGCAGACACAACAGATAGAGCAGCAAGCCCAGCTGATTGATGCACAGCGCGTAGGATGTCCCAACTTCGGGAGCAGCATGCTCAAGTAGCTAAAAGGATAGAGGAGTTGGAGACCACCAACAAGACCATCATGTTACGGCTCAAGGGATCAAAGGAAGAGCCCTTAAAGATCAAGGAAGGAGATGGAGATGATGGTGATGATGACAGTGATGATGATGATGATGATGATGATGATGATGATGGTTAAGACATTAAGGATGATACAGATGTTGGTGATGATGCTGATGATGTTGATGATGATGATGAGATGCATCTACTGCGGGAACCACATCTGTAGGTGAAAGGAGGAGCAAAAGGTCTCAAGACCAAGGTGCCTCCACATCCGCCCCATCAGCAGAGGAGCATATGATCCATGACAAGAGTAATACTTAGCTATTTTTGTTGTTTAAATCATATGTATTTGAATCTTGTATCATATTAATGTAATGAATATTTATAGTTAATGTTGATATTTCTGTCTTGATTATTCCCTAATAATTGTTGTGTTACATGTCTAAATCAAGCAGATCCAAACTTTTAGAGGGATGAACATGATGTTGCTCCCCTCCAACAGATCAAGACTTAGCTCATGATGATTCTTAATCTGTAGGGAATAGTCAGAAGATCGGTGATGTACACTCTTGAAGAAGGAGAGATCATTCACAATCTCACTGACGAGCAAATTGCTGAAATGTTCAAGCTTAATCCTGATGAGATTGTCAAGGATGCTCCAACAGTCCAAGTTGAAAGTGACGATGAGCTCAACGACGTTGATGAGATCGAGATAGAAGATGTCACAGACCAACACTATCCAGAGTACACTGACATTGAAGGTAATGTCATTCCCATCTGGGCGAGAACCTTGTTAGTGAAACTTTTGAAACTCTGGATAGAATTGAAGAAGAGTCTGACAAGACTGAAGATAAGGCCCAAGCCTCAGATACTGAAGTTAATATCAGAAAGGATGAGTGGGTTGCGTTTTTTGAAGAGATAAGAGCCCAATGCAGTGCTTCAAAGTCGACTGTCTACACCAAGATGTACAAAGTAAAGAAACATCATAAGGTGTCAGGCAAAATCATCGCGTGGGCATGTTTCGAAGATCTCAACGTTTATGCTGTTAAACGTGAGAAAGGGATCGAGTACTTCAGGTTTCCTCATGACCTGAAGACTCTTCCTGGATTTGAGTTGAACTAGTTAGCGAAGCTGAAATTGCTATACGTTGATCCGCGCAAGATGTCTGGATGGTTTGAAGTAGCTCTTAAAAGAGAGTACCACACTAGATGGGTCAACTTCAAACCTCAACAGCCAACGAGGTATCTCAGACGGTCTGAGGTTGATCTCATTACTAGAAAACCGAAGATAGTGCTGAAATGGAGTCCACCGCGAACAATGTCAAAGATCCCTCTACGAGAGATGCTTCAGGACTTCACTCCACACTTCAAATGGTGGTATTATGATTGGAGGATAGGAGAAGCAATCATAGTCTTGAACAAGAATAGTGTTATGGAAACCATCAAGGTGTTTGACCCTATATGGCTTACGAACTTGTCTGCAGATGATGTATATACATTGTACAAGTGGCCATTGTTCTATGACTCTCAAGATATTTTACAAGCTCTAGAATTCCAGAACGTGATAAGACTCTGCTTTGCTTTTGAGATACACGCAGGCGTCACAAGAGAAGAGAAGTACAAGAAGTATGAAGAGGTTGTGAAGATGGTAAGACATTAGATGGAACTAGGTCCAAGGGGGGGTTTGTTGGTACATGTGTCCCTAGTTTCTAAACTTAATGTAATATGTCTTTCATATCTTATACTTATGTAATACTTGGGTACTTAATGAAATGTAAATGTTTGGTTGTGATTATAATGTTTAATATTTTATTAATGAGTTGTTTAACGCATATTGAATTGATTATATAGGTTTGGGGTTGTTTGAATTAATATAAATAATGTAATAATATTGAATACGTTCAAACTTAGTAGATGAAGTTCTCATGCGTCCGAATGGACCATGCGCCCCAACAGTGGTCATGCGTCCGAATGGCCATGCGACTAAGTGTCCATGCACCTAAATAGTCCATACGCCTGAACAACTTCATGCGAATGACTCAGTCGCACGACTAAGCACTCAGTCATGCGAATGGATCAACCGCATGGCTCAATCGCACGACTAAACCATGCTAATGGTTCAGTCGCCCGAATGAGAAACCTGAACCTATAAATACTACCTAATTTGTGGAAAAACGTAAGCATTAAACACATTTCGACTCCAGACGTACCCTAGCCATCCAGAGACCTCTAAGATCATACTCCAAGTTCATAGATCGCAGTAGATCGATTCCTAATCGATTCTTAATGTTAGATTCAATTACATAATTGTTCTATGTGCATTCTCACTGATTGGATCGCCAATCAAATAGGATTCCCCACTATTGATTCGGTTTACACGTTAATCAGTTAGTACATCGTCCCGTAGACGATCCTAACATATATATATATATATAACTATATGTTTATATGTGAACATACCTTCTTAAATTCTTTCCACTCATCGTTTGTTAGGGTAAAAATATTTGTTTGAGGATTATATATATTGCCCGTTTTGTTTTTCAAATACACAAATCCAACGTACTTGGCTTTCAGATTGTCATAGGCGTTCTTCATTTGTTTTTGATTCAATTCAAGGTCAAACTTTTCTTTAAGAACTTTTCCTAATCTATTCCAAGAGTCTTTTTGCATACTCAAACCTTTCCTACCCACCTTTTTTATTTCTTCAACGCAAGTTTCTAACAAACATTGAATTTGCTCACTTGACCATTGTTTCTCACCCATTTCTATTAAATAATAAAAATATAATCACTAACCTTAAAAAACCAAATACTAAACCAATTCATTCATCATACAAACTATACAAAATCACAAACTAATCAAACAAACTAAACCAAAAACACCAACCACACAAACGAACTTATTCATCATACAAACTAATGAAACAAACTAAACAAAAAACACCAACCACATAAACAAATTCATTCATCATACAAACTAATCAAACAAACTATACCAAATCACAAAATCACCAACCACACAAACCAATTCATTCTTCATACAAACTATACCATCCAACTAAATCAATTCATTCCTCATACAAACCATATACAAACTAATCATACAAACAAACAAAATCACTAAAATCTACCTACACAAATCACATATTATCACGCAAACAACCACAAATCACCAACCACACAAACCAATTCATTCTTCATACAAACTATACCAACCAACTAAACCAATTCATTCCTCATACAAACCATATACAAATTAATCATACAAACCATATACCAACCAACTAAACCAATTTATTCCTCACACAAACCATATACAAACTAATCATACAAACAAACTAATCATACAAACAACAAATAAAAAAACTAACCTGTTGTGGAAGGTGGCGACGATGGTGATGGTGGCGAAGGGGGTGGGGGGACGAAGGGGTTCGGGCGCCGAAGTGGAGGGGGGCCGAAGTGGGTGGGGAGTGGCGGTGGAACTAGACGATGGAACTAGACAGTTGCGAGGTGGCGACGGTGGCGACGGAGTCAAAGCTCGACCGGTTGTGAAGAAATGGGGAGTGGGGGTGGTGGGTATAGTGGGGAAGAGGTGGTTAGGGTTCAAATGAAAGAAGGAATGGTTGTGAAGAGTTAGAAGAGGTTGTGAAGACCTTGTTCCACATCTTCTCCGCACAGACATCAGGAAGACGTTTATTAATGAAACGTCTTCCAGAAAACAAACACTCTGCGAAGTAAAAACCTCTTCCCACGTCTGCGTGCGTGCAGATGAAGAGGTGGGGAGAGGCTTTTTCAAAAAACAAACACTCCCTTAGTTTTCAAATTGATATACGTAGTTTGCATTGTAATTATCACGTGTCAATCTTAGAGGCTTTGTATTAGTTCCAATTTCAACATCAAGATTAATAAAAGCACTAAGCTTCTTCATATTATGATTTGTAAACATTTTTTAGAAATTGAAAAACTTTGAATTTTCTCAAACATTTAAGTTATCATAAATTATAAGTTCTCAAATAAGCTTTATGTGAAAAATTCTTGCCCACAAAAAACTAATCAAAGTTTTTGCTTTTACAATAACCAGATAAATGTTTCGCAAAATTGATTATGCAAAAATTACCTTTCTTGGTGAGTTTTGCAAAAACTATCCAAAAATTAATCAAAATTTGAATCCTCCACAATATGATGAGTTTTGCGAAAGCTATCTAAAATTAATTAGAATGCAAATACTCCATAATATGTGAAAATTCAAAGTTTTCACAAAAGGCTGTTACATAATAGGTACTTTTCGCTTTCAAATAGAATGATTGGTTCAATCCAGAATTTGTTTTTCATACCTTCAATCTCTCCAGTCACTAAATTGAACAGTAAATGAGTTGAACCAACACCAAATCCAAGCCAATTCGACACGGATTTGATTTACTTGTTCACTATTTCAGCTGAAAGCACCGTCACGACTAAAAATAAACTCCATTTGCATTCAATTTCAATCTACTTAACATCAAAAACGGTACAAGCCTCTCGTCTATCACTGTCAACCTAAGATAACACCAGAATCACCTTCAATTCGTGTTTCTTGATCAACTAAAGCTTTTATTGAGCACCTAGGCCTTGACACCAATTGTAAAGTATCATATACTTGTAGAAATCACTAAACTATGATCGAGGAATGAAAACATTTTATCTTTAAGCACACAAAAAAGTAATCAGATCGTTCAAATATGTTTTCCTTAACAATTACATAATGTATGAAATGAAAACTATTACAAATTACATCATAATAGAACTATGATACTAAAATATGAAGTTTTCGCATGATTATAGTCCTCACACCATGTGAGTTTTCGCACAACATTTAGTTGTCACCTCCTACTAGTTTTCGCACAGCATGAAGTTTTCGCATATTTGAAGTTTTATCGTCAACCAAAATTAGTTAAAATTTCATTTTCCAAGCCTCAATTTGTGAACTTTACACATTTTTTATAGAGTTAATTTCAATTTTGCTCAATGAAATATGATAAAACTAACCAATTTCCTTCAAACGTTTAAAAACATCAATTTTAATCCAAAAGTTTAGTCATTTGTTTCAATACTTCTACAAAAGATTCGTTATCTTTGATTAAAGTTGTAACAATTAATGAAAATTTTGAACTAAAATTGAAATAACTTATAATTTTTTTGAATTTAAAGTGATGTTTTTAATTATTTGCAGGAAATTGATTATTTTTGTTAAAATTCAGTGAGCAAAATAGAATTTCACTTTTATTTATAGTGTAATCATTAAAATTTGAATTATAATGTTTGGGCACAAATTTTATTTTATATATTTTTTTAATATTTTTCATATAACCTCCTATTTTAAAAAAAATTATGATATACATTTATCAACTACTTATTTTCAAAACTTATCATAAAATTTTTGTACTTTATTTTTTCCCACAAAGTTTAATTAAATTCTATCCTAATCGTCAATATACATTTTCCCCCTCAGCTTTAATTAAATTAATAATATTTGGAAATCTTTTTCACCCTTATCGTTTTAGTATAAATTTTAATCTATTTTTAATCATTCTTATCATACCTTTGGCATAAATTTTAATTGAAATACTAACATACAAGTAATAGAAATATAAAATGTCGGAGTTTATCTTTCTTGATTTTATCCGGTGAATCGTTCTTTATTTCTACCTACTTCTTATCACAAATTTCATTCTTAACTGAAATTTACAGATTTTCTGCTGCATCAACACCCCCAATAGAACACAAGATTATGGCAACTAGTTTATTTATAAAGACCAACTTTATACTTCTTAGACCATTTAAATGCATAAATTAAAAAGATACAGTGTGCAAGTCTTTTCTTCGTGTTAATGTGATGCTAAAAAGCAAATTGCTGACTCTTGACCAAACAAAACAAATAACACAGAAACTTTAGTTTAGGTACGAGTCACTTTTTTCTTTTATTTTTGACTCAAAAGTGAGTATGCAATAAAAAACTAGTTGCAATGGTCTTGTCATAATTTTATGTTCATGCAAAGTAAAATTGTTAAATATATAATTAAATCTCTTTTTTATTTGAAATAGTGGAATTCTCCGAGTGTTTCGGCAAGAGTTCCACGCGTGGAAATTTTCAATGGGCACAAAACAGGAAATAAGTTTAGTAATTTTAAACAAAATTTATAGTTTAGTTTACATAAAATAAACGTGTCATGACAGTATACTTATGTTTCATAAAAAATATTTATCAGAAGTTATCAAAGAAACATCAAATACAATTAAAAAAACATAATATTATATTATGCCTGACGCGACTTGATTTTAAATAAAATTTATATCGTGAATCTAGATAGATAAAATAAAATGAAAATATTGGGGTTCGAAACCTCAATGTGAAACGGATAAACGAGCACCATTCACACCAAATTACCGTCATAAGTAATTGAACATTAAAATTAAGTAATTTCTTTTGCCACTTGTCATTTTTTTAAACCATATTTTTACAATGTCAAATTTTTTAAATATCTTCACTTTATTTTCCCTCTAAAAGGATATTAAAATAATTTAAATACTCAAACAATTTATCTCTCTTCATCAAAATTAATTTGGTTAATTGATACATTTTTCTCTCCCATCTACATTTTTTAAATCAAACTATGTTTTCAAAATAATTTTTATTGAGAACATTAAAATTCATATATTTTCTTAAACATTGCTTCTTTTGCAACAAAATATTTTATATCAATCCTTTTTTAAAATATATAAAAAAAATATGGAATTTTCTAAAAGTAATTTTATTAAAACAACCAGAATAATTAGAAACTTGAGTTTTTAATAAACAAAATTTTTATAAACAATAAATTTTTATAACAAAATCTTAAAGCAAATATTTAAAAATGAAACTATTTTGATAAAAGAGTTAAAAATAGTATAATTATTTTATCTTTGAACAAGTACGTATATATACATATCTTATACTAAAATATCGTACTGTAACTTTTCATGTTTATTAATAACTATAATTTTTAACTTTTAGTAAAACAATGTTTCTTTTATCACTTGTCCTTCTTTTAAACCATGTTTTCATCACTTGTCATATTTTTAGACACTCACAAATCAATTTTCTCTACAAAAGGATATTACAGTAATTTAAATACTCATATATTTTTCGTTCTCTTATTAAAATAAATATTATTAATTATTATGTTTCTCTCTCTTATCTAATTTTTTTAAAAAGGAAAAAACTTCATAGAATAGTAATCAAGTTATAAAAATGTCCCAATTAGGTCACTCATATTTTTTTTGTTTCAATCAGGTCATTAAAGTTTTATAAGTGTTATAATTAGCTCACTCATATTATTTTTACAATTTTTAAAAAAATCATAGTTTTTTAAATGATTTGATTCTTTATAAATATTGTTAATATTTTATTTATTTCAATTGATTTAAAGTATATTTACAATTTATGAGTGGTTTAATTAGAATAATTTTGAAACTTTAGTGACCTGATTGAGACAAAAAAGATTTGTAAGTGACCTGATTGAGACAAAAAAAATTGTAACTAATTTGATTGAGAGAAAAAAAATTATCAATGACTTGATTGAGAAAAATAAATTTTTGAGTGACCTGATTAGAACAATCTTGAAACTTGATTACTATTTTACAAAGTTATCCCTTTAAAAAATCAAACTATCTTTTTTCTAAATAAATTTTATGAAACAAATTAGAAATCACATCTTTTAATCAAAATCTAAATAACAAGAAACTAAAGTTTTACATAATATGAAATTTTTTAAAACACTACACATTTTTAAACAAAATATTTAAGTCGTTTTGTTTGTTAAAAAAATCATAAACAGGTGAAATATTTGAAATAATCTTATAAAACAACTAGAATAATTACAAACTATATTTTTTTAAAACAAGATTTAAAAAAATATTATTTATAATAAATCTTAAAACAAATGTTTAAAAATAAAACTTTTTACATAAAAGAGTTAAAAAATGGTATAATTTGTTTTCTTGAACAAATGTATATATAAGTTTAATTATATTATACATTAAAATATTATACTTAAAGTAGCTATTTATACATAATTAACATCATATTTTATCTTTAAACATGATTTTATAATACATACGTTTTTATTAATAGTAATTTAATATTTTGTTTATTCAATCCGTGTATTACACAGGGATTACCCTGTTAAATAATAAGTAAATTATTCTTTTTGAAATAAGCTATTATTGAAATTACGTATGATTAATAATTATAAGTAATAAAAAAAATGATATCATTGTTTTAAAACTTCTTTTTCAAGAAAAATTAGACATCTTGTTTCAAAAAAGTAATTTAAATAATGTAATTTTTAAACATTTCTTTATTCGATCTCTGAATTTATTATTTTAATTTATTAAAATTTTATTCATTAAAAACATCTATTTTGAAATATTTCATATCTTTTAAAAAAGTTGAGTTTTTAAAGAAATCTTATTTCTAAAAAAATTATTTATTTGGAAATTACATTCACAAAAAGGCCACTTTTTTAATTTCCTAAAAAGATATATTTGATTTTAAAAAAAATTAAATAATGTCACTAGTAGTTAATATAACTATTTAATAGAAAAAAGAAGTGTGAAATTAAAAATTAAATAATGTCACTAAAATTATGTCAAGTGTTCAACTAATAACTTTTTTTATTAGAGTATATTACAGAAAATGACATATAGTCTTGTAAATAATTTTATTTTCCAATATTTATCTTTATTAATTATAGTAAAACCTTTATGTATATGGTATCTTTCAACATTGGTCCTTAAATATAATGGTTGTTAACTTGCATAATAAAATTAGATCACATGATTATCGTATGAGAGTATATGTTAACTTGCACAGTTGTGATTAGCCACTTACTTTACTCTTCATACCCCAAGTATTACCTGTCCTGACTACATCAGTATTTAAATCTACATACAACACATAACCACATACCATGCGCACATAAAACCGGTTAACTTTATGAAAATACCTGATGGCACGCAGCTACTCAGTTGGCATCCCATTCCCTTCCGTCCCATTCTCAGTTTAAGATCAGGTTTATTTTGAAAATTTACCCATTTCACTTAAACTTTGGCTCTGATACCAACTTGTAAGGCCCCGTTCCCGGGACGCTTACAGCTGGGTTCTCATCGCACATAAAACATATAATTACATTTGTATTTAATGAATCACAGCGGAAAACTAAAACAAACTTTCATTTCCATGTAAATGCTTTTGCAAACTAATACAACATTCATTACAAAAATAGTTTGTTCGCATTACAATGCAAAAACATTAATCAAAAGAATGCCATCCCAAAAGAGCTGAGTAGTCGCCCGTGCCATCCTCAGCAATCCTTACCTGCCAACTGGAAACACATCAAAGTCAGCGTTGCTGAGTGAGTTCTAGTTTTATAAATAAAACATACTTTACTTTCATATAAAACCGTTCGTTACTTTTACATGATCACACATCGTACGTACACATAGATAATATCATTATTATCTTCTTCATTCGTTCATTCGTTCTTTCATTACCTTACTTGCGCATCGGACATCATCCATACCAATACCATGTGCTACACCCCGGTTAGTCGTAGCTACCAGGCCGAAGTCAACAAATGAACAGCTAAACGTATGCCACGGTACTAGGAGTAACCATCAGTCTTAGCTACTGGGCCGAAGTCAACAAATGAACAGCTAAACGTATGCCACAGTACTAGGGGTGAGCGGTAGAGGTTCTACATTCAGGGTCAATCACCAAGAACGACCCGTTATCCGATGTGTGCAAGACATTTCATTCGTTCGTTAATACATGCATTCATTCATCATGTTCCTCTTTCTTTATCTTTCACTTTACGTTACATAATACTTCGTTCATTCATCATAACAGGTAAAGCCATAGGAAAGATATTATACATCACACTAAGGAACATTAACATGCATCAACATCACATCATACAGGGCAACATCATACATACACAACATGCAACATCATCACCCTCATCGCGCCCAACATGCTTTCTAAGACCTCGATCGTCGTCTTAAAACTCTTATGGGAACCTTTACATCAAAACTTACATTTGCACTTTCCCCCGAAAGTCAGAAGTCAATCTACACCTTCCTCGGGTTCAACAGCCCTATTCGGGCGTATGGACACCCTTCAGTCGCATGGCCCCCATGCGACTGAACATCATGCGATTGAACTAATACGGATGAACACCTATGTGAATGAACATCCAGTCGTGCGAATGGACAATGCGGATGAACACCTATGCGACTGGACCTTCAGTCGTGCGAATGAACCTTAAGTCGCATGACTCCCATGCGACTGGCCCTTCAATCGTGCGAATGAACCCCAATCGTGCGAATGGACCCCAATCGCACCCTAATCGGCCGTATGGCCTCCATTCGGCCTCCAGTCGGTCGCCTAGCCCTAAATGATGCAGAATGCAGTTCAACCCAACTGCAACCGAGGGTTTTCAGCCTCCAAACTCATCTAAACCCATTTTAAGCCTAAATCGACCATCCTAAACCTTAGGGATGCATACCATAACATTATTCAAGCACAACCAAGCAAGAAATCAAGGCCCAAACGGGTCCTACGCATACATACACGCATACATACGGGTTTTCACCCAAAAACGCGAAAAAGGGTTCAGATGTGTTCCAGCCCCAAAATCATTCAAAAACATGTAAAAGAGGGGTCCTAGAACTCACCTAAACGAGCACAACGACAAGAGCTTTGATTTGGCTTGCTTCACGACAATTTTGGCGACCCGAACCGACCCGAACAGGCCCGAACCGGCACTTTTCCTCTTTTTCTCTTCTTCTTTCTCTCTTCTTCTCTTTATAAGCTGAAATGTGAGTGTGGGGAGAGTGGGCTGCCCTCTCCCTACATATATCACCACATTTCCCAACTTTTCTTCGTTGGCGAGTTTGGTCCCTCGACTTTTGGACTTTATTTTCTTTTCTTTCCTCACCGGCTTCAAAATAATAAATATTCGGGTGTTACATAAAATAAATAAGTCCAAAGTCGAGAGACCAAACTCGTCAACGAGGGAAAGTGGAAATGTGGTAATATGTGTAGGGAGAGGGCAGCCATACTCTCCCCACACACTCACATTTTAGCCAAGAAAAGAGAGGAGAGGAGAGAAAGGAAGGAAATAGAAAGAAGTGTTGGTTCGGGTTGGTTCGAGTGGCTAAAATCATTGAGAAGCGAGTCAAATCGAAGCTCTTCTCGTTGTGATCGTTTGTGTGAGTTCTAGGACCCCTCCTTTAAACATTTTTGAATGATTTGGGGTTGGAAAACATCTAAAAATCAGGTTTTTGTGTGGGTGCATGTTTGACCCGTATGCGTGTGTGTATGTGTGTGTGTGTGTGATGTGTTTCAGCCTTGTTTGAGAGCTTGTGTGTGCTTGAATAGTGTTGTGGTATGAATCCCTAAGGTTTAGGATGGTCCATTTGGGCTTAGAATGGATTTAGATGAGCTTGGAGGTCGAAAATGGCAGATTGTGTTCGGGATGAACTGCATTCTGCATCAGCTAGGGCTAGGCGACCGACTGGAGGCCATACGGCTGAATAAGGAGCGATTGGGGGTCCATTCGCATGAATGAGAGTTCATTCGCACGATTGGGGCCAGTCGCATAGGGAGTCATGCGACTGAGGGTCCAGTCGCATGGGGAGTCATGCTACTGAGGGTCGAGTCGCATAAATGCTCATCTGCATTAGTTCTATTGGCATGAGGTCCCATCCGCATTTGTTCATTCGCATGATTGGGTGTTCATTCACATGAGTGTTCATCCGCATTGGTTCATTCGTATGATGTTCAGTCGCATGGAGGCCATACGACTGAAGGGTGTCCATACGCCCGAATAGGGCTGTTGCACCCAAGGAGAAGTGTAGTTTAACTTCTGACTTTCGGGGGAAAGTGCAGATGTAAGTTTGGACGTAAAGGTTTCCGTAATTTCATGTAAGATGATTGTTGAGGCCTTAGAGAGCAGGTTGGGCATGATGATGATGTTGCATGATTATGCATGTTATGTATGTATGATGTTGCCCTGTATGATGATGCCTGTGTATGTTATGTTCCTTATTATGATGTATGTTTATCTTTCCATGGCTCTACACTGACGTTAATGAAGAAATTGAAGTATTATGTAACATAAAATGAAAGATAATGAAAGATGAACATGAAGTAAGAATGCATGCACTAATGAGTAATGAAAGTAAAGAAAGTCTTGCAAGCATGGTATGCACATCGGGGTCCTTCTTTGTGATTGACCAATTGTATAGACCTATTGCTGCATACCTTAGGTACTGTGACCACGAGGTGCGATGCACCGGTATAGAAGGTCTATGATAGGCCTAGGTCCAGAACCATGAACAGAAAGATATCGCATATGGCAATGGTACACCTATATTCATACCTTAGGTACAGTGACCATGAGGTGCAGTGCACCGTTATAGAAGTTCTATGATAGGCCTAGGTCTAGAACCATGAACAGAAAGGTATTGCATAGTACACATAAACTTTACCTTAGGTGCTATGGCCACGAGGTGCGACGCACCGCTATAGAAGGTTTATCATAGACCTAGGTCTAGTACCATGAACATAAGGGTAAGGTTTATGGTTGATGGAAAGGAAAAGTCTGAATGAATGATGAAGATAATAATGATATTATCTGTGTATACGTATTACGTATGATCGCATGAGGAAATGAAAGGTTTTAATGAAAGTAAAGTATGTTTTATTTTATAAAACTAGAACTCACTCAGCAACGCTGACTTTGATGTGTTTCCAATTGGCAGGTAAGGGTTGTTGAGGATGGCACGAGGCGGCTACTCAACTGTTTTGGGATGGCATCCATATTTATAATACGTTTGTGATGTAATGCAACTAGGGTTTTGTAATTGAATTATGATGTATTATTTTGCTAAAGTTTTATAATGAAACGTGATGTCATTTTTAAACATTTCTGTTGTGATATTTGTGTAAAAGAAAAGTAATTTTATGTTTTATGTGCGACGAGGATCCAGCTGTAAGCGTCCCGGGAACGGGGCACTACAAGTTGGTATCAGAGTCAAAGTTTAAGTGAAATGGGTAAATTTTCAAAATAAACCTTAAACTGAGAATGGGATGGAAAGGGAATGGGATGCCAATCTGAGTAGCTGTGTGCCATCAGGTATTTTCGTAAGTTAAACGGTTTTATATGCGCATGGTATGTGCTATGTGTTGTTTGTAGATTTAAATACTGATGTAGTCAGGATAGGTAATGCTCGGGGTGTGAAGAGTAAAGTAAGTGGCTAATCATAACTGGCCACTGTAATTAGAGACTTACTATACTTGACATAAACTGAGTTGTTCCCTTGAATGACCGTGTTGGTGTTTGAATCTTTCAGTGTGTTAGGATTCAACAATGGAATAAACTGAAGCTTACCAAATCATAATTACATCCAACTGAAGATCTCATTGTACAAGTTCAGAGACCAAGTTGATTACAACAAAACAAGACAATTCAACATGACAAAGTCAACATCAAGACAAGTAGAAAGTCAAAATTAGGTCATGTTGTAATATTAGTATAAATAGACCCACTAGTGTATTTATGCAAGTGTGGCTTTTGTGTGTGTGTTTCTCATGGTGTAAATCACCATCAAAGGAGAAATCCTCTCCTTTGGGTGGGTTTGATTTCACCAGCCATCTATGATTCTCATTGTAACCTGTTTATCAACATCAATGAAATCATAACATTATTATTATCCATCTCTTTGTTCTATGATTCACACACATCCACCCATCTTAATTTTGATTTCTAGATCTGAACATGATGAATCCTAAGATCCAAGCTCAATGAATCTGAAATATTGATTTAGCAAAATGGTATCAGAGCTGTTGGTTGCTGGATTTATCTAGTTTTCAGATCTGATTTCAGCTTTAATGATGTCAAGAACAATGAAGAAAAGAAGAAAAATGAAAAATAAAGTCTCCGTTCATCAAAAACCTACCTGTTCATACCCAAAATCAGAAGAAAAACCAACAAATCTGTTCAACTATGGTACGATTTGAAGAATCTTGAACATGCTCATGATTATTCCTTCAAAATTCGATGCAATTGAACAAGATTCACATCAAAAAAAGAAGAAAACACATTTGTTCATCTTAAAAATCAAGAAGAAAAATCACAGATCTGTTCTAATATGGTACAATTTGAAGAAATATAGTCATTCACTGGATTATTCCTTCAAAATTCGATGCAATTGAACACGATCATCATTAAAAACAAAGAAAATATGAAGAAAAGGAAGCTACTGCTGATTTCCTGACCTGCACTGCAGTGCGAAATCGTTGTTGTTCAAGTCTAAAAACAAATGCGGATGAACAAAAACAAATGCGGATGAAGCTTCATCAAAATGCGGATGTGTTATACACAAATGCGGATGAGTTGTCACCAAATGCGGATGACTTGGCAACAAATGCGGATGACTTGTCACAAATGCGGATGACTTGTCACAAATGCGGATGACTTGTCACAAATGTGGATGACTTGTCACAAGTGCGGATGACTTGTCACAAATGCGGATGACTTGTCACAAAAGCGGATGACTTGTCACCCAATGCGGATGACTTGTCACCAAATGCGGATGCCTTAACACCAAATGTGGTTGACTTATAAACAAATGCGGGTACTCTAAGCACAAATGTGGATGCTTTGAAGTTAAATGTGGATGCCTTGCAAACAAATAGGATGCTTTGCAAACAAATGCGGATGTGTTGCAAGAAATGCTTATGAACAGTTGATTAACAGGACTTCAAAAAGAATAGAAAAACATGAACATGGATGATTGCAACCAACATGCACGTCCATTGTGATCATGAAAGCAAAAACAAAAACAAAAAAACAAATAAAAAAGTATAGAAATCAACTTTGGTCACTTTTTCACAAATTCATCCAGGGACTTGACAACTATCAGATGCCCTTTTTGAAGTACTTGGGCTCACATTTTTTCTGATGATGTTTTGTACCCGTGTCTGACTATTGAGCGGACAGTTAGATGGACATTAATCAAAGGAGTATTTATTATGAGAAGAATGTCATTTATCAAGTTATTTCAAAAGAGTGGCAAGTGTATCAACATTGATTCATGTTCCCGATGCATTTTATTGAAGTTTAAAGCCTCACCATATGCCTAATACATTCTAATCCTTGAGTGTACCAAGAAGTATTCTCAAGAGATTCTAACCTTTGTCAGAAATATAGTAGGAGGAGCTTAATCTGAGGGGGAGAGCATCAGTGAATTGTGCTAGAACATCAGTTGATCAAGAAGACATGTGAGAGAGAAGATCTTCAAATTCAAGGTTTGGCAAGCATCAGTTTAGGGGGAGTATTGTTGGATTCAACAATGGAATAAACTGAAGCTTACCTAATCATAATTACATCCAATTGAAGATCTCATTGTACAAGTTCAGAGACCAAGTTGATTACAACAAAACAAGACAACTCAACATGACAAAGTCAACATCAAGACAACTAGAAAGTCAAAATTAGGTCATGTTGTAATATTAGTATAAATAGACCCACTAGTGCATTTATGCAAGTGTGGCTTTTGTGTGTGTGTTTCTCATGGTGTAAATCACCATCAAAGGAGAAATCCTCTCCTTTAGGTGGGTTTGATTTCACCAGCCATCTATGATTCTCATTGTAACCTGTTTATCAAAATCAGCGAAATCATAACATTATTATTATCCATCTCTTTGTTCTATGATTCACACACATCCACCCATCTTAATTTTGATTTCTAGATCTGAACATGATGAATCCTAAGATCCAAGCTCAATGAATCTAAAATATTGATTTAGCACAGTGTGCGTGTGATGGCCGGTGGTAGATCTTCGAAAGCCTTTCGTGGTGGAGGTCACGGTGCTGAACCGCAACCCAAGAGAGGGAGACCCAGAGTTGAGAAGGTGATTCCTGAAGAACCAGAGACCTCTCATCCGCAGGGTGGCAACGAGAGCGCCAATCTTAGAGCCTCAGTGAAGGAGGCTATGGTTGAAGAAGTTCATCAAGTCATGCAGACGATCTTACCATCTGTAGTGACTGAAGTTATCAAGGTTGTACGAGAAGGGGAAAGAAAGGAGAGGAACAGATCCTCGGGAGGATGAGAGCAACCGGAGCTTGAAACGGTTCTCTCGAATGATGAAGAATAGGAGGAAGAAAAAGAGCCTGTGCAGGAGGCGACACGAGGCTGTAACTACGGGGCGCTTATGAGATGCAAGCCCCAAACTTTTGATGGAAAAGGCACTGTTGCTGCTGCTCACCGGTGGGTGAGGGAAATGGAGTTTGTTCTCGATATCAGCGAGTGCTGGGAAGACCAAAAGGTGAAGTTCGCTACCCACTCTTTTATGGACTCAGTTCTGTGCTGGTGGGACAATATAGTCCAAGCCGAGGGTAGCAGGGCCATCGGGAGAATGAGATAGTCTGAAGTGAAGAAGTTAGTGATTGAGGAGTTTTGTCCTCATAGAGAAATGGATAAAGTTGAGAGAGAATTCCTGCAACTGGAGGCGGGAACCATGACACACCATCTGTACACCACCAAATTCTACGAGATGGCACGTCTAATGCCGGATCAGGTGACACCTCTGTCTCGAAAGATCAAGTGGTATATTCAGGGTTTGCCAGTGGATATTCGTTGGCATATGATCGTTTCCTGACCGAGCATGTTTAGGTCAGCGGTGGACTTGGCAGGGAGATTATATGATGAAAGGGTTGTGATGGTGGTGGCTGAGGGTGGCAAGAAGAGTGGTGGTGATCGGAACTGGCAGGGGAAGAGGTTTAGTCGGGGTAGTGCGTCAACGGGTAACAAGAAGGCACGGGTGGACGACCGTCGTGTGGTCGCATCGGGTGCTGGTATAAAGAAGTGTGTAGGTGTGGGAAAAAACATAGCGGGGAATGTAGGCTGGGGTTTAACGTGTGCATCAAATGTTGGAAGCCGGGGCATATAGCCAATGACTGTTGTATAGTCTGGTGCTTTAACTATGGCATGGAGGGCCACGTGAGTAGGGATTGTAAGAAGCCAAGGGCCGAGGGTTCCAGGGCGAAGAAGACGGGGAGTGAAGGACCGAGGGCGAGCGCCAGGGCATTCACTATGACACAGGAAGAAGCTTGGACGGACCCTGATGTTGTGTCTGGTACGTTTCTAGTAAACCAAACTTTAGCTTCGGTGTTATTTAATTCTGGTGCCAGTAAAAGATTTATTTCTGCTGCTTTCTGTGCTAAGCTTCTTGTTAGTAGTAGACGTGTTAATGCGCCCTTTGATGTAGAATTTGCCATAGGTAACTATACCAGGATTTCTGAGATGATAGAGAACTGTGATATGGAGCTAGAGGGTCATAAGTTTCCTGTTAGAACGTTTGTGATGACCTTAGCTGGTTTCGATTTGGTTCTTGGGATGGATTAGTTGGCGGACTCCGAGGCGAACATTGTGTGTCACAAGAAGATGATTCGTCTGACAGCGCCTGACGGTAGTTTAGTGACGGTTTATGGTGATCGGGTTACGATTCCGAAAGTAATCTCAATGGCGCTGGCGGGAAAGTATATGAGGCGTGGATGTAGTGCCTACTTGGCCTATGTAAAGGATTTAGATACGCCAACACCACAACTATCTGATGTACCGGTTGTGTGTGACTTTTTGGACGTGTTCCCAGAAGATTTATCAGGAGTGCCACCCAACTGAGAGATTGAGTTTCAGATTGATCTGATACCGAGTGCCTAGCCTGTTGCCAAGGCACCGTATCGGTTGGCTCCGACGGAGATGAAGGAGTTGATGGAGCAGTTTTAGGAGCTGCTTGATAAGGGGTTCATCATACCGAGTATCTCTCCTTGGGGTGCTCCGGTCCTATTTGTGAAGAAGAAAGATGGTAGTATGAGGATGTGCATTGACTACCACGAGCTGAACAAGTTGACGGTGAAGAACTGATACCCCTTACCGAAAATAGATGATTTGTTTGATCACTTCAAGGTTCCAGTTAGTTTTCAAGGATAGATCTTCGATCTGGCTACCATCAGTTGAAGGTGAAGGAACAATATATCCCTAAAACAGCTTTTCGCACGCGATATGGTCACTACAAGTTTCTTGTCATGTCTTTTGGTTTGACCAATGCGCCAGCTACTTTTATGGATCTGATGAACCGTGTGTGTCGGCCTATGTTGGATAAATCAGTGATTGTGTTTATTGATGATATCCTGATTTATTCGAAGAGTGAGATTGAGCATGCCGGTCACATTCTGGAGCTTCTAGAGAAGTTGAGGAGGGAGAAGTTGTATGAAAAATTCTCCAAGTGCGCGTTCTGGTTGCGTGATGGTCAGTTCTTGGGTGATGTGGTAAATCCCGACAGGATTATGGTGGACCCGGCAAAGGTGGAGGCAGTGATGCAATGGAAGTCTCCTAAGACGCCATCCGAGATTCATAGCTTCTTGGGTTTGGCGGGCTATTATAGAAGGTTTATCCAAGACTTTTCTAAGATTGCTTCTCCACTAACCAAGTTGACCCGAAAAGATGTGAAGTTTTTATGGGGTCGAGCTCAAGAGAAGGCGTTCGAAGAATTGAAGGCGAGATTGACTCAAGCTCTAGTTCTGTCATTACCCGATGGAAGCGAAGATCTGGTGGTTTATTCTGATGCTTCCTATTCGGGGTTAGGGTGTGTGTTAATGCAGAAAGGAAAGGTTATAGCTTGTGCATCCCGACAGTTGAAAGTTCATGAGGTCAACTATTCTACTCATGACTTGGAGCAAGCAGCCATAGTCTTTACACTAAAGATTTGAAGGCACTACCTTTACAGGACGAAGTGCATCATTTTCATTGACCACAAGAGCTTGAAGTACTTCTTTGAGCAGAAAGATCTGAACATGAGGCAGAGGCGGTAGTTGGAACTTATCAAGGATTATGATTGTGAGATCCATTACCTTCCGAGCAACGCTAACGTGGTGGCTGATGCCCTTAGTCGGAAAGAGAGGCCCGAGCCGATTCGGGTTAAAGCATAACAGTTGATCATGACCTCTGACGTGATGAAGCAAGTTAAAGAGTTTCAAGATGAGACATTGAAGGAAGATCATCTTAACTCCGAGAGGATGAGAGGTTTGGTCCCGGAATTAGGTGAAAACACGCTTAGTGTTAGAACTCGATTCGGGAGAACATGGATTCCTCGTTTTGGGGATCTACGGGTGAAGATCATGGATGAAGCTCACAAGACTCGATACTCCATTCATCCAGGTGCCACGAAAATGTACCAAGACATGAAGAAGGAATACTGGTGGCCGGGCATAAAGCACGACGTGGTGGAGTATGTAAGTAAATGCCTTACTTGTCTATAGGTGAAGGCTAAGCATCAGAAGCCGTATGGGAAGATCCAACCTTTGGATATAGCGGAATGGAGGTGGGAGCACATCACCATGGATTTCATTACGAAGTTGCCGCATACTCCGAAAGGGTATGATGCCATATGGGTGATTATTGACCGTCTGACGAAGAGCGCTCACTTCCTACCGATCCGCGAGACATATTCATCTGAGTGGTTGGCTGATCTGTTTATCAAGGAAATTGTAACTCGTCATGGTATGTGTAGAGATTAATGAGAGGCTGATGCAACCTAAACATCCAATCTCTATCCTGCATGCTGCACAAGTGCTATGAAGAAGAATGCTTAGGAAGTTTCACACATGCAACAGAATTATTCTAAGTGTGAAATCTTCCAAAGCCAAGACCAATATCTTCCGAAGCCAAATATGAAATCTTCTGAAGCCTCAGAGACAAATTCTTCCGAAGCTTCAACTTATGAAGACAGATTTCTTCCGAAGACTTTTAACACATGCTTTATCTGATGTACTTTTCCATAACGCAGGACACATTTCCGCTACATCTCTGTAAGGTCACCAACTTACATGAGTTGGTGAAAAGGTTCATGCTTTTGGTAACTATACATTGAGGTCTTGAGTGTGTAAACTTTCTACTTCATGTACTTTATCCTTTTTGTGATAGATAAGTATGTGAGCTATGGCATGTCATAGTCACTAGTCAAAAGGCAATCTGCCTTTTGACTCTACAATTGATATTGTTTGTGTCTAGTCAATTGTATCCAACTGGCTTTCAAAGTATAACCGGCTGTAGGATGTAGTATAAGTATCTCATGTTCTTGTATCTTTCCATAATGCTTTGTAACACTTGTAATAGAACATAGAGAAAGCAATATACTGCATTCTTGAAAACCATACACTTGTGTTATCTTGTTCTATCTCATATATTACTTGTGTACTTAGTGTCTCACTTGTGGTTAATCCAGTTTACTGTTTGATTAAGTTTGGTTAATCTCCTCTTTGTTGTAATGTGTTGTAAGTGTACCCCTTCAACGGTCCTGTAGTGTGCCAGTGTCTATTGTGTCTGATCGTGACACCCGGTTTACATCCAAATTCTGGAAGAAATTCCACGACGCCATAGGGACGAGGTTACATATTAGCACGGCTTATCATCCCCAAACTGATGGTCAGTCAGAAAGGATCATTCAGACATTGGAAGACGTGCTTCGGGCATGTGTGATTGATTTTGGGGGAAGTTGGGATGACTATCTACCGCTAGCCAAATTCCCATACAACAACAGCTTTCATGCCAGCATTGGTATGCCACCATATGAGATGCTATACGGTAGGAGATGCAGAACACCCGTTTGTTGTGGTGATATGGGTCAGAAGGAATTGGGGAGCGTCGAGGTAATCGAGGCTACGACTGAGAAGCTTGTGAAGATCAAAGCCTTCATGAAGGCAGCCAAAGATAGACAGAAGACATATGCCGATAAACAACGTAGAACGATTGAGTTCCAGGTGGGTGACTGGATTATGTTGAAGGTCTCACCTTGGAAGGGTATTATTCGATTCAAAAAACGGGGCAAGTTAAGCCCGAGGTACATAGGCCCTTTCTGAATTATTGCTCGAGTAGGAAAGGTGGCCAATAGATTGGAGTTACCAGATGAGCTAAGTGAAATCCACCCGATATTCCATGTATCTCATCTGAGAAAGTGCTTGGCAAACGATGATATGATTATTCCACTGGAGGATATCGAAGTAAACGAATGGCTCAATTATGTGGAGAAACCAGTGACAATAATCGATCGAAAGAGAAGAGGCTGAGAAATAAAGTGGTTCCTCTTGTGTGTGTACAGTGGAAGCATAAGAAAGGATTCAAGTCAATGTGGGAGACTGAGGAAGAAATGAGACAGCATTACCCACGCTTATTCGAGGAATAATAGGTTTCAAGGACGAAACATATTTAAGGGGGGCGGACTTGTAACACCCGGTTATTTATCTATTTTGAGGTCGACGAAGAAATAAATGAAATAAAGTCCAAAGTCGAGGGACCAAACTTGTCAACGAGGGAAAGTAGAAATGTGGTGATATGTGTAGGGAGAGGGCAGCCATACTCTCCCCACACACTCACATTTCAGCCAAGAAAAGAGAGGAGAAGAGAGAAATGAAGAAAAGAGAAAGAAGTGTTGGTTCGGGTTGGTTCAAGTGGCCAAAATCACTGAGAAGCGAGTCAAATTGAAGCTCTTCTTATTGTGGTCATTTGTGTGAGTTCTAGGACCCCTCCTTTTAAATGTTTTTGAATGATTTGGGGCTAGAAAACATTTAAAAATCAAGTTTTTATGTGGGTGCATGTTTGACTCGTATGCATGTGTGTGTGTGTGATGTGTTTGAGTCATGTTTGTGAGCTTGTGTGTGCTTGAATGGTATTGTGGTATGCATCCGTAAGGTTTAGGATGGTCGATTTGGGATTACAATGGATTTAGATGAGCTTGGAGGTTGAAAATGGTAGATTGTGTTCGGGATGAACTGCATTCTGCATCAGCTAGGGCTAGGCGACCGACTGGAGGCCATATGGCCGAATGAGGAGTGATTGGTGGTCCATTCGCACAAATGAGAGTTCATTCGCACGATTGGGGCCAGTCGCATGGGGAGTCATGCGACTGAGGGTCCAGTCGCATAAGTGCTCATCCGCATTAGTTCCAATCGCATGAGGTCCATCCGCATTAGTTCATTCACACGATTGGGTGTTCATTCGCATGAGTGTTCATCCGCATTGGTTCATTCACATCATGTTCAATCGCATGGAGGCCATACGATTGAAGGGTGTCGATATGCCCGAATAGGGCTGTTGCACCGAAGGAGAAGTGTAGTTTAACTTCTGACTTTCGGGGGAAAGTGCAGATGTAAGTTTGGACATAAAGGTTTCCGTAAGTTCATGTAAGATGACTGTTGAGGCCTTAGAGAGCAGGTTGGGCATGATGATGATGTTGCATGATTATGCATGTTATGTATGTATGATGTTGTCCTGTATGATGATGCATGTATGTTATGTTCCTTATTATGATGTATGTTTATCTTTGCAAGGCTTTACACTGAATGTTAATGAACAAAATGAAGTATTATGTAACGTAAAGTGAAAGATAATAAAAGAGGAACATGAAGTAAGAATGCATGCACTAATGAGTAATGAAAGTAAAGAAAGTCTTGCAAGCATGGTATGGACATCGGGGTCCTTCGTTGTGATTGACCAATTGTATAGAACTATTGTTGCATACCGTAGGTGTTGTTGAGGGTTGTTGAGGATGGCACAAGGCGGCTACTCAGCTCTTTTGGGATGGCATCCATATTTACAATACTTTTGTGATGTAATGCAACTGGGATTTTGTAATTGAATTATGATGTATTATTTTGCAAAAGTTTTTATAATGAAACGAGATGTCATTTTTGAACATTTCCGCTGCGATATTTGTGTAAAAGAAAAGTAATTTTATGTTTTATGTGCGACGAGGATCCAACTTTAAGCGTCTCGGGAACGGGGCCTTACACTTTTGCATATTTTCAACTGATTTGGGGCTGGAACACATAGTAAAACCCATTTTTGAAGTGTGTGTTGAACCCGTTTGTATGTGTTTGTGTGTGATTCGAGTGGGGTTTGATTTCGGACTTGGTTGTGCTTAAATGGTGCTGTGGTATGTGTTTCTAAGGTTTAGGATGGTTGATTTGAGCTTAGAACAGGTTTGAGAGGGTTTGGAGACCGAAAAGTGCAGATTAGGTTTGGGATGAACTGTATTCTGCATCAGCTAGGGCTATGCGACCGAATGGCATGCGACTGGAGGTCATGCAGCCAAAAGGAATGCGACAGAGGTTCATTCGCATGTGAGTCGTGCGACTGGGGTCCATACGCATGTGAGTCATGCAATTGAGGTTCATTCGCATGGGAGTCATGCGACTGAGGTCCATACGCCTAGGTGCTTATCCGCATTGCGTTCATTCGCCCATAGTGATCATTCGCATTGGGTCCACTCGCCTGGTGTTCATTCTCCTAAGTGTTTAGTCGCCTGGGAGGCCACGCGACTGAAAGGTGCCCATACGCCCAAAGATTTGGAGGTCAACTACCCTACTCATGACTTGGAGCTAGTAGCTGTGGTCTTTGCACTAAAGATTTGGAGGCACTATCTGTACGGGACAAAGTGCACCATTTTCACTGACCATAAGAGCTTGAAGTACTTCTTCGAGTAAAAGGATTTGAACATGAGGCAGAGAAGATGGTTGGAGCTCATAAAGGATTATGATTGCGAGATCCATTACCATCCGGGCAAAGCCAACGTGGTGGTTGATGCTCTTAGCCGGAAGGAGAGGCCCGAGCCGATTCAGGTGAAAGCGTACCAACTGATCATGACCTCTGATGTAATGAAGCAAGTCAAGGAGTTTCAGGATGAGGCATTAAAAGAAGATCATCTAAACTCTGAAAGGATGAGAGGTCTGGTTGGGAAATTGGGTGAAAACACACTCGGTGTTAAAACTCGATTTGGACGGGTGTGGATTCCTTGTTTTGGGGATCTACGTGTGAGGATTTGGATGAAGCTCACAAGACTCGATACTCCATTCATCTGGCACCACAAAGATGTATCATGATATGAAGAAAGATTATTGGTGGCCAGGTATGAAACGTGACGTGGTGGAGTATGTGAGTAAGTACCTTACTTGTTTGCAAGTGAAGGCTGAACATTAGAAGCCGTATGGGAAGATCCAACCTTTGGATATACCGGAATGGAAGTGGGAGCACATCAACATGGATTTCATTACAAAGCTACCACATACTCCGAAGGGGTACGATGCCATATGGGTGATTGTTAACCGCTTGACGAAGAGTGCTCACTTCCTACCGATCCGTGAGACATATTCAACCCAGAGGTTGGCTGACATGTTCATTAAGGAGATTGTAACTCGTCATGGTGTGCCAGCGTCCATTGTGTCTGATCGTGACACCCGGTTTACATCTAAATTCTGGAAGAAATTCCACGATGCTATGGGGAGGAGGTTACATATTAGAACGGCTTATCATCCCCAAACTAATGGTCAGTCAGAAAGGACCATTCAGACACTGGAAGACATGCTTCGGGCATGTGTGATTGATTTTGGGGGAAGTTGGGATGACCATTTACCATTATCTGAATTCGCGTACAACAATAGCTATCATGCCAGCATTGGCATGCCACCATACGAGATGCTATACGGTAGGAGATGCAGAACACTCGTATGTTGGGGTGACATCGGTCAAAAGGAATTGGAGAGCGTCGAGGTAATCGAGGCTACGACTGAGAAGCTTGAGAAGATTAAAGCCTTCATGAAGGCAACTAAAGATATTCAGAAGTCGTATGTCGATAGACGACGCAGACCGATCGAGTTCCAGGTGGGTGACCGGGTTATGTTGAAGGTCTCACCTTGGAAGGGTATCATCACATTCAGGAAGCGGGGCAAGTTGTGCCCAAGATATATAGGCCCTTTTCCGAATCATTACTCGAGTAGGAGATGTGGCCTATAGGTTGGAATTACTGGATGAGTTAAGTGGGATTCACCCGACATTCCATGTATCTCATCTGAGAAAGTGCTTAGCTGATGAAGACATGATTGTTCCATTGGAGAACAATGAAGTAGATGAAAGGCTCAATTATGTGGAGCAACCAGTGGCAATCATCGATCGTAAACAAAAGAGGCTGCGAAATAAAGTGGTTCCTCTTGTGCGTGTACAGTGGAAGCACAGGAAGGGATCCGAATCTACATGGGAGACTGAGGAGGAGATGAGGCAGCATTATCCTTGTCTGTTTGAGGAATAACAGGTTTCGGGGACGAAACCCATATAAGGGGGTGGACTTGTAACACCTGGTTATTTTTAAAAGACGAGATATAAAGAATAAAAAGAAAGAAAGGCAATTAAGTCCAAGTGGGGGGACTAAAAGTGTCCAAAAGGACAAAACTTTGATAAAGTTGGTGTAAAGGTGGGCATGGCCGCCCACCCTCACTTCACATCAACATCTTCTTCGTTTCTAGAGAGAGAGAGAGAGCAAGGGAAACTCTTGGCTTGTAGAAGAAGAAGAAGAAGTGAATGAATTCAAGGTAAGAATTCGTGGTTTTTATATGTCTATGACGGGTTTTATCCCGGTTGTATGCATAAGTGCTTATGTGTTTGTGTATGTGCTCGGGTGTGTGTGTCTGGTGTTGTTTTTAGGTGTTTGAACTCATTGCAAGCGGGTTAGAAAGGAAGAAACACCCAAGTTGCATCAGGTGAATTCTAGACCCTTGTTTTTACTTGTTTTAAACTATCTTTGGGGCTGAAAATGTAATTAAATGATTTTCAAAGCTTATGTATGTTTACCCGTATGTAATGTGCATGATTGGATGTTGATTCTTGAATGCTTATAGGTTGTTCATGTTTAGAATAGCCATATTAAGCTTAGAATAGATGGGTTGATGATTGGGTTTGAAAACATGCTAGAAACCTATTGAATAGAAGGTTCATGCGCCTGAAAATGCCTTAGAAAGATTTAAGTGTAATCCATGCGCCTAAACAGTAGCCCATGCGCCTAAGATTACCTTAGAAATGTTTTAAGTATAGCCCATGCGCCTGAACAGTGGTCCATGCGCCTAGAAATGTTAGCCGGACGACTAAGTGTAGGGCCATGCACCCTAATAGTGCCCATGTGCCAAGTGTCTCATGCGCCTAAGTGCCCATACGTCTGAAAAACCCATGCGCCTAAGTGTTCATACGCACCAATAGTGCCCATGCGCCTGAATAGTTTGTGCGCCTAAGTGAGAAATGATTAAGTGTTGGCTGATGCGCCTACATAGTGGTGAAATGCCCGAATAGGGCTCATGCGCCCAAATAGTTCCCATGCGCCTAAGCACTTAGAAAATTTACAGAATTTTCTAAGAGTTTGTGCTTTAGGGTTTTGACCAAGGTTGACTATGGGCTTATTAGTGATGATGTTTCATGTATGATATGATTATTTATGATTGTTCCTTATTATTGTTATTGTTGTTATTATTATTACTTATAGTATGTGACTTTACATGGTATGTTGTTATCGTAACGTAAAGTATATCGTAATAATAAATGAAAGAGCAATAAAGAAAAGAAGAGGAACATTAATGAAAATGTTAACAAGTCTTGCAAGCTTACAGGAGGTACACCACCATGTTGTCGTTAGCTCAACTGTGTTGCGGGTTAGCTACCCTATTATGCACACAGGGTCAATCAATTAAGATTGGCAGGACCCTTATAGTGTATGTTAGGATCAGTGATCTACGTTTGATCGATTAGAGAGTATAGCAACGGAATTCTAACAATGAATTAGCCAATTCACAAGAACGAAAAGATATTCAATGAAGAACAAAAACGGTTATAGATAGAGAGAATTCTGCAAATATATTTCATTCAATATTCGCTTTCGTGGTAACGGAATGTCACAATTACAATTAGGTCGACACCTCTTATATAAGAAATGTGATGTCTGCTGATGTCACTTGATAGTGACATCTAACAGAATTATTCCAACTGAAACACAACTACTGAAGATGTCAAAACAGCTGACATCTTCTTACAAAAATACTAAGTGTTATCAGTTACTATAACTACTGAAAAACATAAAATACTGATACTATAACGACTGAAGAACAAGCTCTTCAGTCGTTTTACAAAACTACTGAAAGTAAAAACATAAAACTACTGATATCACAACTACTGAAGAAGTACTCTTCAGCTGTTGTGACAAACTACTGAAACTTCAGTACTTGATCTTCAGACTTGAACTTCAGACGTTTCATCAGCTGATGACTTCAGTAGATATCATCAGCTGATGTCTTCAGTCTTTGTCTTCAGACTTTGTACACCAGTTGTTGATCTTCAGCACTTGTAAACTCTTCAGCTGTTGTACTTCAGTACTTTGGTCTTCAGCTTCAGCACTTGTGTTCTTCAGCTGTTCAGCTTCAGCACTTGTGTTCTTCAGCTGTTGAACTTCAGCACTTTAGTCTTCAGCTGTTGAAGTCTTCAGCACTTGATCTTCAGCTGTTGGAGTTTTCAGCACTTGTCGAACTGCTGATGAAGCCTTCAGCAGTTGTTGTGATATCATGTGGGACTTAGAGGTTTTCTGATCTTGGCTCATTGGTTCTTTTTGTCCAACAGTGTACCCTGGGTGATTGGGTGAGCCTTGTGCAAAGTACACAGAACCCTTTCGAGGGATATAGATGGCCCATTGCCCATTTTCCATCGCGCATATAGTTGGGGTATTGCTCATTGGTCCATACGGACAGTGAAAGATAAAAATAAAAGTTTACAGAACATAAAAGGCATACAGTAAAGAGAACGAACAGTATCTGTTCATATAGTTAATGTGTGCTCGCATATACAGTACAGAGTTGTATTTTCAGAAAAGAGTATTTTCTTATACAACATATAGAAAGTATTTCATTACTTTTAAAACTAGAACTCACTCAGCAACGCTGACTTTTATACATTTTCAGTTGGCAGGTAATTATTGCTAAGGATGGCACGAGGGTGAAGCTACTTGGCAGGAAAAGTCTGACATCCATTCGTACTCTGTGTTGTTGTTGTTTTGTAATGCATATAAACAATTCTTTTGTAAACAGTTAATGATGATGTATTGCTTAACAACAGTGTTTTAAATGAAATGAATGGGTTTTTAATAAATCATTTCCGCTGCTTAAGTTTGTATAATTATAATGTTTAATGTTTTAACTGCTGTGATTGACCAACTGTGAGGTTTCTAGGAACGAGGCCTTACACTCCAAAGACGCCATCCGAGATTCGTAGTTTCTTGGGTTTGGCGGGCTACTACAGGAGGTTCATTCAAGACTTCTCTAAGATCACTTCTCCACTGACCAAGCTGACCCAGAAAGATGTAAAGTTTGTATGGGGTCAAGCTCAAGAGAAGGCATTTAAGGAATTGAAAGCGAGGTTGACTCAAGCTCCTGTTTTGTCATTACCCGATGGAAGTGAAGATATGGTGGTTTATTCTGATGCTTCCTACTCGAGGTTGGTGTGTGTGTTAATGCAGAGAGGAAAGGTTATAGCCTATGCATCCCAATAGTTGAAGGTTCATGAGGTCAATTATCCTACTCATGACTTGGAGCTAGCAGTTGTGATCTTTGCCTTAAAGATTTGGAGGCACTATCTTTACGGGACAAAGTGCACCATATTCACTTACCACAAGAGCTTGAAGTACTTCTTTAAGCAGAAGGACCTAAACATGAGGCAGAGACGATGGTTGAAGCTCATAAAGGATTATGATTGCGAGATCCATTACCATCCGGGCAAAGCCAACGTGGTGGCGGATGCCCTTAGCCGAAAAGAGAGACCCGAGCCGATTCAGGTGAAAGCTTACTAGTTGATCATGACCTCCGATGTGATGAAGCAAGTCAAAGAGTTCCAAGATGAGGCATTGAAAGAAGATCATCTTAACTCCGAAAGAATGAGAGGTCTGATTGCGGAATTGGGTGAAAACACACTCGGTGTTAGAACCCGATTCGGATGGATGTGGATTCCTCGTTGTGGGGATCTACGCGTGAAGGTTATGGATCAAGCTCACAAGACTCGGTATTCTATTCATCCCGGTGCTACAAAGATGTATCAAGACATGAAGAAAGATTAGTGGTGGCCGGGTGTGAAGCGCGATGTGGTGGAGTATGTGAGTAAATGCCTTACTTGTCTACAAGTGAAGGCCGAACATCAGAAGCCATATGGGAAGATCCAACCTTTGGATATACTAGAGTGGAAGTGGGAGCACATCAACATGGATTTCATTATGAAGCTATCACGTACCCCGAAAGGGTAAGATGCTATATGGGTGATTTTTGATCGTCTGACGAAGAGTGCTCACTTTCTACTAATCCCCAAAACATATTCATCTGAGAGGTTGGCGGATCTTTTCATTGAGGAGATTGTAACTCTTCATGGTGTACCGGTGTCTATTGTGTCTAATCGTGACACCCGGTTTACATCGAAATTTTGGAAGAAATTCCACGATGCAATGGGGACGAGGTTGCATATTAGCACGGCTTATCATCCTTAAATGGATGGTCAGTCAGAAAGGATCATTCAGACATTGGTTCATTCACATCGTGCTTGTGTCATTGATTTTGGAGGAAGTTAGGATGACCACTTATCGTTAGCTGAGTTCTCATACAATAACAGTTATCATGCCAGTATTGGTATGCCTCCTTATGAGATGCTATACGGTAGGAGATGTAGAACACTTGTCTGTTGGGGTGATATTGGTCAAAAAGAGTTAGGAAGCGTTGAGGTGATCGAGGCTATGACTGAGAAGCTTGAAAAGATCAAGACCTTTATGAAGGCAACCAAGGATAGACAGATATTGGACCAAAAGAACCAATGAGCCAAGATCAGAAAACCTCTAAGTCCCACATGATATCACAACAAATGCTGAAGGCTTCATCAGCAGTTTGACAAGTGCTGAAGACTTCAACAGCTGAAGATCAAGTACTGAAGACTTCAACAGCTGAAGACTAAAGTGCTGAAGCTCAACAGCTGAAGAATACAAGTGCTGAAGCTGAAGACCAAGTACTGAAGTACAACAGCTGAAGAGTCCACAAGTGCTGAAGATCAACAACTGATGTACAAAGTCTGAAGACAAAGACTGAAGACATCAGCTGATGACATCTACTGAAGTCATCAGCTGATGAAACGTTTGAAGTTCAAGTCTGAAGACCAAGTACTGAAGTTTCAGTAGTTTGTCACAACAGCTGAACAGTACTTCTTCAGTAGTTGTGATATCAGTAGTTTTATGTTTTTACCTTCGGTAGTTTTGTAAAACGACTAAAGAGCTTGTTCTTCAGTCGTTGTAGTTTCAGTAGTTTCTTTTCAGTAGTTGTAGTAACTGATAACACTTAGTATTTTTGTAAGAAGATCTCAGCTGTTTTGACATCTTCAGTAGTAGTGTTTCAGTTGTTTAAATAATTCTGTTAGATGTCACTATCAAGTGACATCAGTAGACGTCACATCTCCTATATAAGGAATGTTCCAGCACGACATTCCTATATAAGGGATGATTGACCTGATTGTATGTGTGACACTTTTTGCCACCACGAAAGCGTGTGATTGAATGAAATATTCTTTTTGCAGAAACTTTCTCTCTCTATAACTAATTCTGTTCATTGCAATATCTTTGGTATTCTTGCTCGAATTGTGCTAGTTGGTACTCTATTCCGCTGCTGAAATCATTCGAATCGATCAAACTAGATGCTGAGATCCTATCAAATGGTATCAGAGCAGGTTAATCATTGATCGATCTAACAATTGATCATTGAAACTGCTCATTTGCTCTAAGTTTGATCGAACTAGCAAATTCGCACGAATCTTTTATAGAGATTGAAGTTCTGTCGCTTTTGGCTATTTTAATTGAGGTTCTTAGTGGTTTTGAGCTAAATTTGTTTTGCTTATTTTGAATTTGTCTAAATTTTCTAAAATGACTACTCCTTCCAATGATCCTCACAATACTGGCTCCTCAACCAAGCCTCCAATGCTGGTTAGGAGTGAGTATAACATATGGCAACGACGAATGCTCCATCACCTGTCTGTTAACAGCTCAGGTTGTTGGACATCAGTGGTACATGGTCCACACAAGCCTATGGTGAATAACCCGGAAACCAATCAAATGGTTCCGAAGAGGAGGGAGCAATACTCAGATGAGGATAAGAAATTGCTTGAAATTTATGCAAAAGCCCATGGAATTCTGGCCATGGCACTGCCCAATGAAATCTATTCTGGGCTAATGCATTATGAAACTGCCCATGACCTCTGGAATGCCTTGAAAGAACAATTTGGAGGAACAGATGAGGTCTTGGCAAATAATAGAGAAATCCTTGCCCAACAATATAAGACATTCTCTCATAGGAAGGGTGAGATACTGACTCAACAGTTTGAGCGGTCTCTTGTTTGATCTCTGAATTAAAAATGGTCAAACATGAGTACACCAATAGCCAGATGAATAACAGATTTCTCAGATCACTGACTGAGAGATGGGACACATATACTATTGTCCTACACTCCAGTGCAAATTTGGACAAACTATCTCTCACCCAACTCCATGGGAAATTGCTCATATTTGAGAGAGAGATAGAACATAAATGAAAACTGTCATCATCTGGAAAGCTCACTGATGACTTTGTACCAGGAAACACGGCCTTGGTTGGTCATGAGTTAGAATATGCTTCATCTGATTGCCAGTATGATGAGCATATTGATTTCTCTTCAAACACTTCTGATTCTGCATTGTGACTGTTGATAGTCAGTGTACTGGGTGTAATAAGACAATCTATGCTTCATCATGGATGATCTCAAGGGGATTGCTGATGATGACTTAGAAGAGATGGATTTTTGAGCCAAATGGCCTTGATAAATATCAGATCTCAGAAGTTCTACAAAAGAACTGGAAGAAAGTTCCCAGGACTCTCTGGCAAAACCAAAGTTGGTTTTGACAAGAGTAAGTTGAGGTGTCACAAATGCCACAGGCTTGGACACTTTGCTAGAGAATGTAGATCATCTGGATCAAATTCTTCTACACCCTTTGTGACTTTCCCTGGCAATAGTCAACAACACAGAGGGCAACATCCTGTTAATTCTGGTCATCATTCACAACCACAATCTCCTGCATATTTTGTTCCTCAAGGTCCAATGCCATATCCTTACCCTTGTTATTACATGCCACAAACCAGTCAGGTTCAAGCACCCATTGCTCAACAACCACATGCTCTTCCTGAGCCTCAACCATCTCAATCTCATCAACCTCCTCAACCTCAACAACATAGCTTCTTCACCCCTGGAGTTGTTGACTGGAGCAGTTTACCAGATGACATGTCTGGTCATGAACAACTGCTCACAGGTGCTGGTCAACATGGTGGTGACAGTCCATTTGGGAATCTGGCACTTATGGCTCTGGAGTCTGCAGATGGATCATCCTCAAATGCCTCTTCATCACAGGTATCACAGGTATCCTCGGAGTCTAAGGCCAAATTATGTTCTGAAACATGCATAGCAGCATTTGCCTCTATTAGAGAAGCAAATGTAGCTTTAATTAATAAGAACATAGAGCTAGAAAAGATCATTTCCAAAAGAAAAGCTAAGTTTGAGTCTATACTTAAAGAGAAAAATGATGAGATTTATAAACTTAAATGCGAAATCACTGATGATAAGGCTAGGGAAGAGGTACTTTTAGAAAAGTACAAAGACCTCAAAGAAACCCTTGCAGTCACCCAAGTAGAGTGTGATCGATGGGTACAATCATGCAAAGGTTTTGAAATGCTTCTTAGTAAGCAATCAGCTTCCAATGTGAAGTTTGGCATTGGTTATAATCACACTGCTCCTCCTACAGATTTTGCTTCAAGAGCAGAAGTGAAATCTAATGGAGAAAGCAATAACCAATCCACCTCATCATGTGATTTACTTTCTGATAGAGCACCATCAGAAGTTGAAGTTAGTATTATTCCCTCATTGAACCTATCAGCTAATCTTGATGGTTCAAATACTGACACTCACATGATCAAAGAGTTGATCAACTCAGGAGTTATTTCTGGAAGTCCTGAAAGGACTGGAGAGCAAGATTTAACACCTGAAGTTCAAACTCCAACTACTGTCAGCACTGAAGAGAAGAAAACTGTCAGTAGAAAGGGTTTGAAGACTACTAAAGAGGAAGTCAAGAAAGCAAATAGTGCTTCCAAAGTGCTGAAGAACAAGTCTTCAGTAGTGTCATTCTCTTTAGTTGATGATCAACATAAGATGAAGAAAACCATGTGAAATATGTGGTTTGTTCAATCATCTTACAGATGATTGTTGGTACAAAAGAGGATCCAAACTCAAACATAAAGAGGAAATTAAAGAGAAAATGGTTAAAATGAAAACTGACTTTGAAGCCACATTTGTACCAGCAACATCAAATCCTGTAACCCATAAGTCCAAAAAGAAATCCAAAAAGGAAGGGGTTAAACAGGTAACAGCTGAGATTGCTCAAAAGAAGAAGGTGCAACATAGGAACTTATCAAACTCCAATGCCAATGTGTCTGAAGAGCTGAAAGCTTTATCACAAAATCAGACTCAGCTGGTTATGATGGTTCAACATCTATTGGGAAGAGTTAATCAATTAGATGTTCCTATGTTGAACCCACAGAAAAGGAGGTCCAAGCCAAAGGATTCCTCTCTTTTCACCATCTTCTTCCTCTCAGGCTGTTGTTTCCAACAAACCTATTAGTTTACCATCTGTTGATGAGAGCAGGCCCAAAACCAAAAAGGTTTGGGTCTCAAAATCTAACTAATATGTTGTGTTTTGCAGGGTTCTTCAACATGCCACAGAGGCATCTGGTATGTAGAAAGTGGAGGATCCATGCATATGACAGGAAACAGATCCCTTCTTAATGACTACTCTCAAGGAAGGAAGGGGTTTGTGTCATTTGGCAATGATGCAAAGGGTACATCATCGGCAAAGGCTTTGTTTCCAATGGGGAAATAAAGTTTGATGATGTTAACATGTGGAAAATCTCAAGTACAACCTCTTGAGTGTCAGTCAAATGTGTGACAAAGGCCATGTTGCTCTTTTCACCAGTCAGAACTGTCGAATTCTGTCATCCAAAGTTCTAAGTTTGATTGATAAGGTGTTGGATGAATACACTCTCCTGAAGGCCAACAGGACAGGAAGAGTGTATGCCTTAGATCTTTCCAAGAAGATAGATCTCAAAAGCCATCCTTGCCTATTTTCCAAGGCTTCCCCTCAAGAATCTACTCTATGGCATAGAAGGCTGGGTCATGTTAATCTCAAAAACATAAATCAGCTGACAAACCATGGTTTAGTAAGGGGACTGCCTATAAAGGAGTTCAAATGTGAAGATAACTGCACTGCGTTTAAAAGGAAAACAGCAAAAAGCTTCATTTCCCTCCATAGAACAACCTAAGTCCACTGCCTGCTTACAACTCTTCACATGGATCTCTTTGGTCCTGTGAGAGTGATGAGTATGGCTAAGAAGAAATACTATCTGGTATTGTGGATGATTACTCCAGATTTGTATGGACTCTTCTTGCATTCAAAGGATGAGGCAGCTCAGAAGATTATCAACTTTGTGTTGTATGTTGAGAAGCAGTATTCCCTTCAGTCAAGTGTATTAGAAGTGTAATGGAACAGAATTCAGAAACAATACACTTGATGAGTTTTACCTCTCAAAGGGAATCAAGAGGCAGTTTAGCATTCCAAGAACTCCTGAACAAAATGGAGTAGTGGAGAGAAAGAACAGGACCCTTATTGAAGCTGCAAGGTCCATGTTGGCTGATTCTGGACTGCCAATGACTTTTTGGGCTAAAGCTGTCAATAAACTTGCTATGTACAGAATAGAGTTCTAGTAAATTAGAGGTTGATGAAGACTCCATATGAAGTTCTTCATCATTTGGCCCCTCTAATTTCATTCTTCAGAGCTTTTGGGTGTCCTTGTTTCATTCTCAACACACGGGATCAACTCCAAAAATTTGATCCTAAGGTGGATGCAGGGTACTTTGTTGTTATTCATTAACTTGCAAAGCATACAGAGTCTTCAACTATAGAACAAAGATGGTTGAAGAGACTCTACATGTTAAGTTTAATGAATCTCCAAAGGACAAGATTCCACAAAGCCCTGTGGAGCTATTTGATTTGGACATACTACAATATGTTCCTTATCAAACTCCTGCTGTTGCTCCTGTCAACAGTTCACCACCTGATGGTACTGCTGGTGCTGATGATGATGATGATAGCAGTACTCACCTCTTCAGGTTTAGTGACCAACTGCATGTGTCCTCTAAACCTGATGCTCCTGTAGCTTCAATAGCTTCATCCACAACAAGTGCTGATGAGATTTCTGCATCTTCAACTTCATTGAGTTGCCACCATCTACATGGTTTCAAGAATCGACATTAACATCTGTTACTGCTGAAGGTTCTACAAACACTTGCACTAATCTCATTGTTTATCCAGAGCTGAAGAATCACCCAATGTCTCAAATCATTGGTGATATCAATGCTGGAGTTTCAACCAGAAGCCAATTGTCCATTTTCTTCTTCTATGCTCTCTTCATCAGTCAGCTAGAGCCAAAGAATTATCATGTTGCACTTAGAGACAATGGCTGGGTTGAAGCAATGCAGCTTGAGCTTCTTCAGTTCAAAAAGCAGCAAGTGTGGGAGCTTGTTCCTCTTCCCCCAGGTAAGTGTGCAATAGGCACCAAATGGGTGTTTAGGAATAAAACAGATGAAAATGGGCTTATTGTTAAGAACAAGGCCAGACTGGTTGTTCAGGGGTTTGCACAAGAAGAAGGTATTGATTATGATGAAACCTTTGCCCCTGTAGCCAGACTGGAGGCAATTAGATTGTTCTTAGCCTATGTTGCACTCCACAATCTTAAAGTTTTTCAAAGGATGTTAAAAGTGCATTTTTATATGGTAAAATAAAAGAATAAGTTTATGTGTGTCAACCACCAGGCTTTGAGGATATATAACACCCATAATGGGTATACAAGCTTGATAAGGCTCTTTATGGGTTGAAACAAGCTCCTAGAGCCTGGTATGAGACAGTATCTAACTTTCTTCTGCAAAATAATTTCACTAGAGGCTCCATAGATAAAACTTTATTTATTAAGAAGGTGGATCAGCATAAGCTACTTGTTCAAATTTATATTGATGATATTATATTTGCATCCCTGATCCCCAGTTGTGTGATGATTTTACAAAATTAATGCAAATGAAGTTTGAAATGAGTGCAATGGGAGAATTACAGTTCTTTCTAGGCTTGCAAATCAAACAAAAAGCTGATGGAATCTTCATTCATCAATCTAAATATACAAAAGATCTTTTAAATAAGTTTGATTTACAAAACTGTAAGCCCTGTTCTACTCCCATGTGCAACCCACACAATTGGATATTGATCAGAAAGGTAAAGCTGTTGATGAAACGCTTTACAGATGTATGATTGGTCCTTGATGTATTTAACAGCTTCTAGACTAGATATTATGTTTGCTACATGTGTTTGTGCTAGATTTCAGGCTGCAGCTAAAGAGTCTCATCTGATTGTAGTCAAGAGGATCTTTAGATATTTGCAAGGTACACGATCTCTAGGTTATGGTATTCCACTGGGCACTCTTGCAAATTAGTTGCTTCTCTGATAGTGACTATGCAGGGTGTAAGTTGACCAGGAAATCAACTTCTGGTGGATGTCAATTCCTAGGCAACTGTTTGATTTCTTGGCAGAGTAAGAAACAAACATCTGTTGCTACATCCACTACTGAAGCCGAGTACATTGCTGCTGCAAGTTGTACATCCCAAGTACTCTGGCTTCAGAATCAACTTTTGGATTATGGCATTACAGAGACTAAGACTCCGTTATTAATGGATAGTGCTTCAGCTCTTTGCATTGTCAAAAATCCAGTCCAGCACTCTAGGACCAAACATATAGAAATTAGACATCATTTTATAAGAGATTGTTTTGAAAAGGGTCTAATTAATCCTATGTTTGTGCCTAGTGCTGATAAGCTTGCAGACATTTTTACTAAGCCTTTGGATACTTCAACTTTCCACAACCTGGTGTTAAGGCTTGGTATGCTGCAGCTAGAATAAGTGACAACTACTGATGATCTCAGTAATAAGTACTGATGATCATGGTAACCATGTCACATATAAGTACTGATGAGCTCTTTTACCCTCAGTAGTTTTTACAACTACTGAAGGCTAAATGCCTCACAAGTACTGAAGTACTTTATCTGTTCTAAACTACTGATGTAGTTACAACTACTGATGTAGTTACAACTACTGAAATCAGTAAAAACAGATAAGTACTGACGTCCTATGAAACACCTGAGAAGCAGATGAAAAGTCTGATGAGTAAGTGTTGAGGACAGTATGAAACAGCTGAAAAGCTAAGAATTGACGAAAACAGCTGATGAGTATTTCTCTTCAGTTGTTTCTACAACTGCTGTTTCTAAACAACTGAAGCAAGACCACAGTCTTCAGTAGTTTCACAACTACTGATAACTAATACCAAGTCTTCAGTTGTTTACAACACTGATGGCAAAACCACTGTCTTCAGTAGTTTCACAACTACTGATGACAAAACCAAGTCCTCAGTTGTTTACATCATATGAAGTCAAAACCACTACCTTCAGTAGTTTCATAACTACTGATGGTTAACACCAAGACTTCAGCTGTTTCAACGTCGATGGTCAAAACCAAGTCTTCAGTTGTTTTATAACACCTGATGACAACACCACCACTGTCAGTCGTTTTAAACCTCTGAAGGTTAATACCACGTCATCAGTAGTTTCAAACAGCTGATGACCACACCAAACCTTCAGTAGTTTTCTTTCAGCCTTTTCATATCCCAACCCTATAAAATACCTGTCTTCTTCTCTCAACATTCCATTAGCCATTCTTCTGACCTTCATACTTTCAAACATGGCAACCATGAGTCTAAAACCCCGACATAACTGCGTCGCCTACCTCACGAAATCGGCCTTCTGGACAAAGTTTGATCACGCCATAGACCTAATGGCTGATTCTCAATATAATACAGCTCTGCTCTTAAACCCGACCATCTACCCAGAGTCACTCAGTCAGTTTTGGTCCAATGCCTACGTTCACACTGATGTGCCTACCGGCCAAATCTCTTTAGGTCATTGGTTAACCAAAAACAAGTAGAGGTTACACCTGAACATTCGTAGAGTGCAAATTTACAAGATGCTGCTGTGTGACTGAGTACCCGAAGGGCACAACTGATATGTCCTTCACCAACAATGGGTACGACGGAAATCTTCAAGCTGCTACCATACTAAGAAGAACTTCCCTGATGCTGAACGACTGATATTTCATATGGTGAATGTTTGCTTAGCCTCGAAGACCTCCTCATGGGATCAAATGTCTTCCCGGTGGCAACAGGTATTATATTCCATTCTAGAACACCAACCTTTAAATTTTTCACAAATTGTGTTTCTAGAAATCAAAGATCTGGCACAGAAACCTGTGGGAAAAAGATGGCTATTATATCCCAGGTTTCTGATGGCCATAATTTTAAATGAATTACAAACTGATGGCCTTGTTGGCCTTGGATTCCCTGCACCAGCTGTTCTAGCTGAGGTATACTCCAGGCATAACTCCGACAATCCCTCAAAGAAGCTGCCCGTTTGCCAAAACCCAGCAAAGGGAACCCACAGCTTCAACTGCCAGATCCAAAGTCCCCACCAAGCCAAAATCCAAACCCAAACAAGCTAATCAGGGAGATGAGTCCCCTGATGATGCTCCTGTACCACCCAAACAGGATAAACCTACTGGTTCAAACCCCCAGTAGTGTTAACGACTCAACCAGCCACAACGCACAAGTATCCTCTCAAAAGGATCCTGTTGCAACCATTTCAGGGAAACCACATTGCTGAGACCTCTCTCACTTGAGGAGGTTATCATTGAAGAGCATCCCTCTCCCCGGATGCAATCAGCTTCTATCCCCTCTCCCCATGCAAATGCCCCTCAAAGCCCAACCATTATAATTGCCAATGTGCTGACTCAGCTGCATGCCTCTCCTCCTCCCCTACAACCACCAACAAAGGGGAGAACAACAGCAATTGAGGAAGAGGATACACATGCTTCTGACAACCCACAGCACCGGGGTTTAAATGTTCTATCTCTGGTGTGGATATGGAGATCAAAACATCTGGTGAGGCTGCCACCTCTTCTGAATCAGCATATGATCAGACTGAGGTTGGTAACATAACTAAGACCTCACCAGAGGCAACAGCTGATGAAGGACAAAGTCCTGAGGCTGGAAGTCCCCAGTTCCAAGACAAAGGGGCACATGCTACATCTGGTCTACACCCAGTGCATGTACATCCTGCTACAAGCAGGAGGTCAGGTGATTCAGCATCTGCTGATGATGACCTGGGCTTCTTTTATGATGTTCTTGCCCAGAACACAATCCTAGAGGAGGAAGTCAGTAGGCTGCAAAAACTACTTGACCAATTCTCTAAGGAGAAAGACCATCTGCCACCACATCAACCCAACAGATGGCACCTTCCTCTGAAGGTCCCTTAAACACACAGCCACTACAAAGTTCTCAGCCACCTGCCTCTATTTCTGGCACCATTTCTCAGGACCAAAACCCCCTGAGCAAATGGATGCTATCCCTCAAAATCCCCTATCTCTCTCACACACCGCAGCATGCTAACAAATTTGTTATTAAAACTGTTGATGAGAGACTTTCTTCTGTCTTACAACCCCTGGTGGAGGATGTACTGAGCCAACAACTTTCTGCTACTCAATCCCTTGCAACCAATGCACCCAAAAAGGGAGAGTTCCGCAGTGAAAGCTAAAAGAAAGAGGATGGAGAAGGAGAGAGAGAAAGAGAAGGTTAAAGAGGTGGAAAAAGAGAAGGATTGTGTGTATGAGGCCGAAAAAGAGAAGGAGAATGTGATTGAGAAGGGAGCTGAAATTGAAAAAGTACATGAATCAAAAGATTTTCATGTCACATACAAGAAAAAGAAGAGTGTTGAAAAAGAGAAGAACTTGAACGAAATGGTTAAAGAGGCTGATGCTGAACACAGCAGATCAATGGACAATATCATTGATCAGCTGTTTAGGCAAGGTTTCGACACTGAAAAGCTGGATTCTGAAATAAGAAGATTAGAGATCGAAGAGATCCAACAAAGATGGGCCAGCTACAGCACTATGGATAGAGCGAGACTTGAGATCATGATCAGATTTATCAGTAAATACTTGGGAGATCATTGATCGAAGTAAAATCATGGACCAGGGACAGCATCTTGGCCATAACCTCTGAGATCTGTTCGTCTGAAGCATACACTAAGGGTTTAGTATTTGAAGCTTTGAATGAAGCAGGACAGGACTGAGCTAGCCAAACACTCAAAAGCTACACTCACCTCCAAAATGCTAACTTAGCCTGTCAACATTCCCTCTCCAAAACAACCACAACCACAACCCACAAAACCAACTCCCTTACCCTCAAAACCAACAGCCGATGATGCACCTAAGCAGAAGAAGAGAAGGGTGTTGAGGCTAGTGGAAGAAGAAGAAAATGATGATGAAGAAGATAGGCTGCCGATTTCAGCTGTTCTGCAGTTGCCTAAGGCCAAAGATCTCTCTCTTGCATTAACTCCTGAGCAACAAAGAGATGCAATCAAAGTGAAATTAGAAGACGAAGACAACACAGATTGCATGATGAAGATTATTGAGGAGAGTAGATAAAGCTTATGCACCACTTCCTCCATCATCAATATGAAAAAACAAGCTCAGAGGATTTATATTCTTAGACATACTTTTCAGTATGTGAAAGAAAGAGTAAGAATTTGGCCTGATCCTAGGGTGGCTCACAGAATACAAAAGAAAAACATCCCTCAGAGATACAGTGGTCAAGTCAAAAAGATTATAGATAAAGTGATCTCCTTGGCCATTTTAGTTTCACCCTGAGAAATCCTGGAAGATTTCAAAAAGGCCTACACCTCAAACATGCCTCCACAAAATATGCTAGAGAACAGAATGATCAAAAAGGGGCTGGTGTATAAGAGGCTGAATGAGATCAGAAAGGATGAGTTACCACTGCTGTTAGAAGGTCATCATCCTGATGAATTTGCTTACAGACAGATTACAACAGTGGTACTCAAAAATGGAAAACAGGTCAAATTCCTGTCTGAGTACTATGGGCCTGAAGGATTCTTCGATGGTGAGGCAGAGGAGCTCACCATGGAGGACAAATTGTATTTTTGGAGGCCTACACTAGGGAATCCTACAAGCTCATAGTTGGGAAGTGAGTCTCATGGATGGGGGAACAGCTCAGTGTCCAATTCCCCAATACAGAGCTCCCATCCATACATTGCCAACCAAATCATCAGAGACTCATTCCCAGGCCAGTGCTTATATGGGTCATCTTCTCAACTGATCAAGAAGGAAAAAGACCAACCATTCTGCCAACAATAAGTGGGAAAATAAATCAATTAGAGGTTTTGGCTGCATTGGTTCAGGGGAGTTTGTTGGCCAAAAGAACAATGAGCCAAGATCAGAAAACCTCTAAGTCCCACATGATATCACAACAACTGCTGAAGGCTTCATCAGCAGTTTGACAAGTGCTGAAGACTTCAACAGCTGAAGATCAAGTACTGAAGACTTCAACAGCTGAAGACTAAACTGCTGAAGCTCAACAGCTGAAGAATACAAGTGCTGAAGCTAAAGACCAAAGTACTGAAGTACAACAGCTAAAGAGTCCACAAGTGCTGAAGATCAACAACTGATATACAAAGTCTGAAGACAAAGACTGAAGACATCAGCTGATGACATCTACTGAAGTCATCAGCTGATGAAACGTTTGAAGTTCAAGTCTGAAGACCAAGTACTGAAGTTTCAGTAGTTTGTCACAACAGCTGAAGAGTACTTCTTCAGTAGTTGTGATATCAGTAGTTTTATGTTTTTACCTTCAGTAGTTTTGTAAAACGACTGAAGAGCTTGTTCTTCAGTCGTTGTAGTTTCAGTAGTTTCTTTTCAGTAGTTGTAGTAACTGATAACACTTAGTATTTTTGTAAGAAGATGCCAGGTTTTGACATCTTCAGTAGTTGTGGTTCAGTGTTTAAATAATTCTGTTAGATGTCACTATCAAGTGACATCAGCAGATGTCACATCTCCTATATAAGGAATGTTCTAGCATGACATTCCTATATAAGGATGATTGACCTGATTGTATGTGTGACACTTTTTGCCACCACGAAAGCGTGTGATTGAATGAAATATTCTTTTTGCAGAAACTTTCTATTCTATAACTAATTCTGTTCATTGCAATATCTTTGGTATTCTTGCTCGAATTGTGCTAGTTGGTACTCTATTCCGCTGCTGAAATCATTCGAATCGATCAAACTAGATGCTGAGATCCTATCAACAGAAGTCGTATGCTGATAAAGGACGTAGACCGGTTGAGTTCCAGTTGGGTGACAGGGTTATGTTGAAGGTCTCTCCTTGGAAGGGTATCATTTGGTTCAAAAAGTGGGGCAAGTTGATCCCAAGGTATATAGGTTGTTAGGATCAGAGATCTAAGTTTGATTAATTAGAGTAGATTGCAGTGGAATTTCAACAATGAATTAGACAATTCACAAGAACACAATTGATATTCAATGAAAAGTAAACGGTTATAGTGAGAGAATTCTCAAAAGGAATATTTCATTCATATGCTTTCGTGGTGGCTGAATGTCACGCGTTACAACTAGGTCAACATTCCTTATATAGGGAATGTGACGTCTGCTGATGTCACTTGATAGTGACATCTAACAGAATTATACAAACTACTGAAACTATGCAAACTACTAAGAATATTCTCAACTACTGATTACATCTCAGAGAATACTAAGTACAAAACATAAAACTACTGAACTACAACTACTGAAACTGTAACTACTAAAAAGTGAATTACAAGTACTGAAGGAAATCATCACAACTACTGAAGTTAATAGCTTCTGCTGTTGTGACAACTACTGTTCACTTTGATCTTCAGTCTTTGTCTTTAGTCTTTGTTCTTCAGACTTTTACTTTCAGACTTTGTCTTCAGTGATAGCTTCAGACTTGTCTTCAGACTACTTTCAGACTTTGTCTTCGGTACTTTACTTTCAGACTTTGTCTTCAGTACTTTACCTTTAGACTTTGTCTTCAGTACTTTACTTTCAGACTTTGTCTTCAGTAGAAGTCTTCAGATCTTGTCTTCAGATTTTGTAATCAGCTGAAGTCTTCAGCTGCTGTGATCTTCTTCAGCAGTTGTAATGTCTGTGGGACTTAGAGGTTTTTCTGGTCAGGCTCATTGGTTCTTTTGGTCCAACAAACTCCCCCTGAACCAATGCAGCCAAAACCTCTAAACTTATTGATGATCCCACTTATTCTTGGTAGAAACACCCTCTTGATCAGCTTCAGAGGTAATCAGTTAAGCACAGGCGGGAAAAGGCTTCTGATCTTTTGATTGGCTAAGTATGGAAGGGAACTCTGTCTTGGGGAAACTGGACACAGAGTCTTATCCCAACCATGAAACCTAATTCCTATTAATGAGTTTGTAAGACTCACTAGCATAGGCCTCAAGGAGAACAACTTTTTCCTCCTTGGTGAGTTCTTCTAGTTCTCCCTCAAAGAAGAACTCTAGGCCATAATACTCAGACAGATATCTCATTGTCTTCCATTCTTTAACTCGACAGTTGTGATCTCTCTGTATGCAAATTCATCAGGGTGAGAGCCTTCAAGCAATAACTGGAATTCACCTTCTTGAAGATCTTCAAGTCTTTTGTATAAAACCCCTTATTGAGGGGTTGTCTTGGAGTTGTGAGCTCTCTTGAATTCTTCAATGATTTCCAGGGTGAGACTACCATGGCCAACGTAATTGAAGCATTCAAGGTCTTCTTCACTTGCCATGATATCTACTTGGTATATTCTTCTTATAAATTCTAGAACTTACCCTGGGGTCTGGCCAAATCCGAACTCTTTCTCTTTGATGTTGAAAAGTATGTCTAAGAGTGTACAGCCTCAGAGCTTGTTTCTTCATTTCTTGAATGGATGAGGACTGAGGGAAATCCTTGTCAACCATCTTGAGAAACTGCTCATCGTGCGCTCTTCTACTATTCTGCTTCTTCAATCTTTACCTTCCCATTTGCATTTGCAAGTCAGGGTATCACTTGTTGACTTCTGTGCTCAGGTGTTTTAAGTTTGAAAACAGCAGAGATTGGTAGACTATCTTCATCATCATCCTCTTCTTCATCTTCTTTTACCCTCAACACCCTTCTCCTCCTTCTGGGTGTATCACTGGGTAAGGTTTGAGGTGGTTTTTGGGGTAAAGGGATTGGTTTTGTGGGGTTGAGGTGGGTGGTTTTGGTTTAGGGATAGATTTGGGAGATTTTAGAGATGAGGGTTGTTTTGAGTGGGAGTGTGAGAAGCTGATCTAGTTTTGGTGGTGAGTTTGGCTTTGGAGAGCTTTGCCATTTCAGTTCTCTTCCCAGCAGCTGCTTCATCCAGTGCTTCGATGATCAACCCTTTATTGTAGCCCCAGCAGAGCAGATTTTCTTGGTTATCTCCAAGATACTGTCTGGACCAAGGACTTTATCTCTATCAATGATCTTCCAAGGTATTTGGCAATAAATCTGATCATTATCTCTAATCTTTCCCTTTCCAACACACTATAAACAACCCATCTAGCTTGAATCTCTTCTATTTCTAGCCTTCTGATCAGTATCTAATGTGGCTGTGTCATGACCTTGTCTAAAGAGCTTATCTATAATTTTATTCATGGATCTGCTGTGAGCTTCATCAGCATCTTTGACAAGATCTTCTACGGATTTTTCTTCATCAGCTTTTGACTCAACATTTCTTTCGTTGTATGTGATCAGCTATTCTGAGATCAGTTTCTTTCTCCACCTCCTTTCTTTTCAGGTTCTTTCTCATCATCAACTTTTCCTTTTCTTTTCTTTCACTGCCTTAGTCTCCTCCTTTTTGGTTGCATTGGGATCAGGGGCTTGAAAGGCAGAAAGAGATTTGTGAACAGCATCAATGAGTGTTTGTAGATTTGAGGAGATCCTCTCATCAATGGCTTTATGACAATCTCAGTAATGAGTGAAGTGATGAGAGGTAAGGAGTTTTGAATGATAGCAACCATCTGCTTAGAGGGGTTCTGTCCCTGAGAGGTGGTGCCAGAAGCAGTGGCTGGTGGCTTAGTTAAGTGTGTAGGCGAAGTGTTTGGTGAACCTTCAATTGAAGGTGCCATCTGTGTGGTTATTGGGGTAGATGGACTTTGATCCTGAGACATTTTGGCTAGCAGCTCTATGAGTCTGCTCACCTCATTCTCGAGGATGTATTATGGGCTAAAACATCATAGAAAAATCCCAGGTCATTATCAGTCTTTGTTGAATCACCTGACCTCCTGATTTAATCAGGATGTACATGCTTGAGTGTAGATCAGTATAAGCATGTGCCCTTGTTCTTGGTACTGGGACTTCCTGCCTTAGGACTATGTCCTTCATTGGCAGTTGCCTCTGGTGAGGTCTTATAGATGTTACCAACTGCATCCTGATCATTTGCTGAATTAGTGAAGTGGCAGCCTACCAGATATTCTAACTCCTTTTTACACTTGGAGATTGAACATTGTAACCCTGTGCTAGGGTTATCAGAAGCATTTTGGTCCTCCCCCTTTGTTGAGGTATTCCCAGTGTTAATTGGTTTCTGGGGAGGGGGTGAGGAATGCAACTGACTCAGCACTTTAGCAACTATCAGTGTTGGGCTTTAAGGGGCGGTTGCATGTGGATACTTTTCAGAAGCAGATTGCACCAGGGTGAGAGGTGCTCTTCAATGGTAACCCTCTCAATTGAGATAGGTTCCAGTAATGTGGGATCCCCAATTGTGGTTGCAACAGGATCCTGTTGAGAGGATACCTGTGCGGTTTCAGCAGGTTGAGTCTTTGACATGACTAGGGGGTTATAACCAGTATGTGCTTCTGTATTGGTGGTACAGGGGCATCCTCAGGGAACTCATCTCCCTGAGTAGCTTTTTGGGCTTTTTGGATTTGGGTTTGGTGGGGACTTTGGATCTGGAAGTGGAGGCTGTGGGTTCCTCTGCTTGGGTTTTAGCATCCGGGGCCCCTTTAAGAGTAGGGTCAGAGTTATGTCTGGAGTATACCTCAGCTAAAACAGCTGGAGCAGGGACCCCAGACCAACAAGACCATCAGATTTTAATTGGTTTAAAATTATGGCCATCAGAAACCTAGGATAATAGTAGCCATCTGTTTGCCACAGGTTTTGAGCCAGATCCTTTAGTTCCATGAACACTATCTTAGAAAAATTTAGATTTTGGCATTCAAAGATAGAGTACAATACCTGTTGCCAACGTGAAACATTGATCCCAAGAAGATGTCTTTGAAGCAAGGCAGACATTCACCATATGAAAGATAAGTCTTCGGCATCATGGAAGTGCTTTTTAAGAATGGTTGTAGCACTTAAGTCGCCTGCATACCCATTATTGATGAAAGACATCAGTGGTGCCTTTCGGGTATTCTTTAGTGTAGGTGCCATCATGCAAATTTAGGGTTTTGCGAATGATGTGGGGGTGATGAGCACCTGTTTCTGATCACCAACGACTGGAGAGTGATTTGGCTATCATTCTCACCAGTTGTGACAGAGACGTTGGTCCAGAATTGGGTTAAGGAATCAGGGTATATGGTAGGATTCATAAGAAAGGTTGTTCGGTATTGGGAATCCACATAAGATCGATGGCATTATCAAACTTGTTCCAGAAGGCCGATTTCGAAAGGTAGGCAACACAGTTGTGTCGGGTTTGAGTTTCATGGTCGCCATTGTTGAGAGAGAAAAGGTTGAAAACGGCTAATGAAACGTTTGGCTATAAGTGCAGGTATTTATAGGTTAAGAAAAGGCTGAAAGGAAAACGATTGAAAGTGTTGGTGTTGTCATCAGTTGTTATGAAAACAACTAAAGACTTGGTTTTAACTATCAGACGTTTGAAAACAACTGAAGACTTGGTGTTAGTCATCAGTAGTTGTGAAACTACTGAAGATCTTGGTTTTGTCATCAACTGTTGCAAACAACTGAGGACTTGGTGTTACTCATCAGTAGTTGTGAAACTACTGAAGACATGGTTTTGTCATCAGCTGTTTAGGGTGAAACAGCAGTTTGTGGAAACGACTGAAGTGAAAATTCTCATCAGTAGTTTTCATCAATTCTTAGCTTTTCAGCTGTTTCATACTGTCCTCAACACTTACTCATCAGACTTTTTAGTTGTTTTCAGTTGTTTCATAGGACATCAGTACTTATCTGTTTTTATGGACATCAGTAGTTATAACTACGCAGTAGTTGTAACTTCATCAGTTTCTTTTAACGGAATCAGTACTTATTTGTGACATGGTTACTAATGATCATCAGTACTTGTTTACTGAGATCATCAATAATTGTCACTTATTCTAGCTGCACCATACCAAGCCTTAACACAAGGTTTGGAAAGTTGAACTATCCAAAGGCTTAGTAAATATATCTGCAAGCTCATCAGCACTAGGCACAAACTTTGGATCAATCAGACCTTTTTCAAAACAATCCCTAACAAAATGGTGTCTGATCTCTATATGTTTGGTCCTAGAATGCTGGACTGGATTCTTGACAATGCACAGAGCTGAAGCACTATCCATTAATAATGGAGTCTTAGTCTCTGTAATGCCATAATCCAATAATTGGTTCTGAAGCCAGAGTACCTGAGATGTACAACTTGCAGCAGCAATGTACTCTGCTTTAGCAGTGGATGTAGCAACAGATGTTTGTTTCTTACTCTGCCAAGAAATCAAACAAATGCCTAGGAATTGACATCCACCAGAAGTTGACTTTCTGGTTAACTTACACCCTGCATAGTCACTATCAGAAAAAGCAACTAATTTGCAAGAGTGTCCAGTGGAATACCAAAGACCTAGAGATTGTGTACCTTGCAGATATCTAAAGATCCTCTTGACAGCAATCAATGAGACTCTTTAGGAGCAGCCTGAAATCTAGCACACACACAAGCTGCAAACATGATATCTGGTCTAGAAGCTGTTAAATACATCAAGGACCCAATCATACATCTGTAAAGTGTTTCATCAACAGCTTTACCTTTCTGATCTGCATCCAGTTGTGTGGTGGTGCACTTAGGAGTAGAACAGGGCTTACAATTTTGTAAATCAAACTTATTCAAAAGATCTTTTGTATATTTTGACTGATGAATGAAAGTTCCATCAGCCTTTTGTTTGATTTGCAAGCCTAGAAAGAACTGTAATTCTCCTATTGCACTCATTTCAACTGTTGTTTCATTAAACTTGTAAAATCATCCCACAACTGGGGATCAGAGGATGCAAAAATAATATCATCAACATAAATTTGAACAAGTAGCTTATGCTGATCCACTTTCTTAATAAACAAAGTTTTATCTATGGAGCCTCTAGTGAAATTATTTTTAAGAAGAAAATTTGAAAGTGTTTCATACCAGGCTCTAGGAGCTTGCTTCAACCCATAAAGAGCCTTATCAAGTTTATACACCCAATCAGGATGTTTATTGTCCTCAAAACCTGGTGGTTGACACACATAAACCTCTTCTTTTATTTTACCATATAAAAATGCACTTTTGACATCCATTTGAAAAACTTTAAGATTGTGGAGTACAGCATAGGCTAAGAACAATCTAATTGCCTCTAGTCTGGCCATAGGGGCAAAGGTTTCATCATAATCAATACCTTCTTCTTGTGAAAACTCTTGTACAACCAGTCTAGCCTTGTTCTTGACAATAAGCCCATTTTCATCAGTTTTATTCCTAAACACCATTTAGTGCCTATTGCACACTTACCTGGGGGTAGAGGAACCAGTTCCCACACTTGCTGCTTTTTGAACTGAAGTAGCTCAAGCTGCATGGCTTCAACCCATCCATTGTCTCTTAAGGCAACATGATAGTTCTTTGGCTCTAGCTGACTGATGAAGAGAGCATAGAAGCAGAAGTTGGACAATTGACTTCTGGTTGAGACACCAGCATTGATATCACCAATGATTTGAGACATGGGGTGATTCTTCAGCTCTTGGTACACTATAAGATCAGTGCAAGTGTTTGTAGCAGGTCCAGCAGCAACAGATGTTGATCCAGACTCTTGAAACCAAGTATGAGATGGCAAGTCAAATCATGTAGAGGAGTCAGAAATCTCATCAGCATTTGTTATGGATGGAGCTGCAAGCTACAGGAACATCAACTTTAGCAAACTCAAGCAGTTGATCACTAAACTTGAAAAGGTGAGTACTGATATCATCATCATCTGCAGTACCACCAGGTGGAAGACTTGTTGCAGAAGATGATTTATCCACATGATCTGCAAAGCTGGAGGTTGATAAGGAACATATTGCAGTATGTCCAGATCAAACAGCTCCACAGGGTTTTGTGGAATTTTATCCTTAGGAGATTCATTGAATTTCACATGCAAGGTTTTCTTTCACTATCTTTGTTCTACAGTTGATGACTCTATAAGCCTTGCATGTGGATGAATAACCTACAAAATACCCTGCATCCACCTTAGGATCAAATTTGTGGAGTTGATCCTTTGTGTTGAGAATGAAACAATGACACCCAAAGGCCTTGAAAAATGAAATTAGAGGAGCCAATGATGTAGAACTTCATATGGAGTCTTCATCACTCTGATTTACTATACTCTATTCTGCACATAGCAAGCTGTGTTGACAGCTTCAGCCCAAAAGGTCAATGGCAAACCAGAGTCAGCCAACATAGACCTTGCAGCTTCAATTAGGGTCCTATTCTTTCTCTCCACTACTCCATTTTGTTCTGGGGTCCTTGGAATGCTAAACTGCCTCCTGATTCCATTTGATAGATAAAAATCATCAAGTGTATGGTTTCTGAATTTAGTTCCATTATCACTCCTTATACACTTGACTGATAGGGAATACTACTTCTCAACATACAACACAAAGTTTATAATCGTCTGAGCAACCTCATCCTTTGAATGCAAGAAGAAAGTCCATACAAATCTGGAGTAATCATCCACAATTACCAGACAGTATTTCTTCTTTGCCATGCTCATCACTCTCATAGGACCAAATAGATCCATGTGCAGTAACTGCAAGCAGGCAGTGGACTTAGGTTCTTCAATAGGAGGGAATGAGACTTTGTGCTGTTTTCCTTTCAAACAAGCAGTGCAGGTTTCATCACAGTGGAACTCCTTTATTGGTAGACCTCTCACTAAACTATTGTGGATCAGCTGATTCATGTTTTTGAGATTTACATGACCCAGTCTTCTGTGCCACAGTTTAGATTCCTGAGGAGAGGCTTTGGAGAACAGGCAAGGATGACCCTTCAAATCAATCTTCTTTGACAAATCCAAGGCATATACTCTTCCAATCCTGTTGGCCTTCAGGAGAGTATGTTCATCCAATACCTTGTCAATCAGCCTCAGAACTTGGGAAGACAGAATCCTGCAGTTCTGGCTTGTGAAAAGTGCAACATGCCCTTTATCACACATCTGACTAAAACTCAGTAGATTATACTTAAGATTCTCCACATGGTTAACATCATCAAATCTGATATCTCCATTAGACACATATCCTTTCCCGATGATGTAACCCTTGGCATCATTTCCAAATGAAACAAATCCCTTCTTTCCTTGAAAGTAGTCATTAAGAAGAGAACTGCTCCTAGTCATATGCATAGATCCTCCACTGTCTACATACCAGATGCTCCATTCGCATGCTGAAGAACCCTGCATTTATCATAAAGAACTAGTTAGGTTTTGAGACCCAAACCTTTTTGGTTTTGGGTCTGTTTTCATCAACAGATTTAACCATAACTTGTTTCTCATGATTAACAGCTGATGAGGTGGAGATGGTGCTGAAATGGATTCCTTGGATTTGGGCTTGGAATGCCTTTTCAGTGGTTTGATCACAGGTGCATCTAGTTGGTTAACTCTCCCCAACAAATGCTGAACCATCATAACAAGTTGTGTTCGATTTGTAGCTAAAGCTTTTAGCTCTTGTGACATATCAGTACTTGTTTTTGATGAGTTCCTGTGACCCACCATTTCCTCCTTGAATTTCACAGACTTAGTCTGATGTTTGTCATGAGGAGCACTATCACCACTTTTATGATAAACCTTATCCTTCTTTTTGGATTTGGATGAAGGCTTGGGTTTATCACATTGGGATGACTGTGGTACAAACTTAGTATCAAACTCATTTTTCATTTCATCCATCTGTATTTTAATGAGCTTATCTCTGTTGAGTTTGGAACCCTTTCTGTACCAACATTCATCAGAAAGATGATTAAATTTGCCACATATTTCACATGGCTTATTCTTCATCTTGGATTGATCAACTGCTGATGTGGAAACTACTGAAGGTGTGCTCTTCAGTACTTTCCTCCTTTCAGTACTTGTGTTTAGTACTAAAGGATCTGTAACAACTGAAGACTTGTTCTTCAGCTGTTCTCTATCCGTCCTAAAAGACCGTATGATAGATTCATCGGCAGTTATTAATCCTTTTATTTCAGCTAATTTGAAATGCTTTTCAGATGTTGTGACTTGCCCTTCAGTACTTGAGGTACTTTGAGAGACAACATCTGAAGTACTCAGCTTCATGTGCTTATCAGTAATTAACCCATCAGGCAATTGATTTGCTGAGGTATTAACACTGATTTCATCTTTTGATCTTGGGAGATCACTTGAGGATGATACACATGATGATGTGGTTTGGAAATTACTTTCACCTTCAGGTTTTACTATTGATTTTGGAGTAAAATCTGTAGGTGGTGCAATGTGATTGTAACCCATTCCAAACTTCACATTCGAAGCAGATTGCTTGCTGAGCAGCATTTCAAATCCCTTGCAGGATGATACCCAGCGGTCACACTCAACTTGGGTAACTGCAGGTTTTTCTTTGAGTTCTCTGTGGTTCTCAAGAATTACCTCTAGCTTAGCCTTTTCATCATTTAATTGGCATTTAAGCTTATAAATCTCATCATCTTTATCTTTAAGGACAGACTCATACTCAGCTTTTCTTTTGGAAATGGTTTGCTCAAGCTCAAGATTTTGATTTATTAAAGCTACATTTGCCTCTCTAATAGACATAAATGCAGCTATACAAGATTCAGAACATAGCTTGGCCTTAGCCTCAGAGGATACCTGGGTTACCTGTGAAGAAGATGCATTGGAGCATGAACTCTCAGTAGATTCCAGGGCCATGAGAGCAAGATTCCCAAAAGGATGTTCACCACCATGTTGACCATCACCAGCAAATAACTGTTCATTACCAGAGAGATCATCTGGTAAACTGCTCCAGTCAACAACACCAGGGGTGAAGAAGCTGTGATGAGGTTGTGATTGAGATGATTGAAATGGTAGAGGCTCAAGTAAGTCTTGAGGTTGTTGTGAAATAGGAACTTGAACTTGATTTGGCTGTGGCATGTAATAGCAGGGATATGGATATGGCATTGGACCCTGAGGGACAAAATATGTAGGAGATATAGGTTTTGAGTGATGACCAGAACTAGCAGGATTTTGCCCTTTGTTTTGTGGACTATTGCTTGGAAAAGTCACAAAGGGTGTAGAGGAGTTAGATCCAGATGATCTACACTCTCTTGCAAAGTGTCCAAGCCTGTGGCATTTGTGACACCTCAACTTACTCTTGTCAAAACCAACTTTGGTTTTGCCAGAGAGTCCTGGAAATTTCCTACCAGTTCTCTTGTAGAACTTTTGAGATCTGATATTAATCAAGGCCATTTGGCTTAGAATATCAATCTCTTCTAAGTCATCATCAGCAATACCTTTCAAATCATCCATAATGAAGCACAGATTGTCACTATTACAGCCTGACTGCTATCAACAAATGCATGATCAGAACTGTTTGAAGAAAAATCTATATGCTCATCATAATTGCTTTCAGATGCAGCATATTCTGACTCATGACCAACCAAGGCAGTGTTCCCTGGTACAAAGTCATCAGTGAGCTTTCCTGATGATGCCAATTTCTTTTTCTGCTCTATCTCTCTTTCAAATGTAAGCAGTTTCCCATGGAGTTGGGTGAGAGATAGGCTATCCAGATTTGCACTGGAGCATAGGACAATGGTATATGTGTCCTATCTCTCAGGCAGTGATCTGAGGAATCTGTTGTTCATCTGGCTGTTAGTGTATTCATGTTTGACCATTTTCAGCTCAAAGATCAAACAGGAAAAACGCTCAAACTGTTGAGTCAGTGACTCACCCTTCCTATGAGAGAATGTCTCATATTGTTGGCAAGGATTTCTCTGTTGTTCGCTAAGACCTCATCTGTTCAACCAAATTGTTCCTTCAATGCATTCCAGAGGTCATGAGCAGTTTCATGATGCATAAGCCCATAATAGATTTCATTAGGCAGAGCCATGGCCAGAATACCATGCGCTTTAGCATCAATCTCAAACAGTTTTCGATCCTCATCTGAGTATTGTTCCTTCTTCTTTGGAACCATTTGGTTGATTTCCGGATTGTTCACCATAGGCTTGTGTGGACCATGTACCACAGATGTCCAACAACCTGAACTGTTAACAGACAGGTGATGGAGCATTCTTCGTTGCCATAGTTATACTCAGTCCTAACCAGCATCGGAGGCTTGGTTGAGGAACCGGTATTGTGAGGGTCATTAGAAAAAGTAGTCATTCTCAGATTCAACCAAATTCAATTAATTTTTAACTGATTTAGTGCAAAACACAACAATCTCAATATGAACCAAGAGAAAACTCAAAGCAAATAACCGAAAGCAGCAGAAATTCAATGATCTATAACCAATTCTTGCAAATATGCTAATTCAATCGAACTTAGATATCGAAATAGCAGTTTCAATGATCAATTTTAGATCGATCAATGATTAACAGCTCTAATACCATTGTTAGGATCAGAGATCTAAGTTTGATTAATTAGAGTAGATTGCAATGGAATTTCAATAATGAATTAGACAATTCGCAAGAACACAATTGATATTCAATGAAAAGTAAACGGTTATAGTGAGAGAATTCTGCAAAAGGAATATTTCATTCATATGCTTTCGTGTGGCTGAATGTCACGCGTTACAACTAGGTCAACATTCCTTATATAGGGAATGTGACGTCTGCTGATGTCACTTGATAGTGACATCTAACAGAATTATACAAACTACTGAAACTATGCAAACACTGAATATTGTTCTCAACTACTGATTACATCTTAGAGAATGCTAAGTACAAAAACATAAAACTACTAAACTACAACTACTGAAACTATAACTACTGAAAAGTAAATTACAAGTACTGAAAGGAAATCATCACAACTACTGAAGTTAATAACTTCAGCTGTTGTGACAACTCACTTGGTCTTCAGTCTTTGTCTTCAGTCTTTGTTCTTTAGACTTTTACTTTCAGACTTTGTCTTCAGCTGATAGCTTCAGACTTTGTCTTCAGTACTTTTCTTTCAGACTTTGTCTTCAGTAGTTTACTTTCAGACTTTGTCTTCAGTACTTTACTTTCAGACTTTGTCTTCAGTACTTTACTTTCAGACTTTGTCTTCAGTAGAAGTCTTCAGATCTTGTCTTCAGACTTTGTAATCAGCTGATGTCTTCAGCTGTTGTGATCTTCTTCAGCAGTTGTAATGTCTGTGGGACTTAGAGGTTTTTCTGATCAGGCTCATTGGTTCTTTTGGTCCAACATAGGTCGTTTCCGAATCATTGCACGAGTAGGAGAGGTGACCTATAGACTAGAATTACCAGAGGAGTTAAGTGGAATTCAGCCGACATTCCACATATCTCATCTGAGGAAATGTTTGGCAAACGAAGATATGATGTTCCACTAGAGGATATCGAGGTAGACGAACGGCTCAATTATGTGAAGTAACCAGTGGCAATCATTGACCGTAAAGAGAAATGATTGAGGAATAAAGTGGTCCCACTTGTGCGCGTACAGTGGAAGCACAGCAAGGGATCCGAGTCTACGTGGGAGACAGAAGAAGAGATGAGACAGCATTACCCACGTCTGTTCGAGGAATAACACGTTTTGGGAATGAAACCTATTTAAGGGGGGTGGACTTGTAATGCCTGGTTATTTCCCTTGAAGCCAAAGAAAGAAGAAAAAGAGAAAGAAAAGAAATAAAGTCCAAAGTCAAGGGACCAAACTTACAAAAACGGGAAAACCTTGAATGAGTAGGGGTATAAGGGGGGAAGGCAGCCCACACCCTCCCCTACACTTGTGAAAATCAGCCAAGGAGAAAAAGAGAGGGAGAAAAGAGGTTTCAAGCTTTGGTTTCTTGGGTTCGAGCGTGAAATTTGAGGTGTAGCGGGTTGGTTTGAAGCTCTACTCAACGGGGTTGTTTGTGTTAGTTCTTGGACCCCTCTTTTGCATATTTTCAACTAATTTAGGGCTGGAACACATAGTAAAACCCGTTTTTGAAGTGTGTGTTGAACCCGTGTGTATGTGTTTGTGTGTGATTTGAGTGAGGTTTGATTTCAGGCTTGGTTGTGCTTGAATGGTGTTATGGTATGTGTTTCTAAGGTTTAGGATGGTTGATTTGAGCTTAGAACAGGTTTGAGAGGGTTTGGAGACCAAAAAGTGCAGATTAGGTTCGGGATGAACTGCATTCTGCATCAGCTAGGGCTATGCGACCGAATGGCATGCGACTAAAGGTCATGCGGCCAAAAGGAATGCGACTGAGGTTCATTCACATGTGAGTCGTACGACTTGGGTCCATACGCATATGAGTCGTGGGACTGAGGTTCATTCGCATGGGAGTCATGCGACTGAGTCCATACGCCTAGGTGCTCATTCGCATTGCGTTCATCCGCCTGGTGTTCATTCGCCTAAGTGTTCAGTCACCCGGGATGCCATGCGACTGAAAGGTGCCCGTACCCCCAATTAGGGCTCGTGCGCCCGAAAAAGCATAGTTTAACTTTCTGACTTTCGGGGAGATGCGTAGAGGTAGGCTTTGGCTTGAGAGGTTCCCGGGGATTTATGAAAGTTGAATTTTGAGGTTATAGACGTTATGGTGGGATTGAATGTTGATGTATGATGATGTATGTTATGTATATATGATGGTGCCGTGTATGGTGATGTTGTATGTTTATGTTGTTGTTCCTTGCTTTGTATGATTGTCTTCCCGTGGCTTTACATTGTATGTTAACAAATGAAATAAAAGTATTATGTAACGTAAAGTGGAAGATAATGAAAGAGGAACATGATGATAGAATGCATGCATTAATGAACGAAGGAAAGTAATGTAAGTCTTGCAAGCCTTATATGATGGAACACACCCAATAAAGGGTGTTAGTCCAACGGTGTGTGGGTTAGCTACCCCAGAAGGATGCACACCGGGGTCTTTCTTTGTGATTGACCATTTGTATAGAACATTTGTCGCTTACCCTAGATAATATGGCCAGGCTACTATGCCCCATGACGGGAGGTCTATGATAGACCTCGGTCCAGTATCCGCTTTATGCATGACGATGGGTACAGTACATGAGAATGGTACGCCTGAATTAGCCTTAGGTACTGTGGCCAGGCTGATGTATGCCATGACGGGGTGGTCTATGATAGACCCCGGCCCAGTACCCGCTTTATGCATGACGGTGGGGTAAAGTTCATGGTATTGATGGAATGAAATGAAGTAGTGATGAACATATGAATGAAAGTAAGAAAGCGTGAATGAATGGAAGTTAATGAATGAATGATAAAGATAATAATGATATTATCTATGTGTACGTATGATGTGTAATCACATGCCAAAGTAAAGAACGGTTTTAACGAAAGATAACGTATGTTTTATTATAAAACTAGAACTCACTCAGCAACGCTGACTTTTATGTGTTTCCAGTTGGCAGGTAATGTTGTTGAGGATGGCACGGGGCGGCTGCTCAGTTTTTTTGGATGGCATCCATTTTTATAATGTTTTTGTGATGTAATGCAACATGTATTTTTTAACTTGACAACGATGTATTGTTATGCAAAAGCCTTTATAATGAAATGTAATTTCATTTTTGAATGTTTCCGTTGTAGTGTTTATTTTAGTTAAATGAAAATAAATATTTTATGTGTAATGATTGACCAGCTGTAAACGTTCTGGAAACGAGGCCTTACAGTTTTCACATATACACTTATCTGATAACCATGTGATCTAACTTAGCAACACAAACTAACGATCATTATTAAATGATTAAAGATGAAACAAACCATATACAATCAATTGTTTAGTGTAATTAATAAAGATAAAAGTTAAAAGAAAACGAAACTAGTTATATGAATAAATATCCTTTTTGTAATTTACTCTTTATAACAATAATAGATAGATGATGTGCACCTTAAGGTTTCAGCTCTACATATATTAACGCCTAAAATATTTCACATAGGTGTTTTATATTCATGTAATTTATAAATGCATAAATAAATACAAACCTATTCATTTTTACTTTTTTTAGTTTTTTTATTATTTCTTTTCGAAAAACTTATTAATTTAAATGTGAAAGTGTCATATCTCTACAACTATGAGTATGTATTGGTTATCAATGTTATTAAAACAAAAGTTGGGTTATACAAACATTCAATTTTATTATTCGGACATACTTTAATCTCTATCTCTCATGTATTTATATGTATGTATAGAGAGATGTAGAGAGTATAACAATAATCTGGCTGTATTAATAACCTAGCCTTAAAACAAAGGTACGTACGACAAACGAATTGAGTAATTGGTTTACTGCTTGAATAAGTTATAAATGTTGGATTGAATATACTAACGAGATAATGTCATATTTTTTTTTCTTTTTAAACGGCTAGCAAAGCATTTCATAAAAAAAATCAAAGTGAAGCTAAAACAAATACATGTTACTTTGAAGATTGGATTATGGATCCCAATCGTTAGGGAGACATGAATTCTGAGAATTCATAGAAAGCATTACAATTTTATGTTTTGAAAAAATATCTAATTTTACAAGTTGAAAAGGTAATGTAATATGTAATTTTATCATTTAAAACAAAAATATAAAATCACTTTAAGTTTTCTTATGGATTTATAATTTGAAATACTAACATAAATAAAATATGGAGGCTAAGACACTAGGTTACTGAATAAACTAGATTTGGAGGATAAAAAATATAAAATATGGTCCAACCAGCAACTACTAGTTCAAATGAAAATGATTTTAAAGTATATAATCAAACTCGGTAGGCATGTAGTTGCTAGTCCAACTGACCAGTTTAGTTTAATTATGCAACATTAGTATCTATTGTACACATATCCATTTTCTATATGTATATCTTTTGAAATATTTTAGTTGTCAAGAGATTGGGTTTGGTTTACATATTTTTTAAAGATATGTCTACTAATACACAAACATAAAATATACGTACACGAACTCATTTATTGTATCTCATATCTATAGATTTATAATTTGCTATATCGTATTTAGCAACGAATAACTTTATGAAAAGGGTTTTTCTAAATGAACACTAGTTTAATTTTTATTTACACCTTAATCTACTACATTAAATATATTAACTAACATTATTGTTTTGTAAATCCAATCAAAGTGTAACATCTTATAAGTTTTAACAAGTTTAATATTGTCAACAACAAGAATAATGTGAGTTAAATTAATATAGATATTTAGGAATTCGTGTAAACTTATTATAGTTAAAATTAGTGACTTTTTTAAAATTGTTAATTCGATTAGTTTTAATTTTTTTTGTTATGCTTCTGCAATTTATTTACCTTCACTTGCGTCATGAATAAAATGTTGATATTTAGGAAATAGTACACGAAAAATAAAAATAAAAATCTACATTGTAAAAATAAAATTTCTACATATTTTTAAACATCGCCATACATCAATATTTTTTTATTGCTATTAGTATATATCAATATTCATACCTTATAAGTAATAATCTATATGGCAACCATAATTTTGGTATAAGATTCCAATAATCGAGATATTTATATAAAATTTTGAGTAAAATGTTATTTTCATCCTTGACGTTTTGTTGAATTTGTCATTTCAATCCAGGAAAAAAATTTGTATTTCAGTCACTGTGGTTTACTAAATGTTATCATTTTCATCCACTCCACTAACTCCGTTAAATATGAGTGTATTTTAGTATTTTTAACACCCTAATTATCCAACTAAAACAAAGTTAATCAATAAAATATTCAATTAAAACTAAAAGCAAAATATAAATCAACTAGTCCAGGCACTTCAGTTTAAAAGTTTTGATTGACGTTAACTAGTTTAGAAACCCGTCTAGGTGTCTACTACACGTGTTGTAGGAAAAAATTTAAATAATAATTATTTAGTACTATTAAAATTAAAAAATAAATTTTTGAGATAAAATATGCTTAAAGTTACATATAATTAACCATTAAGTAATTAAAAAATATAATAATTTTTTAAACTTTCGTCTTTAAAAAAGTTTTACTTTTAAAAAATATTGATTTTTGAACTCTCCAAATAATTATTACAATGTTTGTAATAAAAAAACTTAATTTAGTTTTTTTATAATACGACACAAACCTAATAAAATATCATTATCAAAACATTTTAAAACCAAATTATATGAAATATAAAGTTTTTTAATACAAACATTTTAATAATTTTTTGAAGATTTAAAAAATCAATAATTTTAAAAGCAAAACTTCTTTAAAGACGAAATTTTGAAAAACTAGTCTTATTGTTTAGTTACTTAATGGTTAATTATATGCAACTTTAAGCATATTGTAGATAGGTGGTGGAGTGGCTGTAGTGGTGATGGTGGGTGAAGTGGTAGTAGTGGTGGTGGTAGCTGTGGTGGAGGTGGATGGGAGTGTGGTATGATAGGTGGTGTGATAGTGGTGGTGGTAGCAGTAGTGGATGAGGTGGTGGTTGTGGTTGTAGTAGAGGTCAATGTAAACTTTAGCCTCTTCCCTTTCTTGCCAAAGGGGTGAGCCATTCTCTTCCTTCTCGTGCCTTTAGGCACTGTGGCTCCCCCTTGGCTGTTGGGCGGGTCCGGGGTATATGATGGATCTGTATCTGCAGCAACAACATCCTCAAACTACCCTTGGCGTCCACCAACCACCCTTATACCTCTCTCTATGGCTACGACCCGGCTCCCCACCGCTCGTACTAGAGACTCTTCCTCGGTCTCCTCCTCTTCCATCTAGAAGTCAGGGCGAATAGGAGCTGGTTCGGTTCCACCCTAACCATCCCCTCCCTGATCAGCATCATGATCATCACCATCGGAGTCATCAGAGGGTAGAGCAATCTGCTCTACATCCGAGTCACTATCCTTGTGACGCCACTTTCATCGAGCTAGCGCCACATAGACTTCTCTAGCCAAATGCCCAAATAGCCTCTTTACAGGGGGCTTTACCTGCTTGCCCCTGTATACCTTCATTCTTCCAAGAGTGGTGTCATCCATGATCTCAGAGATACAGCATCATGACTCTTCTTAGGCAGCGAAGGAAGTTTCTCGTCAATGATCATCTGCAGAAATCTCGGGTACAAGCAGAAGCCTTCCTTGCCTTTGGCCTCTATATTATCGATCAAGTAGGGGAAAATCATGTTGGAGAAGCTGAAGGGGTGATTCAGTACTAGGGCATTCTGGATTTGGTTCGATAAATCATCAAATCCACCCCTTCGAGAAGCAATGCACTTCAGGATGACGTGAGCTAGGTACTTGAACTAGGGACACAAGTTGCTTTTATTGAGCACACCCGCATTGATGTCCCCAATGTACCTCATCCTTAGGAAGCATTCCCTTACGGTAAGAGGATGTAGTCTGGTGGGATAGGCAGCATCATCTCCTAAATCCAGAACACGTCTCAAATCGGATGCTCTGACCTCAATCTGCTGATCAAAGATGGTGCTACGTATACTGTAGGGCTCAGTCGATCGGTCAAAGGAAGCACCTTCTTAGAAGGCCTGTTGTATCGACCTATAGGGTGTGCAGGGTGTAGATATCGCTCGATATATCCTCGATCTCCTTAGGAATGCAATAATACCAGCAAACTCGGTAGCATTCCGAGTGGTGACATCCAAGTGAGCACAAATATTGTGCTTCGTGTTTATGATCCACCATCTGCCATGATTCAATAACACAAGACACATACACGTTAGTTCTACACATCACAAAATTATTTCATCTTTAAGTGTTGAGATTAGTCTAGTTCAATCGTGTGATTGAACCATACGACTAAGATCTGTCGGTTGATTTGGTATGCGACTGAATTCAAACGGGCAACTTAGCACGCGACTGAGCCTGCGACTGAGTTCAGTTGGGCAACTGAGCCTGCGACTGAGTTCAGACGGGTGACTGAGTTCATATACCTCGTTCATTTGGCCGACTGAGTTATTTGCGCAGTTCAATCGTGTGATTGAGGTTCATTCGGAGTGACTAGTCGCATACTTCTCTGTTCGACACATTTATCCTCAATCTAAGTCAATAATTGCAATTTAACATTGTGTTTAGGTTCTTTAGACTTCCAGGAATGTTAATGGTTGTTGTATGCCTTTCATTTTACCCAATTTTGACGTTTATTTGGCCTGTATGAAGGTTAACTCTATTTTCTTGATTTGAATCGATTTGGCCCAGTTAGGGTTTGTTTTCACTACGTATTTACTATGATATGGGTCGCAATTACCTGCAGATGAAGTACAAACTCATCAGTAGCTAAGTGGTGAGAAGTAATCGATCTAATCAAATTTGGGCAGAGTAACGGTACTATCGGGCAATTTTAGGGCGAATGAGGAGTGATGAACATATGCGACCGACTTTAGCCCTATTTATACTGAATCTGGTTTCAATCGGGCGACTGGATCCATTTGTTCTTTTCATTCGCACGATTGGATCTTAGTCGTGTGATTGCCTCAGTCGGTCACATTTAGTCGGCCGATTGGGTTTTAGTCGGGCGACTAACTCATTCGGTCAACCCATTCAGGTGACTGGCTCATTCTTGTAAGCCAGCCGTGTGAATGGTTCATACTCGTGCTCCATTCGGTTGACTAGTTCATAAGTATGGTCCAATCGTACGAATGGCCTCTAGTTATGATTTTGACTTAATGATCATTCATTCATTTATTCCTTTTTCTTATTGATGCGACATTTTGACCATTCGATCATCACAGACATGACCATTTCAACTTTAAAAATTTTGATCACCTCAGACGTGATCCTTTTAACATTAGAAAACCCGTTTGGCCACCTCAGACGTGACCTTTTTTAGCGATTAAATTCCAGACAGAATTCCAATGCATAGTCCGACGTTTAACAACTAAACTGACAAAATTAAACAAACGAAACAACTAGAACTAAAAGTCAAAATTAAAACACATTTTTATAAAATTTTGTGTGAGGTGGAAATCCTAAGATAGATATCTAACAAATTTATTTCTCGAACAGGCAGCTTCAAGTTATTTTGACCATATGTGGAACAATTCATTATGGAATCATACAGGTAAATCAAGTCATTCAGGACATGTTACCAAAAACCCTTTGATGCTAGATTCTTGTTTTCATCGAGAGTCATTAGCAAATCTAGGAAATCATACTAGTACCACTAGATGCACACAGTGGTGTTGACTTTCAAGAGTTGCAGCCACGATGATTGTCTGTATACTTGTCTTCTTAAATCCATACACAGACTTTTGACATAGATTGGTGATGATATAAGGTTTAATTATTTCAATAAGCATTTGTGGATACCATGCTTATATGGTAATCAAAATTCCTCAGGAGATTTTTTAGCGGTCTACGGGTAGTATTCAAAAAGAAACTATTCTAGAGCTTTCAAAGAGTTGCAAAGCCTCAGGTCAGTGCCACTGCACAGCAGAGAGGCGTAAACACCAATGAATTCTAGAATATTTAGGTTGTGCTTATCCTCATATCAGTGCCACCACACAGCAGAGACGCACACACCCTATCTTCTTGTTTGAGCAATTTTAATCTTTTTGCACAGATCGCACCAACAACACAGGTTATTAGCTTGATTGCTTTTTGCATTTTTCATCATGTGCTTTACTCATTTTATGATCATCCGCACACATTTGTGGCGTTTATTTTGCTCGTCACCCCTTATTAGAACTCTATTGATTGTGTTAACCAGGTATAGATGATAACCCACAGCTTGTTGAACAACTTAGTTTGATCTTGAAATCACCAACGAGGTCTACTAATCTACTTGTTGAATCTACCGATACATCATCTAATGGTCTAGCAACCTCTAAGTCTACTTTCTCTGTGTTACCTTAGTAGTAGCTAGTTTTACTATCATTTTTCTATTTATTTTTGCTTATACTTCTCAGACTTATACTTTGAAGTTAGAATTTTAAACAATTTCTTCTTTTTAAAGTCCCAAATTATTTGTTCCTGTGTACTATCATTTTCCATAGTCATTGAGTCAGTATCACACATGCGATCTCATTTCTCTTAGCTTGCCTGTCCTCCTCCCTCTCCTTTTTTTGAAATTAAATACTAAGTTAACCTATTTAACTTAACCTATTCTCCCCTTAAAATTCTAAAACCGAAAAAGTTTTGCTTTTAGGATTTTAATAGGTGAAGAAACAGAATAAAATAGAATAAAGAGAAAAATTAAAAGTAAAATGAAATCTACTTGTCGGACTAATTACCTTCATCGTCGGAAATCACATCACTTTTCTTTTTAACTCTGTTGACCTCTAACAGATATAGAAAATGTGGTTTATCAAAGGCTTTTGTGTAGAGGTCAGCGCGTTGAAATCCGTATTAATTTTGACAACATCGATTAAATTCTTTTCAAAACAATCACGTATAAAGTGATATTTAATGCCGATGTGTTTGTTCTTAGGATGTTGGACCGGATTTTTAGTTACGGCTATCGCAACAGAATTATCAACAAATATAGAAGTGTTAGAAAATTTCAAACTGTAGTCCCGCATTTGCTGTTGAATCTAGATGATTTGAGAACAACAGCTTGCCGCAGCAACATATTCAGCTTCATAAGTTGATAATGCAACTGATGTCTGCTTCTTACACTGCCACGTGACTAATTTTCTCCCAAGGAATTGACATCTAGCTGATGTTGACTTGTAGTTCATTTTGCAACCGTCGTAATCCGAGTCACTATATGCTGTAAGCTCGAAATCATCATCATGAGGATACCACAACCCAAGTGTTAGGGTACCCTTCAAGTAACGAAATATCCGTTTGACTCCAATTAGATGGTTGACTTTCGGTTTCGCCTGATATCTTGAGCAGAGACACGTTGCGTACATGATATCCGGTTGTGAGGCAGTGAGATACATGAGAGATCCAATCATGCCTCGGTACATGGTAGCATCCACCAGATCACCATTCTCATCTAGCGCTATATCATGGTTTGTAGCAAGTGGAGTCCCAGCTGCGGAAGCATTCTCCATATCAAACCGACTAAGAATATCGCCTACATACTTTGTCTGATGTAGAAATATCCCCTGTGGTGTCTGATCCACCTATAACCCGAGAAAGAATTTCATCTCTCCCATGGCACTCATCTCAAATTCAGCCTTCTTTACTGCTTCAAATTCTTTACATAAGTCTTCGTTCTTGGAACCGAAGATTATGTCATCAACATAGATCTGTACAAGCAGTAAGTCACCGTCCTTCTTTTTGATAAACAATGTACAATCAATCACTCTTTTTCGAAACCTGTGTTTCACAAGATGAGTCAAGAGTTTCTCATACCAGGCTCTGAGGGCTTGATGAAGCCCGTATAGAGCCTTGTCCAGTTTGTAAACTCTGTCCCGATGATACGAATCCTCAAATCCCTTGGGTTGACTGACGTACACTATTTCTTGGATTTCACCATGAAGGTATGCACTTTTCACATCAAGCTGATAGACTTTAATCTTCATATACGATGCATAGGCTAGGAAGATACGGATGGCTTCCATTCTTGCCACGGGTGCAAACACTTTGTTGTAACCGATTCCCTCGACTTGTCAAAATCCTTGAACTACAAGTCAAGCCTTGTTTCTGATAATGAACCCTTGGTCAACCTTCTTGCATTTTAAAACCCATTTAGTGCCAATGACCTTAGCACCTTTAGGTCTGTCCACCAGAGTCCACACACCTAACTTCTTGAATTGATTGTTTCTGATAATGACCCCTTAGTCATCCTTCTTGCATTTTAAAACCCATTTAGTGCCAATGACCTTAGCACGTTTAGGTCTGTCCACCAGAGTCCACACACCTAACTTCTTGAATTGAAGAAGTTTTTCTTGCATGGAACTCACCCAAACCTCATCGTTCAAGGCATCACTTACATATTTTGGCTCAAATTAAGACACAAAACATCGATAAGCACCGTCGTGAAGGTATCCTTTTTCCATGACTGAGGCATAATCAGCTAAATATAGCTGATTTCTTGTCTGTAATCCTGATTGTACATCCCCTATGACATTGTCCAGAGGATGATAAACATTTAAACGAGATCCAGGAGTAGTGGGTACAACTACCTCATTATCCAGATTGTGAACCACAAGTTCAATATCTGAGGCAGTGGGAGTATGGGGTTCCGAAGTGTCAGAGGCATCAACATCTGATGTGTGTGTACTTGTAGTAGTTGGAACCTGTTCCTCCTAATCCTCCTGAACATTTTCCACTTCTTCATCGTCAAAAGAGGAGTCACTTACCTCCAGTGCTCCCCTTGAGTTACTAGAAGACTGGCCTTGAGAGCCGGATGTTGTTGAGTCTAGGGGCGGTGTGTTTAAGATCTCATACATCATCTTGGTTGCTAACTCGTCTTCAGAAGTAGAGAGAGGGAGGTTGAAGGACTTAAAGAATCCATCATAATCAAAAAAGAATGAGGGTCCTTTTCCAGCTGGGGGAGTGGTGTATCTCTGAAAGTCCACGTTACACCACACTTCTACTTGACCCATTGAGTTATTGTAAAATCTCCTATTTGGTATGTTTTATCCTAGGAAAATTCCTTCTTCAGCCTTCTCGCTGAACTTGCCATCGTGAGTTTTCTTAAAAAGGGTGCAAGGTGCGCCAAACGGTTCAAGGTACTCTAGATTTGGCTTACGTAGTTGAAGTAGCTCGTAACACGTCTTACCGTGATTTTTTACCACCAGGACTCGATTTAAAGTAGAACATGCATTGGCAACTGCCTCATTCCAAAATTGGATGGGCAGTTTTGAGTCTGCTAGCATTGTCATTGCTGTCTCTATCAAACTGCGATTCTTTCTCTCAGCAACTTCGTTCATTTATGGATTGTAGGCAGAAGTGAACTGGTGCACAATTCCCTTTTCTTTGCAGAAAGCCTCCATCCACTGATTCTTGAACTCGGTACCATTGTCTGAGCGTACTTGTCTTACCTTTAGCTTGTAGAGAGACTCTAAAGTAGTTACTAACTCTTTGAATGACTCAAATGTTTCAAATTTAGATTTCAGAAACATTACCCAAGAGAATCTTGAGTAGTCATCTGTAACTACATAACAGTATAAGTCGCTGGTGATGCTCCTTATACTGACTGGACCAAACAGATCCATGTGAAGAAGCTCAAGAGGCAGTTCGATCGAATGAACTTTCTTTTCCTTATGAGACTTCTTAGTCTATTTACCTTTCTTGCAAGCGACACAAAAATCCGGTAATTGGAAGTTTTTTACGTTTAGTCCTCGCACTAGATCATTCTGGATCAAGTGGTTCATCTTCCGTGGATTGATGTGTCCCATTCTCCTATGCCAGGAGATCGAATCCTTCTCTGTACCCTTTGATAGGAAGGACTAAACCTGATGATCCATTGTGGAGGCCTTTGAAAGATCTAAGACATAAAGGTTGTTATATCTTGAAGCTGACATTAAGACTTGGTCTTCTGGAATCACATAGTCCTTTTTCAGAACATAGCATTTCTTGTTGTCGAATACTACTTCAAATCCTTTGTCACAGATTTAGGAGGCAGAAAGTAAATTATTTTGAAGTTGTTGAACATAGTATACCTTGTCAAACTTCACTTTCTGATTCCCCACTTCCCTTTTAGTTGTGATGTAACCTCCTTTGTTTCGAGCAAATGAAACATGACTTCATTTTATTTGTTTGACATTTGACAGGAGTGTCAGGTTTCCAGTCATGTGCCTAGATGCTCCGCTATCTACGATCCAGGTATTTGTGGCAGCGCTGTAGCGAACACCCTGCACATTCAAAGGAAATCATTAGTTGAGGTTAGGGACCTAAGCCTTAACCAGCTTAGGTGTCCTAGAGGCATCACACATCACGAATTCCACCCATTGTCCATTTGAGTGTGAGGGAAGATCATTCGTCGTCTTGTTCTCATTATCAAACATTGAACTAGACTTTTCTTTCCATACGCCAGTTTTGTGTAAGGCTTGTTTGTGATAAACAGACGATTGGCTTATGGTTTGAACTTTATGTTCACTAACTATTCTTGGTGGGGTTATAGAACTCCTTTTAGACAAGATGGGTTTAGGATCATGAAGTTCAACTTTCTTCTTAGGTGTCTGATAGTAAGGACAGTTAGACGCAATGTGTCCATACTTTCCACAGTTGTAGCAATATCTACTTTCGACATGTTTGTATGATTGTTTTTGTGGAGAAGTGTGTGACGCTCGTGTGACTTTAATTTGTTTGGGTTTTGACATTTTTTGTTTAGATGTTTATCTTGTTTAACAAAATTAATTGTTTGAACATTTTTAACATCTTTACTCTTTTGTTTATCTTGACTTAGACATGATGCACGTGTTTGGTTAACTTGTTTAGTCTTTTTGGGTTCTGAAGTAGACATATTTGAACCAGACTTTACCTTAACCTTCTCAATTTGTTCATCTAGATTAACAATAGGCATTTTACCTTTTGACTTTAAAATGGTCTCCTTTTGTTTAGTGACAGATTCAATGCGTTTACTTGTTGAATCTGGATCACTTACAAGAGGAGTGGACATCACATGATCCTTGATTGGGTTGTTATTAATTGTTTTTCATTTAGAATTCAACAAGGTCTCATTATACCCAAACCCTGCCCATTGTTTCGTTCTCTCACTAAGTGCTGGACTATGTGAGAAGAACTAGTCCAACTGTGTAGTTTTGTTTTAATGAGTTTACTTCCACTTCCAAAACTGCTTTTTGTTTCTTGGTTTCTTCTAATGAGTTTAAATATAACTTAATGTCATTAGCTTGGTTAAAGGCCACAACTTTGGTTTCCCTTAATTGTTTATTTAACAGTTCTGTTTTCTCTTTATAACTGTGCTTATTATGTTTTAAAATCATGTTTGCTTCTGTGCATAGTTGTAAATCATTTACTAAGCTATCATTGTGATCTAATAACCTAGCAAATTTTAAGTCCATGCTTTCTCTAAATTTATTACATTCAATACAAGCATGACTATCAAACAATTGGTCTTTGGTACATACCTGAGCAGATTCGGTTGAATCAGCCATCATAGCAGAGTCTGACTTTTCTGGTGCAGGTGATTCTGAACATTTTGTGCTTGAACCTTCTTCATTCAGGTGACTAATCACATTTGCAGTTTCTTCATTATTTGACATCACGAGTTTAACTGCTATATCACCTTCGCTTGCAGAGTCGTCGTCCAAACCCTCAACACACACAATGTTGGATTCTCCTGGAGATACAAATCGAAAGGTCCAATATTGCCCTTCGTCATCTTGAGCAATCAAGGCCTTAGGATCGTTTCTTGAGGATGTAGGAGTACTTGTGGGTTTATCTTGACGATTGAAGGATGAGAATGGATTACCATTACCTGTCTTCTTGGGCTTAACACATTCACGTTTGAAGTGCTCCTTTTCTCCACAGTTAAAACACGTAACTATGGTTTTGTCAAAACCAAAAGTTGTATCCTTTGTGGCAATCAAATTTTGTCCTGTCTTCTTAACAAACTTCTTTGCCCTCCGGACAGCACTTGCCAATGCCCACATGATATCCATTCTCTCCAGCTCAGTCTCGTCTACTTGCTCGTAGTCTTCATCTGCCAGATGGTAGTTTCCAATCTTCCCTGCGACTAGTCCATCATAGGAGTGAACGACAGCTGCTAAGAGATCCATATGCACCTTTGCTACCTCTACAGTCACGTTACAGAGATTCTTGATCTTCACTTATGTAGCATTGGCTATTCGTGCGATTGAACAATGCGGATGGTTCAATCGTGCGACTGGAAAGGTGCGGATGAACAATGCGTACAAAGATCTTCAGCCGTACGAATGGCTGGACGACTGAGCCAATCGTGCGTATGAGTGGTGCGAATGGGTTCAGTCGCGCGATTGAGTCAATCGTGCGATTGAGTCAATCGTGCGACTAGAGGCTGTTGTTTTTGCAAAAACGAAGGTTTTCAATACTTTGACGCAAAAACACGAATTTGTCACTAACCCTAATTGTCGTATGCCGGAAAAACGTTAACTTTTTGACCTGGAGACGTCGAAAACACTGTTTGACACAAAAAGATTATGTTTTTGAGTGAAAAACGCGATTTTTATATCAAAATCGATTGAATCACAAGCAAATCAAGAGCCAAAGCTTTGATATCACTTGTTAGGACCATTTCAATACGGAGTACTAACTGATTTACGTGTATACCAAACCAAATAGTGTGGAATCCTACTTGATTGGCGATCCAATCAGTGAGAACGCAAGTATAATCACTCCAAGAATGAAACTAAACGTTAAGAATGATTATAGGATGATTTATTACGATCTATGAACTTGGAACATGTGTTCTTGGGTCTCTGGATGGCTAGGGTACGATTTAGTACGTAGGTTAGGGTTTTTTATTCGTGCGACTGAACCATTTGCATGGTTCAGTCGTGCGATTGAAGCATGCAGTTGATCCATCTGCACGACTGAAGATTCAATCGTGCGACTAAGTCAATGTCATGTTACAATCGTGCGACTGGTTCATTAGCTTGAAGTATTCATGCGTATGGTCCATTAGCATGGTCCATTTGCATGAGAACTTCACACGATTAAGTTTAAGCACATTTCTCAATCATTATTGACTAAGAACTATGTAAACAACCATAAACCTATATAGTTAGTTCAATATGCGTTAACACACAATAATCAATGAAATATTAAACATTATAAGCATCACAAACACATTACATTTCATTCATATCCATTCTGTTACATATATGTAAGACATGAAAGAAATTTACATTTGAGCTCCTAAACTAGGTACACATGTATCTACACATATTTTATCTCAAAAAATTATTTTTTTTAATTTTTAATATTACTAAATAATTATTATTTAATTTTTTCATACAACATGTGTAGTAGACGGATTTATACTCTAGTTAACGTTAATTAAAACTTTTAAACTGAAGTGTCAGGTCTCACTAATTGCTTCATATTTTTCTTTTTAGTTTTAATTGAATATTTATTGTTTGACTTTGTTTTAATTGGACAATTAGGGTGTTAAAAAGGGTAAAATACACTTATATTAAATGGAGAATTTAACGGAGTTAGTGTAGTGGATGGAAATAACAACATTTGGCAAACCATAGTGACTGAAATGACAAAAAAAATGTTTTTGGATTGAAATGACAAATTTAATAAAACATCAGTGATGAAAATGACATTTTACTCTAAGATTTTAGTTCAAAAGTATTTTTAAATATTTTTTAATAATACTTTTACAAAAAAATTATATGGTTGCAGGCAATGTTATACTTAAATTAAAATACGGTTGCATTTAGTGATAATTTAATAATTAAAGTAAATGTTGGGTAGTAATTAAGTTGATTTTAATGATTGTATAATAAATTATTATAGACTATATCTTAGTACATTAAGGTGTAAAATAGCAACACCCTTATGAAAAATGTTTTTTTTTTCATTTTCTGTTCTTACAATGCAATGAAATTGTTCATATGTTCTGTTAATATAAATTAAAATATTTCTCAAGAAATACCTATCGATCCCTCTTACACATATAAACATATCCGGTACATTCGGGAAAAAAAAGAAAGATCATTAAAAATTAATTGCTATCTTTAAGCTCAGCTTCAATCACATATATCACGAGTGAACGGATAGTTTACCCTTCCACCTTTTACATGGACCTGATATGTAATCTCCTTTATATACTAGAAGGCTTTTTTTATTGCTATAAGCCATACAACGACATATGTTTAGAAAGTTTTTTATTTAATTCAAATACATCTGAGTCATATATACACATAATCATATAAATGCCATAAGTATTTAACTCTAATTAATTTTTTTCAAAAATACAAAATTATATAAACCTTATAAGTTTTTTAAAAAAGTAATCATGTCCTACTTCACATAAGCTGCATCACCTTTAATTTATACAATTCCATCAAAAGCTTATGTTCGAACCCTTAACATCAAAAGGAGTTTCATATATTTAACTTCAAACATGTTTACCATTAGCTAATCCCATCCACGAACAAACCTTATAAAGGCAACCAAGTGGAACCGGGAGGAAGTGGTGAAAACCTAGCCTTGAATAGGAACACTACCTCCCCGGTTCTAGTGACCAAAATGAACCCCCGGCCAGGAATATTAATCGGTACCTCCTTGTTGAATTGGTACCCCCTTGTTGAATTGGTACCCCCTTGTTGAATTGGTACCCCCTTGTTGAATTGGTGAGTATGAAAGTTGTACTGACCATATGCATGCACACAAAGAAAAGACGAGAAGAAATGAAGAAAAACAAGACAGGCATTCTCCAAGCTAAGGAAAACAAAAGAAAACTAATGACACTGATGTGTCAAGCGGTACACAAAAAAAATAAAAAAAGACGACGACTCCTCATTTAAATTTAAATAAATGATATTGGAATGGCAAAAGGCCCATGTGGACTTGACACAAGACCAAATCTTTCCACCATAACCAGCTCAGCCAATTAAACTTTTTCAATAAATCCACACACCACTTGAGATCTACCATGCTTTTTATAAATCCCAAAAATCATTTCTTTTCATTTCTTTAACAAAAGTGAGAACGCAAAAGGAATCTATTTTAAGTTCAATAATATATTTTTTATGCTATTGGTCTAGTTGCGGGTACATTAGAATCTTCAAAATAACAATGTCTCAGGTTTGATTTCCGCTAAATTTAACTTTTCTGGTTCTTGTTTTTCCAAAAAAAGAAAGGACAAACTTAAAAAAAAAGAAAGGACAAACTTAAAAAAAAAGTCATCCAATTATTAATACTTTTTTTTAAATCTTTGACTACTAAAACTGCTTTATATGTCAACTGAATGTATTTGTTTTGTTTACATAAAACCCAAAAATATTTTAATATGAGAAGAAAATATATTGAATATAGTTTGCGATAATTCTTCTTATTATATAAGTGATTAGGTTAGAACCATATGTAGTATCTCTATGTAAGAGCCGGTTATTTTTAGAATACTCAAACAAATGAATTAAGTGAAGAAAAAAAAGAAAAGCTATTTATCCAAATTGAGGGGTTAAAAGTGTCAAAATGACAAAATGTTTGAAAAAGTTGGTAAATGAAGGCGGTATGGCCGCCCATCTCTTTCTCTTGCTCATATCATTCGGATATTTTAGAGAGAGGAAGAAGGAGAGCTGAAAACTCTCGGATTTTAAAGAACAAGAGCTAAAAAGATCGAACTCAATTTGAGAATTCGTGTGTTTAAGATGTTCTTAACTGGTTTCATCCTCGGTTGTATGCTTATGTATGTTGTATGTGTTCGGGTGTGTGTTTCAAGTGGATTTCTAGGTGAGAACTTGTAGCAATCGGGCTTTGAAGGAAGTCTTACCCGAAGAGGCTGCTAAGGTGAGTTTTATAACCCCTCTTTTACATGTTTTTAACTTATTTTGGGGCTGGAAATGCATGTATGAACGTTTTTATTAAGTCGGGTTTATATCCGCATGTGTGTATGTGTATGTGTGTGATTCGAGTGGGGTGTGAATTTGGGCTATGTTGATGTTTGATGATGTTATGTACATGTTTCTAATGCTTAGAATGCATGATTAAGCTTAGAATAAGTTTGAACATGATTGGAGACTGAAAGTCATGCGCCTAAAATGTCCTCATGCGACTACAGTCAATGCGGATGAAAACTTAGTTTATTTTCTGAATTTCGAGGAAAATGCAGATGTAGGTTTTGACTTGGAAGGTTCTCGGGGTTCATGTAAGCTGACTTTTGAGGTCATAGATGATATGATGGGCATGATTGATGATTTATGGTTCGTGTTTATGCATGATGGTATGTATGATATATGTTATGTATGTATGATGATGCCCTGTATGGTGATGTTGTATGTTTATGTTGATGTTCCTTATTATGTATCTTTATTTTCCCGTGACTTTACGTTGAATGTTAATGAATGAAATGATCAAATATTATGTAACGTAAAGTGGAAGATAATGAAAAGGGAACATAATGAAAGAATGCATGCATTAATGAATGAAAGAAAGTAAAAAAAGTCTTGCAAGCATTGTATAGAGAAACACACTCAATGAAGAGTGTTAGTTCAACGGTGTGTGGGATAGCTACCCCAGAAGGATGCACACCGGGGTCCGTCTTTATGACCGACCATTTGTATAGAACCTTTGTCGCTTACCCTAGGTACTGTGGGTAGGCTGCTGAGTGTCATGACGGGGGGTCTATGATAGACCTCGACTCAGTACCCCCTTTATGCATGACGGTGGGGTATAGCACATGACAATGGTACACATGAATTTACCCTAGGTACTGTGGTCAGGCTGCTGAGCACTATGACGGGGGGTCTATGATAGACCTCGGCCCAGTACCCGCTTTATGCATGACGGTGGGGTAAAGTTCATGGTTTCGGTATGGAATGTAAAGAAGTAAGGATGAACGTATGAATGGAAGTAATTTATGAAAGTGAACAAAAGTGAATGATAATGACGTGCGATGAATGAATGAAAGTTAATAAATGAATGATGAAGATAAAAATGATATTATCTATGTGTACGTATGATGTGTGACCACATACAAAAGTAAAGAATGGCTTTAAATGGAAATAAGGTATGTTTTTATAAAACTAGAACTCACTCAACAACGCTGACTTTTTATACATTTTCTAGTTGGCAGGTAAAGTTGTTGAGGATGGCACGGGGCGACTACTTGGCTCCTTTGTTGTTTAATGTTTTTTATTGTAATGCAAACAAATGATACTGTATAATGAATGTTGTATTATTTTGAAAAAGCATTTTTAATAAAAATGTTGTATTTGATGTTTCCGCTGCAACGTTTACTTCAAGTTAATGTAATTATAGGTTTTATGTGTAATGATTGGCCAGTTGTAAGTGTCCCGGGAATGGGGCCTTACAAGTTGGTATCAGAGCCAATGTTTAAGTGAAATGGGTAAAATGTTAAAATAAAGCTAAACTGAAAATGGGATGGAAAGGGAAGGGATGCCAATCCGAGTAGCTGCGTGCCATCAAGTATTGTCTTAATATTAACCGGCATTATGTGCACATGTTATGTGGTTTATGTGTTGTTTGTAGATTTACATACTGATGTAGGCAGGATATGTAATGCTTAGGGTATGAAGAGTAAAGTAAGTGTCTAATCACAACTGGCGACTGTAATTAGAGACTTACTATACTTGACATAAACTTAGCTGTTCCCTTAAATGGTCGTGTTGGTGTTTGAATCGTCCAGTGTGTGTGTGTGTGTGTGTGTGGATGGCCGGTGGTAGATCTTCGAAGGCTTCTAGAGGTAGAGGTCGTGGAACTGAACCACGGGCTACAAGAGGAAGGTCTAGGGCCGAAAAGGTGGTTCATGAAGAACCCGAGACCCCTCATCCAGAGGGCGGAGACAAGAGTGCCAACTTAAGGGCCTTAGTGAAGGAGGCAGTTGTAGAGGAGGTGCATCAGATCATGCAGACGATCTTACTGTCTGTGGTGACTGAAGTGATAAAGGTTGTACGGGAGGGGAGAGGAAGGAAAGGAGTAGACCTACGGGCGAAAGGAGACAACCCGAGACTAAAACGGTTTTCTCGGATGACGAAGAAGAAGAGGAGGAAGAAGAGCCTGTGTAGGAGATGGCATGAGGCTGCAACTACGGGGCATTTCAAAGATGCAAGCCCCATACCTTCGATAGTAATGGCACTACTGTTGCTGCTCACCAGTGGGTGAGGGAAATGGAAGTTGTTCTGAATATCAGCGAGTGCCGAGAAGACCAGAAGGTGAAGTTCGCTACCCACTCGTTTGTGGACTCGGCTCTATGTTGGTGGGACAATATTGTCGAAGCTGAGGGTAGTCGGGCGATAGGAAGGATGAAGTGGGCAGGGCTGAAGAGGTTGGTGATTGAGGAGTTATGTCCTCACCATGAGAGGCACAAAGTTGAGAGGGAGTTCCTGCAGCTGGAGGCGGTGACTATGACCCATCAATAATATACTACCAAGTTCAATGAGATGGCACATCTGGTGCCGGATCAAGTGACACCCTTGTCAAGAAAGATCAAGAGGTATATTCAGGGTCTGCCAGCGGATGTCCGTAGGCACATGATCGTTGCCCGACCGAGCATATTTAGGTCGGCGGTTGACTTGGCGGGGAGGTTGTATAATGAAAGAACTGTGGTGGTGGCTGGGGTGAGTAAGAAGAATGATGGAGACCGGAACTGGAATGGAAAAGGGATTGGATAAGGTGGTGCCCCGACGAGTAACAAGAAGGCATGGGTAGATGACCGCCGTGTGGTCATATCTGGTGCGGGGTCGAAGAAGTGTGGTAGATGTGGAAAAGAGCATATTGGAGAATGTAGGTTGGGATCGAACTTATGCTTCAAGTGTGGGAGGACGGGCATATAGCAAAGGACTGTATTGCGGTAAGATGTTTTAACTGTGATGGAGAGGGTCATATGAGCAGGGACTGTAAGAAGCCAAGGGCTGAAGGATCGGGAGTGAAGAAGGCTGGAGGAGATGGACAGAGGGCGAGTGCCAAAGCGTTCACGATGATGCAAGAGGAGGCTAGGACAGACCCCGATGTTGTGTCAGGTACGTTTCTAGTAAACCAAACTTTAGCCTTTGTGTTATTTGATTTTGGTGCTAGTAAAAGTTTTATGTCTGCTACTTTCTATGCTAAACTGGCCGTTAGTAGTAAGAATATAGATACGCCCTTCGATGTAGAAACTGCCATAGGTAAGTCTACCAGGATTTCAAAGATGATAGATGGTTGTGACATAGAATTAAAAGGTCACAAGTTTCCTGTTAGACCATGTGTGATGACCTTAGGCGGATTTGACGTGTCCTAGGAATGGATTGGTTAGCGGACTACGAGGTGAACATTGTGTGTCGCAAGAAGATGATTCGATTAACAGCGCCTGACGGGAGTACAGTGACGGTTTACAGTGATCGAGTCACGACGATTCTGAAGGTGATTTCGATGGCGGTGGCGGGAAAGTGCATGAGGCGTGGATGTAGTGCCTACTTGGCCTACATGCCAACACCACAACTGACCGATGTACCGGTGGTGTGTGACTTCCCAGATGTGTTCTCCGAAGATTTAACAGGAGTGCCACCTAACCGTGAGATCGAGTTCCAGATTTACTTGATACCCGGTGCCCAACTTGTAGCTAAGGCACCGTATCGATTGGCTCCAACTGAGATGAAAGAGTTGATGGAGAATTGCAAGAACTACTTGATAAGGGGTTCATTAGACCGAGTATCTCTCTTTGGGGTGCTCCGGTCTTATTCGTGAAGAAGAAAGACGGTAGTATGAGAATGTGTATAGACTACCGTGAGCTGAACAAGTTGACGGTGAAGAATCGGTACCCGTTACCAAGAATTGATGATCTTTTTGATCAGCTTCAGGGTGCCAGTTGGTTCTCGTGGATAGACCTTCGATCTGGTTACCATCAGTTGAAAGTAAAGGAGCAGGATATTCCTAAAATAGCTTTTCACACGCGTTATGGACACTACAAGTTTCTCGTTATGTCTTTTGGTTTAACTAACGCGCCAGCTACTTTTATGGATCTGATGAATCGAGTGTGTCGGCCGATGTTGGATAAATCAACGATTGTGTTTACCGATGATATCTTGATTTATTCCAAGAGTGAGGATGAGCATGGCAGTCATAGTCGAGAGGTGTTGGAGACGTTGAGAAGGGAGAGGTTGTAGGCTAAATTCTCCAAGTGTGCATTTTGGTTACGCGAGGTTCAGGTTTTGGGTCATGTAGTGAATCCTGATGGGATAATGGTGGACCCGGCAAAGGTGGAAGCGAAGATTTGGTGGTTTATTCCGATGCTTCCTACTCGGGGATGGGATGTGTGTTGATGCAGAGAGGAAATGTTATAGCCTATGCATCCCGACAGTTGAAAGTTCATGAGGTCAATTATCCCACTCCTGACTTGGAGCTAGCAGTCGTGGTATTTGCGTTAAAGATATGGAGGCACTATCTATACAGGATGAAGTGCACCATATTCAGTCGAGATACATAGGGCCTTTCTAAATTATTGCTCAAGTAGGAGAGGTGGCCTGCAGGTTGGAGTTACCAAAAGAGTTAAGTGGAATTCATCCGACATTCCATGTATCTCATCTGAGAAAGTGTTTAACAGACGAGGATATGATTGTCCCACTGAAGGATATCGAGTTAGAAGAACAACTCAATTATGTGGAGCAACCGGTGGCGATCATTGATCGTAAAGAGAGAAGGTTAAGAAATAAACTGATTCCTCTTGTGCGTGTACAATGGAAGCATAGTAAGGGATCTGAGTCTACGTAGGAGACTGAAGCGGAGATGAGACAGCATTACCCATGATTGTTTGAGGAATAACAGGTTTCGGGGACGAAACCTATATAAGGGGATGGACTTGTAACACCCGGTTATTTTTAGAAGACTCAAACAAAGGAATTAAGTGAAAAAAAGAAAGAAAAGCTATTTAACCCAAGTTGAGGGGTTAAAAGTGTCAAA